>MU839190.1:58487-151741 GCA_030685235.1 Copromyces sp. CBS 386.78 | reverse complement strand
TTTATTTTTATTTTTATTTTTATTTTTATTTTTATTTTTAACTTAGTCGTTTTCGCTGCCCCGGGCCTTAAGGAGTTGCCGGCAGGCAGGGAGTTGCCGGCAGGCAGGGAGTTACCAGCAGGCAAAAAACTTAGTCATTTTCAAAATTCGGTCGCCCGGCTACCTAGAATCGACGGCTAAAAACGCTTCTTTTCGATCTTTCTCAACAACCAAGCATCGGAAAAAGATGTAACCGGTACCAAAATGACCGCCTGATCGAGGCGATTATTTTAGTTGTCTTTTTATATTAGTGCATTTCCTAAAAGTGGCTTTCTTTTATTGAAATAGAAAAAGTATTTCGCATCTCCACCGGGATCCACCCTTCCAGCCAATCAATCGAATGCGAAACACAGTTGCGAAACATAGTGCGAAAAAAACGCACGGACGTGCACGGATCAACATGTCGTCCGTGTTTTTTTGCATTCGCAGCGTCTAAATAGAAACACCACGCCGCGCTGCGTCGATGGGCCCACGGACCACGACCTTTGGTGGTTTCTGTGACACCTTTGGTGCCGTGGACGCCATCTCCTTGCTTGGGCATGGTGTTTCAATTATTAAATTTAATACCGGCTTATTTATAAGCCTTTAAGACCTATTCTCTACCTATATATATTATTTTTTTATATATTATTATATAGTTAATAAACGTTAATATTATATACTTAGGTATAATAATAGTCTAGTTGAAGTCGTTTAGTTGAAACGCTAGTAAAACGACTAAGTTATTAATGAAATTATATTATATAAATTCCTTCCCGTTAGTATTGGATAAGGAGATTTAATTGGTTTTTATATTCTATTTTAAATTGTACTTCAATAGTGCATAGGTTAATAATAAATTAACTAGGGTAGATGGATTAAAAATAATATTAAATATACGAATTCTAATATTAATATTAGTAGTCGTTAGTAAAGTTAATTTAATGGTACCAATATAATAGGTATAGTTAACCGAACCGTTGTTTATAACGTATTCTAATGAATAGGCTAGAGGGTACAACTTTATAAATTATTTCTAGTAGTTAAAAATATAAGAATTATAATTAGAATTGTATATTATTAAATTTTTAATTAAGTTAATATATAATGCCTTAGGAGCCTATTAGTCTTTAACGAAATTATAATAGGAATACTATAAATAATATAATTAAAGATATCTTTAATTCGTCTTAATATTAGTAATGTATTTTATTACGGGCTCTAGTAAAAACCCAAATTACCGCTGCTAAAGGAGGCTATATTAAAATTATTTCCTTTATTAAATAGTAAAATAAATTTAATAGTAGCCGGATTAGTTAAAGTAGTATTAATATTATTTAGAGCGGCCGTAGTACTAGTATTAGAAGGCTTCGTATATTTACGAACTTCTTCCTTATTTTTCTAAGTATTAAAGGCCTTATTGGGTTTATACTACTAATAAATCGAGATTTTATTATTACGGTAACGACCGTAAATATAGTAAATATAATCTTTAGAAATAGTATTATTGCAAATGGTGTAGATATTCTTCTTATTACTGCCGCTGTTATTGGTATTATTATTAGAAGATGAAGTAGAAGTGGTATTGGAA
Source organism: Copromyces sp. CBS 386.78 (assembly GCA_030685235.1). NCBI lineage: Eukaryota > Fungi > Ascomycota > Sordariomycetes > Sordariales > Sordariaceae > Copromyces > Copromyces sp. CBS 386.78. Next base: position 150,132 of record MU839190.1, on the reverse strand, counting down.
TTACTGTTCTTATTATTAGTTTTATTGCTATTAGTCGTAGTTTTAACCTACATAGTTAAGTTAGTTTAACGTTTCTTAGTATTATTAAGAATTGAAAGTTGTTTTAGTAAATCGATAGCGGTTAGTTTATTATTATTAATATCCCTCTTTTACAATATAATATTAGTAGGATAATTACGTTTAATTATATTAAATAGATTAAGAACCTTAATAGTAAAGTCGATTTTAAGACCGTTATCGGCGACGCGACGACGGGCAAGTTCGTATTGGGTAAAAAAAGATAATATAGAATTGAAGTTAAAGCGGCGGAGACTTTAATACTATTTAAGGATTTTAGTACGCGTAGTATTAATAATTTTATTGATATAGTTTTTAATGAAATTAAAGAAATATTTAGGATCCTTATTGGATTAGTCCCAACTATTAATACGAAGGCTAGTTAAGATTTTATTATTTTTAAGGGTAGTATTAATAAATTTAAAAGTATAAATATAATTCTATTTCTAGACTTTATATTTATCGGGTTTAATCGCCTTATTAAGTTTAACGATAATAGTATAAACGTAGTCGTCGACGTCGGCGTATTCGAGTTTAGTATGTAAAATACGCTCCTATAGATCGATATTTTACTAACTACGAAGTACAATTAGAGAATTAGAATTAGAATTAATGGTAGTAGTACTTATTTTATTATAAGTAAAAAGTCGAAATATAATAGTAGGGATAAGTATAATATTCGAAGAAAATTCGGTAGTAATAATTTGAAGTTTAAGGTCGATTTCTTAAATAATTTTTATAGAGATCGACGAATTATTTATTAGTACGACGCGGTAGTCGGTTAGCGATTATAATATCGATAGTACGCGACGAGGTTAATTCCCGGGAATCGGTAGGCTTACAATTATAGTATTAATTATTAATTGACGATTCGAAGGTCAGTAAGCGTATCGAGGTTAGTAAGTTTACGAATACAATATAAATTAGTAATTATTAACGATTCGAAGGTTAGTTATTAACGATTTGAAGGCCGGTTGGGATTGCGTACGACGATGAAGATTGCTTGTAAATTAAATAACGACGAACTTGACTCCTGGATTAAATTTAGTAGGTCTCAATCGTTAATTAATTAATTATAATAGTTTTAGAGGGCTTATAACCTATACGACGTACAAGGTAACGAAAAAGCTGTGATATATTAAGTTACTAAGTTTGGAAAGAATGTGTGGAAAGGTCTAGAGGGCTAAATCTGGAAGGGAGGCTGTGCCGTCTGTGCCATGGCCAGGTGCACGGGCCTCTCCAACAAGGTTAGAGTTGCCCGTCTCACAGCTTCCACTGTTGAGGTGTTTCGGGCCGGCGGGTTACGTAACGATGCCAAGCCAACGATCTGCAGCGAGGATGAACACCGGTGTCGGCTTGGCGACCGCCCAGAGACCGCCAAGCGTGCAGTGCTGTGGCTCATGGCAGGAGCAAAGTCGAGCTGAACACCCGACGTCCGAACCGGTACGCTACCTAGTTGTTGAGATTCCGAGGTCAATTGGAAAAAGCTGCCAATCTTGTGGGCAACTGCGTGGAACGGAAGATGCCGTTGCGCGGACAAGTTGCTGTTGCTGTTTTCCAAGAAACCAAGACCCCAAGCGATATGGTGGCCCGTGTAGCGATTGCTTGGCCCAACTTCCTCCTTTTACACTATACAACCCCGGATTTGCGACAGGCATGCATCGGTAAACTGGAAATGATGCCACTATCAAAAATAGCTTCATGTGAGCGACGGATATCTCCATCAATCGGAGTGTGTTGGCAGTGGATAGTGGTGAACTCGTGAGCAGGCCAGGAGTCGCACTCGGCAGCAACCCCGCAGCAGATATCCTGAGTTGAAGGTACAACAACGCGCCCGTGACACCACACTCTACGTAGCTCTAGTGGGCATTTGCGCCATTTGGGGTCCGCAGCGGGCAATCTGAGCCAATCTGATCCTGCCGGTCCGTCATGGTGCCAAGAACACCAAGGCATCGGCACTCCAAGACACCACGGTTCGCTGCATCGCCGACTCCAAGCCCGTTTATGTGCGCCGGGCATTAGCGATTCTGGTGGGGGTTCGCGTTGTCTCCTCCATGGATCTTCTTCGTCAGCGCATATCCCGCTCTGTGTCTTGGCTTGAGCTGGGCTTTTGTGATCTCCATGACGAGTGTCATGTATTCCTCCTCCATTACCTACATTTAAAAGGCCTCATTCCCATTGCCCTCCTTTCACCTCGATTCCCAACCCACATCTCCAAACAACAACGATTTCAAGGCTACTTCTTCATCATATTTGCCTCTCTTGATAATCAAGCCAATCCTCTCTTACTAAACCTACTCCATATAAACAACACATCCAAAATGGGCTCCTCCATGTCTAGACATCAACACAAGCGCGGCGAGTTTCTCTTCAGCAGGCCCAAGTCGCCCCGCCACCGCTCGCCTACCCCCTACCCCCACGATAGGCGCTCCCTCAACGACGACAATGATAGCATCCACATCCTGTCAAAGGTGTCGTCGATTGCAAAGCCTACCCAGGCAGCCATCAAGATGGTCGAAAGACCCCTGGCTCGTCAACATATCAGTTTCGAAGACAAGCCCGCAGTCATCAGCTTCGAAGTTCACAACCCCAGAAGGTTGAACCGCTTCGAACGCCTCACCACCTGAATAACGCCCATCAGGAATTGACGAGCAAACTGGATTAGGGGTTCGGCTTTGCATTACACTCATTGTGTTGGCGTTGCATCGTTTGCCTTTTGTCGGCCTCTGTCTTCTTTTGGTGAATGCATCATGGTGCCAAGCACTCTGCGTTCGGCAGTCATCAAGACCTCCTCGGTCTTGTGCCACCATCATCACACGATTCTGCTCGGCAACACTCGGACTACCTCGAGTTCACCGACCGCAAAATGTCAGATCTCACAGAGACACCATTCTGATATTTCTGCCAGTCGATTCATCGAGCCGCGTGTGATGCCCCTGTCCCCGTGTGGCAGTGGCGTTTGCGGTGACGGGCTTGGCACGGATATCCCGTCTTCTTGGCTGCATCGCATCAACCGCCAAGGAGAGCGGCATTCAGGGCACTGGACGATCGCTTCTTCCAGAAAAAGGCCCGAGCCCGAAGGACAGCATAGAAGAGGAAGCACCTGCTGGCTTGCATCGGAAAAAAGGAGGTCTACTAGACGGCATATGCTTCGTGGCTTTCTTTCGCTTTCCATTACGTTGGATTCCTTTATCGGCGTCATCGTGCTTTGGTGTCCCATAGCTCGTTTGCATTTCACAGCAGGAGGATGCCCTTTCGTCGGGGATATTCTGCGACATTTGTGCCTTTCACGACATGATGGTATGCCAAACTGGCATGCAGTCGTGGCCGAGCTAGTTACGGGCTAGCTTAGGAGAAAGGAACGAAAAGGAAGGAGAAGACCGAGGGACTGGACATGACAGCCAGTCACACTACTGTCGGAGGATGATGCATATATCGCTCACGGCACTTTTTTCCCTTTCAGTTGTACAACAGAAGGAGGAATTTTCTTCGGAATTATGTACATGTGGTGTACCCGGTACACGACAGGATGAGTCTGCAGAGAAGGATAGGAAGTCGGCATTGTTGTATTGCATGGAGGTCATCATCTATACAGTCAGCATCACAGACACGGCGTTATTCCGGAGTTCTGAGAATTCGCAAGGGGTAGAATAGACTATAGACCTGCTCAAAACATGTTCTACTATCACTATATGGGCCGCATGTGATCTACTTCGCTACATTCTTTCCTCATGGGAATCTCGATCGGTTTCAACGAATCGGTTCGACCGGCAACTCCGGTTTTCGAGCAGAATCAACTTTCAGCAGTCCTGAGGCGGCAAAATTCAACGCAAGAAACAGACGCCTATTGAGCCAGGACCTACCAGGCTGTTGGATCTTCTTCACCATCACGAAGACACTTGCCTCCCTAAGCACAACCATATGGCACATGAGGCTCAGATTGACGGGGTTTTGCTGTCAAGACTCAAGTCTCACCTCTAGTCATTGCCTTTGAACTCACCTTTGCATCACAACTCCTTTGGCTGGTCGTGTAGATGTAGGCGGTGAGTGTAGGCCAAGCGGTGAGAGTTGATGGCCATCAATCGTCTCATTTTCGAGCCACCGATACCTGTTTGCCCCGGGAAAATGACGGTGCCTTCTTCAGATGACTTCCTTCCCTATTCACGATTACTGCCTCGACTTTTTGGGAGGGGTTGGGGCATGGTCCGATCACGCGAGCGATAGGATGAATTTGGAAAGCAAGTTCCATTTTTCTTTTTTGCGAGCTTAGAATTGGTGGATGCCTGTTGAAAGTGGGATTACGGCTGGTTTGCTACTTCCGCTTCCAACGTTCTCGGCTCTGTTGGTTTACATACATGGAAGGAGCATTCCTCTCAATGTCAGGTACTTTCCCGCAGGTTGCCTGTTATCTGATACTTTTCGTTCCAAATGCCTTCGGTAAGAGGAGAGAGAAATGGATCTAGGAAGCAAACAAGAAGTGAGGCTGGCAATCTTGTCTCTTCTGTAGAGATAGAATGGCCTTTACGTTTGATTTGAGACGGCTGCGGCTTCCGTTTACACATTTCTCGGCTTAATTGGTCCTATGGGTGCGGTAGGTAGGTGTCAGAGTGAACGCTACCTGGAAAGAGTGTCCCTCTCACTGTCTAGTATTTTGATCGGGTTGCTGTCTGAACGGAACCAGTTCTTCATCCAAACTGCTTTCGAGGAGAAGGCGGCACATCTTGCCAGTCAAACAGTGAGGCTGGCGATAGTTCATCTTAACTAGAGACAAGATGACAGTTGGGTCGGAATTACGAGTCCTGGGCTCTCAACACCTTGCTCCGTGGCCCCGCTTCCCAAAGGTATAAGGTCGTGAAATTTCTTCCACCTTGCACGCTTCTCTCCCTCCGTTCTCTTTTACTCATCAGCCCAAGCCACATTCGTCGAGTGGCACCAATCAGACAAACCCTCATACAACAAAACAACCACCGCCATCATACATCAACTCGGCAACAAGGAAATGCCATCTACCAGGTCCCAGATCGCGAAGCTGCTTGAGCCTGCTCCGCCGGTTGAGTCACTGATTGCGGAGGGATTCAACGAGGAGTTGGGCAAGTCCCAAAACACAACTCTCCTTCCTCTGGACCTGGGATCTTTGGAGGCCATATGCCGGCTGTATCTTCCTGGAGTTTCGCTTGAGCGGCTTTCCGTCAGTGAATCGTTTCTCGATGAGCCCCTTGGCTTTCAGCAGGTTGCCAGCTTCTCATGCGGTACCGAATTCCGGCCTTTTCAGATCACAATCACGCAGACTACCAGCCATATTGATGCCGTCAAAGCCATGAAGGTGGCCCTGTGTTCCATGATCTACCAGCACGGCAAACGTGATCTGGAAGCCGTGAAGGACAAGATGCTGGGAAACTACGTGGTCAAATCGGAGGATAACAAGCTTGTTGTCTGGACCCGCTGGACGACAGCCATTCAGCTGTATATCCCTGGTCCTGGTAAGAAACCTTGATGTCTTCATTCTTGAGAGGTGGCCTTATCTTAACCGCGCTTTAGATCTTCCTGAGTATTACGACAAGCCGTCCGTGGACATTCTGGCCCTAGCCACCTCCCTTGATAACGCTTTGAAATCCCACAAGGGGACCATCACCAATGTTCCGAAAGCGGGCTTGGATGAGGATTTTGAACTGCCGTATATCTCCGGCGCCCACACAACTGAGATCATTGAAGCCATATTCGAGGATGGAATTCATCCTGTTAGAGAATATAGGGTGAACCAAGTTGAGAAGGCATGCGTGGTCAAAGATGACGCTACCTTAATGCACGGCAACATCGAGAATGCCGGAGGCCGCTTCCACTCTGAGCTGACGGTAACTTGCCACAAAACCGACACAGCACTAAAGATTGCGTTCCTCATGGCTCACAAGTCTTCGCTGTGGCCAGTCAGGGACGAATGCATTCTAAATTATTTTTAGGTTGCTGTTTAACTGGGCCTTACATGCAATGGACGATGGAAGGAATAGGACGGTGGGCTGGCAGTCACGGTCCAGTCACGATATCAGCGCTCAGCTGGAAGCGGCTCACAAAGTCCGAAGTTATCAGGAGCAATGATTTCAACTTGCGACTTATTGCTTATCATCACAAGCGGGTCAATTAGGGCATAGGAGAGGGAGGGCGAGTTGACCACGATAGGTGAACATGTCTAGGTTCTCAACAAGGTTGAAAACGGGATTGCTGGGCAGGTTGCTTGTTTACTTATCTGCTTCAGTACCTGGATCTATCAAGCTTACCACAAACCTATTCAGTTGGCACATAGTGATGGAGAAGAGATCAGAGTAGAAAACACGTTCTTCGGGTAGCTAGCAAGGGCACGAAGTCGATAGAAAAACATTTCGAAGTTCGCGATTCACAGTCCTCTCTCTAGCTCAGATAATTTTGTCAACAGTTTTCCATAACTAATCTTCAATCATCCTTGTATAGCCATGAAGACAACAGCAGACAAAGGGTCGCGAGAGCAAAGCAAATGCCGGTCATTGTCTGGAAATGCATCCTAACATCCCCGCTGGCCTTCCAATGTTTCTTTTTCATTGAAGAGGGAAGTCAAGTTGCATCCGAGCCCCGGTAATGTTGGCTTTGACTCCATTGTCCGGAGCTCGGATGTCCTTGCCCGCTGATGTGGCGGACATGGATTTGATGGAACGCCATCCGAATAACTGCATTTAACTGACAGCAGCCATGACGAACATCTTGTGCCTTCCGTCTGATATTTACAGAGCAAACACTGACGCACAATTTGGCTTGGACAAAAGAATGCAACACATCAAACGAAATACAAGCGCTCCCTATCTCAGGCAGCATAACCGGTCACACGGGGATTGAGAACAATAGCAGGGCTGGATAGACTCAATTTTTATTCAGTCGTACATATTCAGCAAAGAATCAATAATACCAATACCCCATTCACCAGATGTTTTGTCTTCTATATGTCCCTCCTTCTGTCATCCTCTCGCTTCTTCTACCGAGCCACAATCAACATCATCCACATCCCAACAACTTCCCCCTCGCACATATCACAAAGCAACCTCTTTCGTCTGTCAACGAGTGACCAAACAACAAGCACAACAAGGCATCGCAGCATCTCCTCATCCATCCTCAGTCGTATCCCACCTGTGATCTCCACCTCACCAACCTTCCACGCCTTCCCGGCCGCTCCACCATCGACGGTAATTCCTCACCGAACACACCACAACCCTTCCACCACCTCTCCCTCCAGCCCTTCAAGACTGCCATCAAAAAATAGCGCAGTAACAAGCCGGAAAACAAAGCCAAAATGGGTCGCTCAGGCTACGACATGCCCAACTTCCGCTCCTCCAACTCCGATCCCAACGCGACGCCGCCCCGCAAAGCCGGCATGGGCTTAATTGTCCCGAACCCCTCCTGGCCACAACAGGACCCAAAAGGAAAAGGGAAGGAGCGCGCCGATGCGTCTTCTGGCTCTGCCGGTGGGGCTCACCAAACTCATCACGCGCATCTGCCTCCCGTTCGACGGAGTGCCGATTTCCGCGAAGCTGTGGTTGAGCCCTTTCCAGAGCTGCCTCAGAGCCAGAGGCACCATCGTGGATTTGGACTTGACGTGGGTCCTCGAACCTACACTCCGGTTGGCGCTGGAGGTAGTGGTGGCAGTCGCGCTCGCCCTCGAGCACTGGAGCTGGGGGGTGGTAGTACCAATAACCCCATTGATGTCGATGTGGGCAGCACTTCTTCTTCCTCGTCGGCTGGGTTTGCTAGCTCTGGTGATGGCATGAGCGATGATGACCTAAAGACCCCTCGTGCTTCGCAGTTCGCGCTGCCCGATCATCCCCCCAGGACTGCTTCTCGGCCGTCCCAACACCCTTTACAACCTCAACACTCTCAAGCTTACTACCAGGGAAACAGACAGTACGACGATCTCCCTGCTCCTCGACGTGTCCTCCCCTCGCAAGCCTCTCAATTCGGTTTTACTACCAATAACAACGGCAGCGGCGGCGGCGGCGGCAACTCCCATTCCAAGTCCCAGGGCTCGCAACACGCCATCAACTTTAACGCCCCTCCTTTGGCCTCATCTAGGCACAGTGCCTTTACATCGGATACTTCTCAGCCACCGCAGTTATATGGCTCGATGAGCTCTGGTACCGGCGCCTATGACTTTCGCTCCTCCTCCTCCTCCTCCTCTTCCGGGATGACCAATGCAAGGGGCATGGCAACCCCAAACCCAGGCCAGATGGGTTTTCCCCCGGGACTGGGCCCGATGTCCACCGCGGCTACCACACCCAGAGCCATCCCCGGACCGCCGCCCGGATTCCCGCCCGGGTTCAATACCGGACCTCTTAATGGATCCGGATCCAGACCAAGACTCGAAGCCCGCGGCTTTCCTTTCTTTCCGCCGCAACCACCAACCCAGGCCGAGAAAGATCGGCGCAGAAAGGCGGCGCTCGATGCTGGGTTCGAGCAGTTGTTGGCCAAGAGGCAGAAGCGCAACCACTAGAGGGAGCGGAAGTAAATTTGTGGGTCCCTTTACTTCCTGAGGTTGAAAGGTAGGTACGGAATACTAACTGGCTGATTTTTGCAGGTGTTTCATTTCAAACCCAGCAGCCATAGTTGGTTGCAACAAACCACCTCTTGCCCCGAGGTTCTCCTTGCACTCGCATCAGCCGGTCGCTATTGCCGACCCATCATCACCACTCCCAGTCCAAGTGGAAGAAGTGTCCGCAAAGGTCTTCCTGGGAAAAACCAAATGGCTTTTCTGCTTTCAGTTTTATTTCGGCTTTTAGACGATGGGTCTAATAGCATCGCTTTCTGTTCTGTTTCTCCCCCCCCCCCCCCCTTCTCTCCTTTTCTCCCTTTTTTTCCCTTCTTCTCTGCGTAACTGCCTACCAAATCCATGCCTAGCAAGGTCTAGGCACGACCTTCACACTTTCACAACAGACGTTCAGGCCAGTCCAAAACGCATTTTTCTTCTCTTGTAGGGCTTTCAGGCCTTGGAAAAATGCATATGAACTTGGACCCAACACATTTTTGACAACTTGACATCCATTTTGCGTTCTTCTTTCGGCGTTCATAGTTCCATATGACGGCTTCGCTGGTTGAGTAACCGGCACGATACACAAGTTTCCAAGGCCCTTTGAAGATCGTAGTCTCGGTCGTAACATGGATCCTCGCAAAGTTCTCTGGCCTCAAAGAGCACCTCCTGGTATGTATGACAATCATCCTCAGCCCTGGACAGGTGATCAGGACTGTCGTCGTTTGTTATATTTAACCTGGCATGACGATGTTGTCGATAGTTTCTCGTGATTTCGGAATCGAATTCGAATGCCGTAGAACTGCGAAAATTGCGAATAATCCAGCGAGCTGAACATGCCGAACCGAGTTCGATCAGTCTCAAAGAATAGAAAGTCCAAAACCCGTCACAAAATTATAGATTGTTTTCCCAGTAGATAGTTGGTAGATGCCGGTTTTGATTTCTGACCCAATCACCAAGATAACTGCGCTCTGGATCACGCTCTTACATCATTACAAAGCAGTATGCCATCCCACCGTCCCCGTCCAGACTCCGTGTTCCCCGCTAACAGAAGTAATTTTCTTGTGCCGTCGAAAGCTTTTTGCCTTTGCCGGCATTGAATTTTGTCTTTCCCAAATGTATTTGCTTAAAAATATTCACGAAACACCAGCATAAAGCAGTGATGTTTGCTGCTCTGCTCTGTATCCTTTTGTCACGTCACTCATCAATACTAGAGGTAGCATCACGACTTGAAAGTCCGAGACATTACACGTCGCCACCATTCCAGTCCACAAACGTGTCGTGATCGTTATTCACGAGTGGATCAGGCTCGGTGTCGAACTCCTTGGGCTTTTCTGCCTGCGGTTGATAAAAGATGGGGGTGTTTTCGTTCTGTAGTGCATATTGCAAGTAGAGCGAGCCTGACTCGTCACAGCCAAGGGCCTGCTGTGATAGGCTGTTGTACATGTTATCGAAATGCTCAAAAGAGCCATCGACATAACTGGGATAGAACTGAGGCTCGCTCGTCATCTGGTTTACACCCTCCGTGGCTGGTTTCGGGGGAGCGGCGAGGTGGCCTGGCGGTGTTGTCGAAATCACGGACATTGCTGACTGTGGAGTAAGAGGGGCATCTGATCTCGTTGAGGCAACGGATGACCGTCGATAGCGATGCTGCATTAACATAGAGTTCGCGAAGTTGTCAAAGGTATCGTGGCCAAAGGTCGGAGTGGGAAGTCCGGATAGCGGAGGTGTGCCATCACCGACGCTTGGTGTCAGAGACGGAGGAGTCGAAAACTCGGACATTGACGAGTTTCTTGTGTGAGGACCGGCAGGGCGGTGGGAGACGGATACAGTTGGCGAGTTGGTTGCTATGGGCGGGACAACAGGAAGTGACTGTGTCCTCTGTCCAAGGCCATGGGGCATATCAGAGGCTGCTGAGTTTCCCGAGATTGCTGATGCTAAAGGGACGTTTGGGGCTGACTGTGTCCTCTCGTGGAACTGCCGCATGCCATGGTTTGGCGGGAGACCGTAGGAAGGAGCTGAATTCATAGTCATCGTCGACATTGTTCGCTGCTGCTGGGGCGTGGGCATGTGCTGTGGTACAAGAGGCATCGTTGGAGGTCGGAGTAGAGTTGGAAGACTTCCAAAGGCCGCTGCAAATTGGGCATCGACCCTCTGGTAATGCTGCTCCAGAGCAAGATTCTGAAAGCTGACGGTGGAATACGGTAGCCGGGCTGTTCTGGGTTCATCTTCCTCCTCGTACATGGCGTCATTCAACACAGCCTCCGTGGTGATCTTGAAGCCCTTACCGGTACGCTTCTTGTGGATTTCAGATGCCAGCCTGGCCGACTGGATACGGGCCTCGAGACTGCGGTCTGAGCGGCGTGATGCGGCGACATAGGCTCGCTCCTGGTTGGCTTCGTGGGATCGAGTATCTTGAGGCTTTTGTGGGGTTAGCTTTGCTGGTCGTGGATTCGTGGGCAATGTTGAATGGTCAACGTACCTTTGCCATTGCCTTCTCCGTTCGGCCCGCCACAACCTTTGACCTAACTTTATCTGATGTGTTCACCTCGATGCTGTCCTGTGGCGTCTGGTTTGGTGGGCTGGCTTGGGAAATGCTCCCTCGCGTCTGCTTGCTGGCCCTTGCATCTCTCGGTGCCATCGCTGATGCCTGTCTAGAGACCCTTTCTTCGGACTCTGTTTATACGAATAGTCCTGGTAGGCCAATTGATGGCAGACTGGCCAGGCTAGTAATAGAGGGTCTGAGAGACAAGTTATGTGTGCCTAGACCTCGGTGGTAAGGTAGTCGTGCCGTGTGAATGGTGTGGGTTGTCGAAGGGTGGTTCGCCAAGTGTTGTTCGAGAATGTCGAGGAATTCACAATGGAACGATAGTTCACGGAGCGGTGGAGCGAGTATGAAAGGGTTCGTACGGGACACTTGAGCCCGCGGTAATGGTATAATAAAGTAGTAGGGTTGATGGCTGTTGAACCTCGTGGGCCGTAGTAGTAGCGGAGATTGGTAGTACGAGAAGGGCGAAGACGGGGTAATTGAAACTGGTGGTTGTGGATTGTCAACTTCAGTTGTGTACCGGTGGGAAAAGATTTGGGACAAGCGGGGGTTTGGTAGAAGAGCAAACAGTGTTTTATTTCGACGCTGGGAACCTGACGTGGTTGCAGGTCTCTTCCATTTGCAGTCAGTACGGCGGCGGATGTGTAACGAACCCGGCCAAGCTCGGGATCTGGCACAAGTCGGTACAGTACCTTTGACGCAAGCCTAGCGGAGACATCCATGGAGGTGGAAAAGGTAAGGTAGGTACCCTCGCTGACACCCTCCAATCGCTCTCTACAGTCCACACTACGCAGTAGATCACTCCTGACCTCCTCGTACTTGCTCTGTGGGTAATTTAATGCCTGCCCGATACCTCTACTCTAAACCTACCTCATTGGCTTTTTCGGCCTGGGGCGAGTCCAACGTCGTGTTTCTCGTCCCGGGCTCCTTGTTCCTGGAAGTGCTCACTAGTGCAAGCAGAAAAGCGTACACCAGAGGTAACAGTTGCTCCGGATGAGGGAGAACAGGATTTGAGGACGCCTCCTCCCTACGGAAACTAGCCGGCAACAGGGAGAACAGGGGGGTAGGGACTGACGTTCGGACAGCGTCGACTGCCGTTCCTGGGACGGGCGGAGAGTCTCAAAGGACCCGACTCTACCAGGAAGTGGGCGGCGTTGTTTCCGTCCGGACTGTGGTCGACGGGATTGGCTTGTGTCTGGTTGACAACAAGAGCACCCGGGTGTTGATCGACGGGATCTCGATCGCCATTGTGGTTGCACACTCTCAAGGGCCGGGCTGGGTCTTGTTAACGTCGCCAGTCGTGGTTCAAGTACCGACCAGGGCCAGAGAAGGCACTGTGGGACTGTGCGGCTTAGCGGGGCTAGAAGCCAATCATATAATTGCTAGTGGCGGCTGCAGTGGAGCTTCCCATTTAATGTACGTACCCCTCGACTGGTCCACTTGAGGTGCCCATTGCCCCGCTCTGATTTCGCAACTTCGGTACCTTGATGGACAGCTTCAGAAGTTGAGCTTCGGTCTGGACTATGTATATTCAATCAGCTTCCATGTGCTAGGTTGCTGCACTCCTTTTGACTATACTTCATCCAGAGCCGGCGGAACACAGTCCCGTCGTTGAGAATCCCGCTGGCCCTTCCGGGTGCGGGGGACTCGGGACACATGCCAGGACCAGGTCTGTACCGGCACCTCAGCTTGCATGCCGAGCTCAAGCTCAAGGCACTGTGTAAGCTCGTCTGATATTGAGCTCTGTTATGGTCACGATTTCGAAAAGGTCTAGAATCCTCGAGTAGCTTACGTGTGGTTGTCTTGGTGTCTCGCGTCGATCACAACTCAATTCGGCCAGTACGTCTCCGACTTTGTTAGCAGCCAATGTCGATCAACCTCTTGTAAAACAGATCAGCTCGAGTAGCATCAACAAAGCAATTCATCCCGGTGCCGGCCGCTATGTACGCAGTACCGGTAGTAGCAGTGCCGGTCCCGCTACGTCATGTTGACGCTACAGCCTCAAAGCTGTTTTTGGGTGGAAGAAGAAACGTAGCAAGGAGGTTATCGATAGGATCGTCAGTCCTCATCTTTCGATGCCTTACTTACCTTATACGATCCAACAGACTGTAATCTACCGATTGCTGAAAGCTGACGGCAACGCACCATTGCGCGGGGTCTTGGGCTTATGTAGTTTGCTGCACAAAACTGCTCCGAGAGCTTGCATTGACAGCTGTAACTTGTGGACGGGAGTTCCGCAAAGGGCTAGTGCATGTCTGCACCAGCTTGACCCAGTGACCCAAGTGCCCGGGCGTCTCCAAGCGATGATGGCTTCAGATGAAGCAGCACCTGGACGCTGGCCAAGCAAGAATTAGAATAGGGTCCAGGGGTCAAGTTGAACAACAACCTACAGAGATGAGGTTGTGTGCGAATTATGGCTTTACCGTGAACAGGCAGAGAGCAACAATGGCAAGTTCCGCGTGTAACTTCAAATCGAGATGGCGATTATCAAGTCGGTGATGCCGAATTGCCGAGGGAGCCGGGCGACCAAGAAAACAGAAAACAGACGCGCAACATATGTAATAACACTGCGTGTCTTCCAAATGCATTCCATCGAGGTTTTGCTATCGCCGCTTCTGTGTTCCTGATCGTTGAGAACGGGGCTTTTGGCTGCCGTTTTATCTCTCACCGTTCCCGTCGTTGTTGCACTTGGTTCTCCACCGCTCGAAAGATGGCCGGAGCACTAGCTCCGGTTAAAACAGCCAAGAAAGGACAGTGCGCATTGGAAACAACAGGAGACGTGCCAGTTCAGGAATGCACTAACAATTCTCCAACACCACTTGGTTCTTATACATTTCGCTGGGCCAATGAGACACCACCCAGCCCGACACATGGCTGAATCCGTACCAGTTGTTCTCCGCTCAGAAGCTTTCCTCTTCTTGCTTCAATGCAGTGCTTCCAACCTCTGCAGGTTCAAATTCGGTTACAACGCTGCTATGTTGAGCGGTAGGAGAAATGTGCTTTCAATGCCTCTATGCACCACCCGGATCTAACCCAATCGCCCGGAGAAGAGCTTCCGCCAAGAGTTTGCCTTGAGGTGTGCTTGCTTGGAAACTCGCCCGTGGGAGGGAACACGAGCAAGAGGGGGAAAGATTGCCAGTGGAGTGTCGGAAAGTTTCTGGGTTTTAGGTGCGTATGGGATTTCAGAATGCCATGTCTCCGCTGCCATGCGATTCGTTTTTGGTTCCCGTCCGCTTATCCCCACCTGTGCCGTGCCTGCCCCGCTCCACCGTTGCGTCATTCCTACCTAGCTATGTACGTATGTACTCTGCCTTATCGATAACAACTGATCCTCCTCCGAATCCAATTCGAGTTGATGTCATTTTTGGACGACAAATGTCGAGAACCGCGAATCTGAAACTCGCAACTCCATTCAGTCCCGCTCATCCGTATAACTCCAGATCCCTTGATCCTCAACCGAGTCCGCTACCATAGCATCATCCAAGGACCAAATGGTGCGACTATCTGCAAGTTGTCCGCTGTCAATCAAGCAGTAGTGTACCTAGCTGCCCCTGTGGAGCCGCCAACGTTGACAGTTCGTGACAATGCAAGTCATGGAGGCCACGAGAAGGCACCTCACATGCCATGCCATCGTAAGCGACCTGCACGTTACATCCATATTTGAATCTTTGATTCACCATCAACCAATTCTATAACCCTGCAAGTGTCCTGCTACCCGCTCACTCGGCCCTTGCAGCCCTTCTAGCTGTCGAGCCTCTCCTTATCTGGTAGTCCCTTTCGGCATCTATCCAAGTTCAAACAAATGTGCCTTCAAATGCTTTTTATGCCTACGGTCTGGTTCAGGTACGCCATGCTGACATGCTCACTGTATCCCGAAGAGCCTCACTACGTGCCGAGTTTAGCTCGACCCACTGATGTATCTCGGCACTTTCACCCCATATGTGCCGAGTGTCTTTTGTACATTTTGGTACCAATACTATCCCGGCCCATTGAGCTGGTTTACGCAGAAACTGTCGGCGGCGCCGTTACGACAGCACAGAAGAGCCGAGCTCAAGGCCAAGTCCAAGTCCACCGCCACGATCGAGCACGTTTTCAGAGGTCTCAGCCTTGGTAGAGTACACTCACGCATGTCTAGTGAGGTATAGCGCACATCATCCCGTCGATCCGTCCCTTCACTTCCTGTCGTGGAGTTTAACTCTTTCGTTATCTCTTGTCACTTACACCGTACCTGCACATTAGTGTACACCCCGGGCACATACGGGCGGGCTAACCACCACTTGCAAAGAGCCAGCATGGTCAGGCCGGAAAGTTTCCGGCCGCCGTACACACAGACAACACACACAGCACATACGCTTTGGTATGTAAGAATTTATGTAAGTCCAAACCCGCGATCTCAACCGTACCATTCTTTTCTCCCGATCCTACGATGTCCTCTCCCACTCGAGCGGGACGGGAATAAAGGGTCTCTTCAGCAGAGCACTGCGGAAAAGAAAAACCGTGCCTCAAGCGTGCTTGCGCACGCGCACGAGGCACACACGGGCAGCACATGCCACGCACTAAGCAGGACCATTTCTTCCTGGACATCAGATCAAAGCCCGGGAAGTCAACTTCCCGTGCGCTCGAACCCGTTTTCCATCTGGTATCGCGAGGTCACGGGAATACGCGGCGACGACGTTGCGCAATTCGGAGCAACAAGAAACTCAACTGCCGAAAGATGTGGCGGAGTCGAGTCGAGTCGTGTTAGTAACGTCAGGTTCGCGTCTGTGTCGGAAAGTGTGTTTTTCTTCATGAATCGCATTTTTCCCTCAAATCAAAGGGCCACGCCAATTGTCGCTTCCGTCTGAACTCCGCCAAGAAAAGGGTGCATGGAAACAAATGGACAAGAGTAGAAAACCAACGAGAAAAGGGACGCGGCAAGTGAAGAAGAGAGAGAAGAAACCTCAAGTGAAAATAAAAGCCCCCAAAAAGGGACCAAAGAGAAGGAACAACAGTAAGAACAAAACAGTCAAAAAGAGAAGGCGCTGAAGACGCCGGGAATTGAGCCCGACGTGGGGGTCGAACCCACAACCTTGAGATTAAGAGTCTCACGCTCTACCGATTGAGCTAGCCGGGCAGCTGAAAGCTGCCATGATTGGTTGCAAGTGACCTCCAAAGATTGGCCTTATGTAGGCAATCATCTGAAAACCAACTTTTTTGTTTCACAAGTGTCATGAGTGTTGCAAATGGAGTTGAGTGCTCCATATCTTCGGGTACAATGGACGGAGAAAATTCGGGTGTCTGGGGAAGAACAAAAAAAGGATTCGATTGCCATAGTAGGTATCGTAGAAACTCGCGAAACCGCCATCGTCACCTACGGTAGGGTAATAGCGTCCAATGCGAGATTTGTAAGTAACAACACCGAATGAATCCCTAGACGGATAGAAGACTTGTACATACACTGCCTATACAGAACATTTCACAGGTGGACACTCTGTGACATCAATCGAGCTTACCTCTATAAGGTAGGGAGGGATGGAGATTGGAATTATTTGCAAGTGACAAGAAAGCTTCAGTACAAATGTTAAATGAATAAGGAAGGATCTTTACATAGAATTCAGCTGTCAACACCGGGACACCCACCGTCTCGAGGAACTTCATGTAGCAAAAGAAAACAATAGATGGTTCAAGTTAGAAAAGGAAGACAGTTCTTCGGCGAAGGTGGAGTTCCAGCACGTAAAAACCGCAAAAAGAAGTGTTGGTCTCTCCCGCCGGGAATTGAACCCGGGTCTCGAGCGAATCGAACTGATGTTCAAGCTTGACAAGCTCACATACTGACCACTATACTACGGAAGAATTACAGTTGTGAGGCAACTGTCGTAGTGTTCGTTGGTGATTGGGTCGCGAAGATAAGGTTATATGCAACCCTCAAAGCCCCTCACATGACATGACACTTCGCAGATGCCAGACGGATATATTGTCCCTAGCATTGACGATGCTCGAAGTAGCACTGCATCCGATGTAATGCAAGCGTTCAAGGAGAATATGTTTCGGGTATAAAAAACAAAGTTCTGAAATTTAGTTCGCAAATAACAGCCCTAGTACAGGATCATTAAGTCATTGAAAATCCACCCTTCCCATGGCTTCCAAACGCCATTTTATCTCCCCTTCTTTCCTTCATCTCACCTAATATCTTTGATCTATGATCCATCCTCTATCAATCAAGACTTCTACCAGCTGTCCTCTTCCTCATCTACTGAAGATGCTGGTCACTCGCCACCCTCGGCTGCCCGTTACTCCACAAACCCGTATGCGGCCACGTCCAATTCTTCAAGAAAGGTGGATCCATGCCCACCTCAAACGCCATCGCCTTGGCCTTAAGCTGTTCATTCCTCAGCTGCTCCCTGGCGGCGGCGCCCCGATTACCCAGCAAACCAGTCATGTGATCGATAGCCTCCATCGCGAGACTGAACCTATCCGTACCGTTGCGGATGGCCAGCTCCAGCGGCGTGTCGATATTGCCCTTCTCGCGGTACCCGCGCACGTGCACGTTGTGCGAACCAGGTCGTTTGTAAGTCAAACGGTGGACGAGCCAGGGGTACGAGTGGAAGTTGAAGATGACCGGCCTGTTGTCGGTGAAGAGGGCCGTCCACTCGGGGTCCGTCAGGCCGTGCGGGTGCTCGTCGTGCGAGATCAGCTTGAAGAGGTCAACGCAGTTGACGCAGCGGATCTTGAGTTCGGGGAAGTGTTGCAACAACAAATCGATGGCGGCCAGGGACTCGTGCGTGCTGATGTCGCCGCACGACGCCATGACCAGGTCCGGCTCCTCGCCGCGGTCAGAGCTGAACTGCGGCCAGATGCCGATGCCCTTGGTGCAGTGAATGATGGCGTCGTCCAGGGACAGGTACTGCAGGTGTTCCTGCTTGTCGGCCACGATCACGTTGACGTAGTTGGCCGAGCGCAGGCAGTGGTCCGTTACGGAGAGCAGGCAGTTGCCGTCGGGCGGGAGGTAGATGCGGACTACCTCGGGGCTCTTGTTGGCTACGACGTCGAGGAAGCCCGGGTCTTGGTGGGTGAAGCCGTTGTGGTCTTGACGCCAGACGACGGCGGTGAGGAGGATGTTGAGAGAGGCGACCTTGTTGCGCCATTCGACCTCCAGGCACTTCTCGAGCCATTTGCAGTGCTGAAAGAAATGTCAGTGATGAATTTTCAAGTGGTGGTAGAGAGGAAAACATACCTGATTGACCATCGAGTCAATGACATGAATGAACGGCTCGTAACTGTTCAGGAGACCGTGGCGACCGCTAAGGACATAGCCTTCCAGCCAACCCTCACAAGTATGCTCCGACAGCATCTCCATCACACGACCCTCAAGGGCCAAATTACCACCGTCCTTATCCTCCTCAAAGTACTCGCCCAGCCAGACCTTCTTGCCCGCCTCGTAAACCTTTCCAAGCTTGTTGGATTCGGTCTCGTCTGGACCGAAAAGTCGGAAGGTGGTAGGGTTCTCGGCAATGATATCCCGGAGGAAGCTGGACATGTTTGTCATGCTAGCGGCCATAGCCGACGCCGGCTTGTCGACCTTGAGGGCATACTTGCGGAAGTCGGGCATCCTCAGAGCCTTCCTGATGGTGCCGCCGTTCGCGACGGGGTTGGCGCTCATACGGCTTGTTCCAGTCGGGCAGAGCTCCTTGAGATCCTCGCTGATCTTTCCATCTTTGAAGATACGATCCGGTTCATAGCTCTTCATCCACTGCTCGAGAATCTTGAGATGCTCGGGACTTTCGTGCACATCTGTGATGGGCACCTGATGAGCACGCCAGAACCCTTCGAGGAACTTGCCGTCGATCTTGCGAGGACCGGTCCATCCCTTGGGACTGCGAAGGATGATGACGGGCCACCTGGGCCTGAAGGCCTTGCCAGACTCCCTGGCCTGTTGCTGGAACTTCCTGATCTCTAGGACACAGTGCTCCAGTGTTGCGGCCATAGCCTGGTGCATGGTATCGACATCATCGCCCTCAACGAAGTATGGTTCGTAGCCATAGCCACGAAACAGGTTCTCCAGCTCCAGATGGCTGATACGGGCGAGGATCGTAGGGTTGTTGATCTTGTAACCGTTCAGGTGCAAGACCGGGAGGACAGCACCGTCAGTGATGGGATTGAGGAACTTTGTGCTGTGCCACGATGTGGCCAAGGGTCCGGTCTCGGCCTCACCATCACCCACCATTGTCAGGGCAATCAGGTTGGGATGGTCGAAGACGGCGCCAAAGGCGTGGGAGATGGAGTAACCCAGCTCACCACCCTCGTGCATACTGCCTGGTGTTTCAGGAGTGGCGTGCGAGCCGATTCCGCCAGGGAAGGAGAACTGCTTGAAGAACTTCTGCATGCCCTCCTCGTCTGCCGACATCTCGGGATAGACCTCTGAGTATGTGCCCTCCAGGTATGCCTGCGACAGAACGGCGGGGGCACCGTGCCCAGGGCCGGAGATGAAGATGGAGTCGAGATCATACTTCTTGATCAGACGGTTGAAGTGCATCCATGTGAAGATTTGGCCGGGTGCGGAGCCGAAGTGGCCGAGGAGACGGGCTTTGAGGTGTTTTGTTTCGAGAGGCTCCTTGAGAAGGGGGTTCTCGCGAAGATAGATCATGCCCAAGCTGAGATACAAGCTGGCCTTGAAGAAGTCATTGTACTTCTCGATCTCTTCCTTGGTGAGTGGTTCTCCTTTGATCGTCGAGCGAGCTGGCCCGTAGGGGCTGATGCTCTCGACCTCGAGCTCGTTCGAATCACTCATGCTGGGCAAGTTCCCGCTGGAGTTGTACGAACAAGAGGAGGTGTGTTGTGCAGTGTTGTAAGTAGGTACCCAACCAGTGGTTAGGTGTAGTTCGGTGGTTGTGAAGAAACCCTAGGTTGATGTCTGGGGTTTCACTTGGAATGATGATGTTGACAATGATCGAAGGAGGGGTAGAAGCAAGAACAGGAACCATCCAGGAGGGCATTGTCTCTTATAGCAACCACCATCCTTTTCCCTCGTCGTATTACACAGCATGAGCCATGAGGTGTGCTGACGGGTGGTGTGCCTATACTTGGTACCTCGGCCTACCTTGGCCACCTGGTTCTTCTGCCTTTCTCCTCACGAGAGTCCAAGGCCATGCGGGATCCATGTTGTCGGGCGGCAAAAAGGACATAAAACCGGCCGTCTCACGTCAATCATGGCTATATCGGCCCTCTCATGGGAACCTCGCTACCCCCAAAGATACGCGGACAGGTCGTTGACGGTCCAGTAAGGGTTGCCATGGATCGATCGCATTGAATCATTGAACCCCATACCCAGCACCCTGGCACGACGAGTCTGGCCAACGAAATTCCACTGATGGATGCTGAAGGGAGCATCCAAAGTAACCTGTTCTTACCAGTTTGGAAGCCCGAGAAGGGCTTCCAGTCCCAGTGCCAAGGACCATAATAGGCCATTGTCGCAGTGACTGGAAGTTCTGGGAGAGGTGAGCACGGCTTGAATGGCTGAAATGGCTGGGGTTGAGAGACTGGGGAAAAGGTGGTCTGATGTTGGACGATGACGGAAGGTGGGTCACCCATGCCATTGATTCGCATAGAGAATTGGGTGACATAACTTTTTGTCTTTTTGACAGGGCGGCATTCACGGCATCGTCCAGGTCATTCCCCCACCCTTAAAATCAGTCAGCATCCAGATTGCACGGTAACGATCGCAAGCAATCCTCCAATGGATTCCCAACGGCCTTGTGCTGAGCCAACCACGTCGTCGGATGAGCATGGTGTGAAGATATCCGTTTCTCAGAGGCTCGTTCGTCTAGACAGGGGGAGCTTCGTTCTCATGGCGGGGAGCTAAAGGTAGCTAGCTGTCTGCTCACTGCTCTTCTCTGTGCCCATGGTAGTGTACGAAACAGCTCCGCGGCTGGGGGAGAGCTGGGTAGAGGTAGTCAGGTACTTAGTATCAAGGCCCGTCTTGCCGTCTGCCACCTTTCTGGCTCCTGCTATCATGCCATTCTTCTTGCAATCCCGAAAGCTCGATCCGATCGGACGAACCTGTTTTTGAGAGTTGAGACCCGAGACGGCAGACAAAGGACAAGAGACGGGATGAAAGCCCCACAACTCAAGACAAGCAACACCCCCGCTTTGCTGTACACGCTTGTCATCGCCTTTTACAACCACCATCAGTCTCTTCAGACGTCAAGGAACATGGATGAGCGCGTCGATCAGGAATGAAAGCAGCTGTCAATATTGCTTGCCATATTCAAGGAAAATGTTGCCGGCATCGCGATTCGTCTCGTATCGAACATTGGATGTCGGGTGTCGGCGCTTATGATTGTGCCGTGGCATGAAAATTGGATGGGATGAACAGAGGCTGGCCAGGCTGGCTGGGCGGCGACAAGGTACAAAGTAGCGGGCTACCCGGGCCGTTGCGGGGACGTCCGGGATCCATGCTGAGGCCTGCTGCAGCGGAACGCTTTTTAGCGGGCCCCAGGACGCTGCACGGCGGGGTTCGACGACAACATGGGAAGCTCCCACTCACGGCAAGTCCCCCCTTGATCTCGGCGGGGTGCGATTGCAACTTCCAACTGATATCATCAAATTTTCGGGTGGAAGAACTCCCTTGGTGGGGTGATGATGGAAGCCTCTTAACTAGGTAGCTACTGAGGCTGAGACCTGCAGTAGGTAGGTAGGAGCTGGATGAGCCCACGCCGGCCATGATACGATGACGGATGAGAAAGTTTGCTCAGGCCCCGGAGAGCGGTCCAGACTCTGGATGTCGAAGGACCCCTGGAGCTGACCACTAACGATAACCTCATCCCGTCGTCCCCAATGGTAGAAAAGTCACGATAATATCACTACTGCATAATTCCATGTCATGGATGTTTCGGTAACAATTTACCCCAGGCAGGGCGCCCCCACACATCCCCCAGCCGGTATCAATCATCCCAGATCAAACATGAACAGGAGGTGGTGTGACATCCATTGGTGATGGCATGCATAATAATAAACAAAAAAGGAACCACCGCGATCCAATCAACTGATATGAGTACAGCATAAAACCTGGCTATCTTTCATGATAATACATGTCCCGTCCCCTTCATTGACCCTTTTCTTTCCTGTCGCATCTTCCTCTTTTACACACCCTTCGCCCGCTCATTGGACTACAGTACCGCCGCCTGATCCATAACTCAACCCAAAAAGGCGAAAGAAAACAAATCAACATGGTTCATATAGCGAGAGTGTAGAAGATTAAGAGAAAACACAGAACCCAGGGAAGACGTATTTCAGGTCGACTTGGAAGTTGAACAATGTTACTTTTCCTTAGGTAAACACACCTAAAACCAGCCATTAGGTCTCCAGACTTGTTCCTCCTCGACCCAGCGCGCCTTACGCTGCGGACCCGCCGAACTTATTAGAACCATCTCTTTGGTAAAAGGTGACGAAACCAATCGTACGTGGGTATCATAAGCAGCCTCGCCGTCGGCTTTTCTTTCTGATATAAAAGGAAACTCGATCAAATTTTCGTTTCTGATCACCGGCTCCGCCAGTATTTCGCATCCTCCGCTCTTCCCCAGCTTTGCGTCGGAGCTTTCTCAACTCCTCGCCACCTTTGCTACCTTTCTCCCCTTCATCACTGCCGTCGTACACCGAATCTCGCACCCGCAAATGTGTCCCTGTGTCGTCCTCCGCTTCCCGTCCTTCCTTCGACTCGCCTCCAAATTATTAAGTAGTACGTAGTAAGTAGTATGTAGTATGCGTAAAGATGATGTTCAATCCATCCCAAGCCAGGCCAGCCGAGCGGGACCGAAATCACTCTTCGTGGGTGTCGTTGTTCGTTCGTTCGTTCGTCCGTCCGTCCGTCCAATTCGTCCGTCCGCCGAGTCCTCTCCAGTTGCATGGTGAGACAGGGAAAAAAAAATTCCATACCGCGAAAAACGAGGAATAGCAAAGCCAGACAGACATAAGAGAGATGATTAGGTACATGAGGAAAACACCCAAGTGGATCCTACATGAAAATCGAGAGCGGCGTGATTGACGGCAAAACCGAGGTAAAAGAGATGATTCATAAAACGACAGGAGGTATAACCAAAACGACCAAAGATAAAAGGGAGATGGAACGAGAGCTCGCTAACTATGTGCATATATAAACGCAACTAGAAACGACCATGATGCAGAGATGTTGGGATAACCGATGGGATGAAAGCCCAATGAGGTCAGGCAGGGTTGGTCTGAACGGCGCTCCAACCCGTGCCCCCTTTCATCCAGCCTGGTCAGTTTTGTAGGTAGATGGGTGTTGTGAATGACGTGAAGTAATCGGAACCGCAAAACGAAAGAAAGTGGTATCAAAAGTCAGATGATGAGACCGCCAAGCAAAAACTCCACCAACTCCAGGTGAAGAATATAAACCTCATGGGGATATCATCCTTCACCTTGCAACGGAAGTAAAGCCAGACTGAGTGATAATATCTACCACCCCTTCTTCCGGGCGAAGCGCTTGTTGAGTAGCGCGAGGACCTTGGGGACGTTGAACTGCACGTATTCGAGGTCCAAATCGTCCTGATTGTCCTTCTGCATCTCAAGGAGATCGTCGAGCTTGAGATCCAATTCGAGCAGTCCTCGGTTGCGACCTACAGAACTGTCAGTGATGCTCATCAATGATGGCAGCTGCGGAGACTCACCCTTGTAGTGCAGCGAGATGACAAACGTTCCCGGAAGTGGGCTCGTGAAGTTGAAATAGATGTTGGCCCTCCTATTATCGGGGACGTTGCTCTTTTGGATGACGCCCTCCTTTTCAAGCTGCTGGTGGGTAAACTTGTACGGGCCTAGCACCTGTTGCTTCTGTTGCTTTCTGGTCTTGCCCTCGCTCTGGCTTCGTACGTTGTGGAGATAGCTCTTGTAAGTGTCCAACTGGCTGACCAAATAGGCGTTATGGTCACGGATAGTCTTGTAAACCTCCTCAAGCTTGATGGTCTCGGCCATAACAACTTCTTTGAGTGAGCCGAGATGCTGGAGTTCTTGCTCGACCTCATCTCGTAGCAAGGCGAATTGGTCGCTCTTGTCAACAACCTTGAGTTCCTGCAGCTGACTTAGCAGCTCCATCGCCCGGATGCCTTTGCGGACCATAACCGCATCGTTCTTGGACGTTGCAGCCGCGTCTGCGATGCGTTCAAGCCGCAGTGGCCTCCTAGCTACTGACGAATTCGCGGGGATTGTTCGTATAATCTGCACGAAGATCGACTTCGCTTCCATAAAGAAAACCTCTTCTTGGGTAATGTCCAGGGCGGCGGTCAGGTCGTCAATAGCCGTTTCCCACCTACTGAATAGCGGCAAATTGATGACCCTGTTTTCCTTTCGCGGCACCTGAGGTGGAGCAGGACCCAACTCTGACATGATGATGGCCAGATGTGAGTTCTCATCCTTGTATAGCTCACCAGCATGCTTTTCGAGCAATCCGTGCATAGCGTAGATCTCGTTGAGCGTGATGTCCAGCTGCAAATCCTTCTTGGAAAGGGCGACATAGTTGTCCATCTCAAGCGTCTCGTAGAAATCTTGCACATCGCACAGTTCGAGCATGAATCGGTTGACCTTGTCCTTGTTTGCATGGATGAAAGGTTGTAGCTTCGCCATGTACGGTTCCTTGGCGTATGAGGGCTTATTGGCCAGGTTCTGAAGCATTTTTGCGACGTAGGTAAGCGTCTTTCTCGGCTTGTCCGCGGGTGTGCCGTCAATGAGCATATACGACTTGGGCGTGACAATTGCTGGATTGATGAAGCGCAGGAAGAAGAAACTGCCAATGAGCGTGCAAATGACCTGATCGTTGGCATCGGGATATTTCCTCTTTGTCAAGCTCCGAATCTGCTTGCAAATCCACCGAATTCCGTAGGGGGTTTCTTCGAGACCATCAATGATGGTTTCCAAGAAGCCATTGGCAATTTCGGTCAGCATCGTCAGCCGCGGGTTGATGATCTCCTGCACCTTCGGGTTCTCGGCAGCCTCTTCCTGCGTGATTCCCTTGGGGAGCATTGCCTCGGGGCTCTCAGGGTCTTTTGCTTCGGCCTCTTCGATCATGCGCTCGTAGACCTTGAGCGGGTTGATTTCGAGGTCCAGATCCTTGAGCTCAATCAGGCTGTTGATCCTATCAGCCAGAACCGATTTCAAAAAGCTCTGGCCTGGGCCTCTCCTCGTGTATGTCGTCATCATTCTCGAGACCGGGGTGTTGGCGCGCAGAAGCGAAGAGTATTCAGGAGTGTTGTCGAACTGGTAGGTCAGGACGGACTACGGCATTGTTAGCAGATTTCGCTAGGCAGCACCACAAGGAGGATAACAAGCTTACCTGGAACATGGTCAATAGCAGATGCTCTTCACGACTCTCGTATTGATTTCCGTAGATGGTGAACATAACCGTCTGAAGCAGTGAATCAATCTCGGCCATGGTGACGAGCCTACACAGATGTGCAATATGCCTGGGCTCCGACTGCAGCAAGAAGAGCAAATTTCCGTATTTTTGTGTCCTGTCGTCGTTGGGGAAGGCGCCTTCTTGTATATCGGTTGCGTCTTCAAGGTGGCTAGCGACTTCATTTTGCTGTAGCTAAAGTCAGTATGCCGTGTACAGAAAGCAATTGGTCAGGTGGCATACCTCTTCTAAAGCCATGCGATTTTGGATCAACAGGGCAATACGCGAGTCCAAGTAGCGGACATCTTTCTCAAGTACGAAGTTCTTTTTCGATTGCGAGGAGATTTTGGTCTTGAGGTCCCGCAAGACCTTTTGGGCTGTGGCCAGAGTTAGTATGTATCATCGACCGAGTTGGTGCACATGGACTGCCAACCTCTAGCAAGCTCATCTTCGATTATGAGATCAGACTCATTGGCGGACATGGACATGTACAACGCCGACATGGAGTACCGCTTGGACTGGCGGGCGGACCGCGAGCCCTCGTAGGAAGACATGGTGTTTTGTCGGGAAAGAGGTTGGACGGAAGTGGTGGATCCGGTAGAAGCTCGAGAAGGTGTCTGCAACATCACAGACATTCTGGCAAATTTGGCGGGCGACGATGAGGTGTCGAGAGGGTCAGACGCGTGGCCCGATGGAAAAGATTGCCGGGTAGTGGCAACGTCGACAGAATGAGGGTCGTTGTATTATGTATTTAGGATTGATCGGTCGCGCGACTGGGGTCGGTTCGACGTTAAGCGTGGTCCCGCTGGGACACGCTGATGGAAATTAGGGTGCCAAGAGATTGCGAAAGGAGCGACGGTCGACGTCCACAAAGGTCGCACGAAGACGGTTTCGGCAGGGAGCGAAAGCGATGGTCGTCCAGCGAGCGCCACAATATTATCCTCTCGGGAGTAAATGTCGATGTAGCCGACGCAGCAGACGGGGGCAGGCAAATGTCGTGACAGGTCGAGGTCGACAAAGAAGTTGGAGAGTAATTGGGCCTCACAGTCGCTGGGGGATAGGTAGCGAGAGGCGGCCGACTTGTAGCTGGACGCGGTCGTAATTGCAACGAAGCGACTCGAGCAAAAAGATGGAAGCGGGCGTCGACGTGGTTGTTGATGTGGATTGGATAAAGCGACGGATCGGTTCGAAACGGTGGGTGTTGGTGGTTGTGTATACGTGCTAGATAAATGCTAGGGGCCTGGGTCGTTGGATGGCCGATGGGATGGGTTTGGACGGGTTCCGGTTCGGTGTCTCTTGGGAATTGCGGGAGGGACCCAGAGCAAAACTTCCGGTTGGACTTGGGCCTTTGTTGGGGGCGAGACCTGCTTTGACGGGCACTGCAGCACGAATGCACAAGAATGCAGCAGGAAATTTGGCAGTTTTGGGGAAATGCTGGGCAAATGCGATGCGATTGTGGTCAAGCCACCCTCGACTCGACTTTCGCTAGAGGGAGAAAGAGGGAAAAAGAGAGACCGCCTCGATCGGTCTGGAGAGACCAAGAGAGGTTGAGTTGAAGGTGAAACTGTGGAGAGGGAAAAGAGGGGGAAAGCAACGCGTGGGTGGGAACTGTCGAGCGAAAAATCGCAGCGGCAGTGGTTGCAGCGGTGCTGTGGTGGGTGCAGTGCTCAACTCAACAAGATACGGTATAGTCTTGTGGAGTCCAGCCCGGAACCTGGCGATGCTTTGGGTTTGGCTTCAGTTCGGGGGCGCCTGCGTCCGTAGGTAGTGTGGTAGTAAAGCTGTCGAGGTAAATTACGGCGTCACCACACAGTGGAGGAT
Organism: Copromyces sp. CBS 386.78; assembly: GCA_030685235.1. Classification (NCBI taxonomy): domain Eukaryota; kingdom Fungi; phylum Ascomycota; class Sordariomycetes; order Sordariales; family Sordariaceae; genus Copromyces; species Copromyces sp. CBS 386.78. The sequence goes on along the minus strand of MU839190.1, from coordinate 122,790 downwards.
GAGGCCGGGGCAGAGACACCACCTCAGGTTAGGTTCTCAAGATAACCTTGGTTCTAAAAGGAGCGACAATTGGGACGGGTCAGTGGTGGAGGTTGGTTCGTTCGTTGTGTGTCGGGGACAGTTATGGACGAAACAAAGTGTGGAAGGGAGAGCGTCGGATATGATTGATGTCTTGGGTGTCGAGCTGAGTGCCGCAACAAGCACGCTAGAAAAATGCATACCGAAGGAGAATGTGCGGTCCGTCTCAAAAGTCTTATCAAGCTCGAATGAACAAGTGCAGCTGTCGATAAAGACGGGACCAAAAGGCATGGATTGTAGTCAATGGTGGAGCAGGAGACTGGAAAAGGAAAGGATCCAAAACGTGAAGGAAGGCCGGGGGTTCACAGAAAGGGTCTTTGGCTGCAGGGGCAGTCAGGTACACTACAACATGGAAGGGGGGTTCATCACATATTCTGATATCATGTACAATTGGTGACGGGCTCCTACATTGGATACCTCTCCATGTCCCTGAACAATGAGAAGGAGACGGGAAGCAGGGCAGGTGACGGGGATGTCTGTTGCAGAATCGCCTTTGCCGGCCCCAAAGTCAGGGACCAGAAACACTTGGCTCACAGGCACCCCCCGTGCACAGTTCCATCGCCACTGAACGCCGACTCGAAATGGTTGCTGCTGAGGAGGTATAAAAGAAGTGGTGTTAACGTCCGCAATGGGGCATTGGATGGACGGCGCCGTTGGTGATTCAACTTGACGAGCGAATTGGAGGCCAAATGCACCCACCCACAAGACTCAACACAAAGAGAGGAGGCTGCCGCATTTAACAAAGCAACCCCAGCATCAACTCCGCAAGAAGAAAGAAAGAAATTCGCCTTGGTGTTTCGGCTCCCCCATTGCAGGGAGGGGTAACACTTCAGTTTGGAGTCGTGTGAAAGATGGACGTCGCAGTTGGTGGTAAAGGGGGGGTGGTACTATAAGGGAGACAGGGGAATTCGACCGTCCATTGGTCAGAAGCACCGTCCATACTAGCGCTAAGGCCAGGGGTAACACGAGAGAGCGGGGCCATTGAATTGGGACGGCCGAACACCCACAACACCTTCTCCAACCTGCATCCCGCCAGCCAGGGCAAGTGCCCACTGCCCAAGGCCCTGGAGGGTGCCCGTCGATGTCGATGTGTGCTTGGTACAGTGTCGACTCTCAGGAACTGTTTCCTCCCTCTAACCAACCTCTCTTCTTTCAAGATACGCCATCATGCCCCTTGGTCGTCTTCAAATCCATCCAAATCCATCCTGTTCAATCCGCTGATATCAACCATGCTTCCGAAAGGGGACGGTGGACAGATCGAGCCAAGCTCAGGTAATAAGACCATCACTAGCATTTCCTTGTTTTGATGTCCGCCAGATCCACATCATTCTCCATCACGACCCAAAAGAGGACCCAAGTCTCATTCCGACTATCCGAAGTATATGTCTAACACTCTTTGCCTGATCTTCCGTGCAGTTCCTGATACTCTGATACTCGGCACGTCTTTGTCTGGGGAAGGGAGCCACAATCTGGCCAAATTGCCATACACTTCAGTCATACAGGCAACGTGCTCTTCGCCGTTGGAGGCTCTTTCTCTCCAACCATTGTTACCTGTCATATTTGGCTAAACATGATGATGGCATCATTTTTGCTCACCATCTGCGGACAAGTCTCATCACACGACGATGTTCCTGCATCGTCCATGTTCGAAACAGCCTAGCTTGAGCTCTGTGGGGGCCCCCGTTCCTGGCTACGCCGGCAACAAAAAGATTGCAGTTAACCACGGTGCTTTTCCTTATTTTCCTTATTCCAGCCGCCTATGGTATCTTTTCGTTGCTTCGTCCGTATCAGCGTTTTCCTTTCTTTTTGTCCCGGTCCGGTTTTAACCCTCCTTCACATCACATCCCCGTAATCTCCTCACAAACGTGGGGCATCGCACCGTTCGGATCCAGCAGCCTGGAGCACGTATCGGGTAACCTTACCGGGTTGCAATATCATCACACAAGCTGCAAGCATGACGTTTGGAACTAAGGCAAACCCCCCGTTATGCACAACAGCAAACTACTGCACCTACAGGCGACCATGGCAGCATTCGCTGCTTGACAGCTGCGGGATGTGTTGACAGTTGATGTGTGTGTGACACAGCTTCTCCAACAAAGTCAACTCCTTGGATCCGGCCGGTCACTGCTGTTGTAACCTGTCCCTTATCATGCCTATTCTGTCCAGATTTTATCAGCCATGAACACGATTCTTCACCTTTCTTGGCCTTTTAGTTCTAGGAAAGAGAACAGTATCAAAAGGCGCAGACAGACCAGAGCATAGCCCAGCTATCATTCCAAATCCGAGTCCCATTGCGTTTGTTATTACCCGAACAACCTACAAATTCTGCTTGTCGTGACCCCCCCCACCCCCCTGCTGTTCCTGCAAAGCCGCCCAGTCCAGGGTATACGGTAACAAGCATGCAGACTCCATGCAGACAACGATCTCCCGTAGACCAAGAGCATTCCAAGACTGGACGACGATGAAGATCAGATCAAAGGGTGACCAGAGCTTTTCCCGTTCATGGGTTGTCTGTCCAACATCCTTTTCTGTCCTCTCTTCACACTTCCATACTGTCAGATTAGAGGGTGGATATCTGGGTTTCTGGCTATACTCAATCTGGGTTAGCCGCCCAGCCCCCTAGATTACTAGTTTCTAGGTCCCTCTAGGATACTCCAGCACCCCCCAAACCTTCTAGGCGAATCAATTACATACACTCTTCAATCAATCAATTCTACACAATCATATTTAATAATTAATAATCTAATTTACGTATTTACAACAAGAAGCGCCACAATAACCGATACAAGCAATATCCCTACGAAACCAACAACGTTAGCTATATTTCTATTAAAAGAATCTACTAATAAAACTATTACAATCGTCCTCAAAATCTAAAACGACTAGTCCAACTAGTATAAAACCCTTAAACAACTAGCTAGAAGTAATTAAGACTTTAATAACTAATTACTCAAGGAAAGACCTATAATCTAAAGGGTCCTATTTCCTAAGCCAAAAGATTTCTTCCTTATAAAGCCCGTAAAAGATCGTATATTAACGGCTAAAAAAGAATTTATCAAATTCAATAGAGGAATCCGAATTAAAAAGGTCGTAGCGATAACTACTATAATAACTACAATAAACACTACTATAACCCAAACCCAAATTTAGACTCAAACCCAAACTAACGAAGATAGTACTAAGACCGCTACTACCACTACTACTTAATTCTAATAAAAAGTTAAAGAAGATTCTAATAACGAAAAAGATTTTAAAGAGGAGGATAAATACTATACCGAATAAAATATTAAAGAAAATATAATAATCAACCCTACTACAAACCTTACCGTAAAAAAAAAAACTACTTACAACTAGGCTAACAATATATATAATACCTACTATAAACACTAAAAAAACTTCGATAATGTTAATACAAAAATCTAAAGCTAAATAAATACTTATATTACTAACCAATTCGCTAATACCGCTTTCAAATAGGATAAATCCACCTATAAATAATTAAAATAAATTAAGAACCAAATTAACTACCGCCCTATCGACTAAATCGCCACTACCCAACGAAAATACTAAACCTTTATTAAAGAGACCGCTAAAAAACAACCTAAAGATTTCGAAAAATAGGTTTCAAACTAGGAAATCCTCATTGCTAATAGTGTCACGGGGTTATCCGTGATGCTGGTTTATAGTGTGCACTTCGAGTTCTGCCTTGCAAGCAGAATTACGTCCTATCTTTTACCGGATAGGTTTGGCGTTGTTGGGACATGTGCACTCCCGCCCTGTCATAGTTAATTCTGCTTAACAGTGGGATGCCTTGGGTTCGATTCCCCGCAGTGGCATTTTGGAAAGGCGGGTTTTTTCGAGTGCGCTCCGACCACGGTGCTCGGTCCCCTGAAAGGACTTGGTAGCAATACCGTGAGGAAAACAGGAGCGTATTCACTCAATGAAAAACATTGCAAAACCGCCCGCACTACGCTTCGAGGGCGCAGATGCACCAAAATGTCAAAGGCTACCCCATTGGAACCATTGGTTCAGGTAGTGCTATAAGCCGCCGTCTTAATTGACGGCGAAATCCTTCGCGACATTGTCGCTTCCATTGGGGGATGGAGCTTCATCTTGAAGTATAAAACTTCGCTTTGAAGGGAGGTAGTGTCACGGGGTTATCCGTGATGCTGGTTTATAGTGTGCACTTCGAGTTCTGCCTTGCAAGCAGAATTACGTCCTATCTTTTACCGGATAGGTTTGGCGTTGTTGGGACATGTGCACTTCCGCCCTGTCATAAATAGTAAAAAACTAAATATTAACGAAACTACCTCCCCTACCTTATAATTTACTAATTTTATTAATATAACCCGCGAATATAAACCTATTTAGGTAAATAATACCTAGAAATTTAATTGCAATTTAAAAAATTCATCCTTAAACTATAAAAATATATCCGCTAACTTTAAAAGGGTTAATATATTAGAACGTACCGTACTACTAACTAATAAAAAAACTATAATTCGTAGCGCTTAGGGTATTAATTAATTTAGTTCGAAAGAATTTATACCTAAGAAGGAGGACGCTCCTAATTCTAATCGTAAAAAAAAATGGAAAGTATACGTAAAGAAGAAACGTAATGCGGATAAAAATGTAAATAATTCTTTACGGCCGAAAAAAAAAGGAAGATCCGCGCCGCTATATAAAGTATATAAATAAAGCCTTCACCTAATAATATACTACTAATATTTAATACTTAAAATAAAAAATAACCTTACTTAAAAGCCTAATAATTCTACTTAGAAATTTATTAACGAAAATCTTAAAAAATTTCCCGAAATTAGTAAGGAAGTAAAAAAGGCTAGGAATTAAATATAAGACCGCTTTATTACCTTTACGCAAACTGCTACCTCAAAGACCTAAAGGCGACGAAAAATCGGTACTTACGATTCAATATTTTTTATTAAATAAAGTACTTTTAATGTAAATAACGGAAGGGATATTTACTTTCTTAAGAATTTAATAATCTTCGATTTTAGGATTTCCCTATATATCTTTAATAAAATTAATTATTTTTCTATATTTTGAATAACGTCCCTAAAAGACTACGTTTAAATTAAAAACTCTCAAATACCTATCAAAAGTTTTAGGACTATTAATATAAAAATATAAAAAAAAAGGGAATTCTACGGCTACAACTAAGAAAAATCGCCTTCTACCCTAATTTTACTATAAATCTTATATTTTTATACCTATTTCGAAAGTAAGGTTTTTATTAGGATTACAAATTACTTAATAATTACCTTTATTGGCCAAACGGGTCGATTTTCTATTTCCTTTAAGAAATCTATTATTAAACAATTTTCAAATACTTTCCCCTCTCCTTTAACCGTACTACTTTCTTCGTTCGACGAAACCGCTTCAATTCCTATATTAGCTGTCGTACGTATAAAATACCCGCCTAACTCTAGTACGAACGGTTCGGTTACTACAATCCGCAAATCTTCGAATACCTTTACAATATTAAAGGTACTAAATTTAAAGGACTAACGACTTACTAATACAACGCGTACAATATATTTAAAATTGAACAATAAATTATACGAAAACTATACAACCGAAGCTTTAAATTAAGAGAACGCTTCGCCGTCAATTTTCTCGAATATAAGCAAAGGAAAGGAAGCTTTAAATATATAATATTCGTTACTTATCAATAGACTAAATTCGTCTAAAATATCTATATAGCGATACGTACGGCAAAAACTATCGCTAAAAGACTACTCTCAATTATCGATACGATTAATTACTAGTATAACGTTAAGGTTAAATATATTAAATATAATAACGAATTCAATAACTAGTATATTAAGGATAAATTAATTATTCGCCTTATTATTCTCAAACCTTCAATACTTAATACTCAAACTCAAAACGGTAGTACTAAGCGTTCAAGGGGTATAATTAAAAAAAAGGCGTATACTATAACAAATAATTCCTATTTCCCTTATAACCTCTAGCCTTAAATCGTTTTAATAATAATTTACCTTACCAACCGGTCGCCTAAATATTTCTACAATTAGAAGTCTTCCTACGAATAATTTTATACCTTTGTAATCTATTGTAAAAAAGTATAAATTAATCCCCAGAAACCTAATTTCAACTATTTACGTATTTACAATTATAAAATTTATATAATAATAAGAATCGCCTAGAAAAAGGAATAGCGACGAAAGAAATTCTAATTAAAAGTATAAATTGGCTACTTCGTCGGCTATACTACCTTATTTATCTACTAAATTTAGAACCCGTAAGCAAACCGTATTGTTTATACCCGTAATATATTATTTAATGAGAGTTCAATTTATTTAAAAAACCCTAACGAAATTAAGGAAAAATTAAGATTAATTAGCGATAAAATTTTTAACCTATTTAATAAAGTCGATTACCCGCTTCAATTATCTATATAATACTTCGAATCCCTTAATGCAATTTAAAATATAGAAAATAATAATCTTACCCAATTATTACTATTACTCCTCAATAACGAATTATAAATAAATAGTAATAATAGCATTAACCCTAAGCTAATTAAGTCTAATATTTAAAATAAAATATCCTTCGACTTTATACTTAAATACCTTACCCCTTTAAATATACTACTAACTGCTCTTTCTACTAATTTTATTATTAATTTACAAAAGCCTATCTCCTTCCTAACTTTCGAACTATAGGAAGCTACCTTTAACGCTAGGAAACTCGTTTAATTAATAGGCTAAAAATAGGGTAAGGTTATTATAAAGGCAAAAATTAATTGTTTAATTACTAAAGGTAGCTAATTAAATTCTATTAAATATTAAAATCTACCCCTAGTCCTAAAGATTTACTGTAATTTCGAATATTATAAATTAAAAAACCTCTTTAAACAAATAGAAGAAACATATTTTAATAGTTACAAAGAAATAAAATCGTAAATAGAAGTCGATAAAAATATCCCTCGCACCAAAAGTATCTAAATCCTTAATTATATATAAATATACGTATATAAATTCAATAAATACAATCGCTTTCAAAAGGTAAAGGTTCGCCTTATAATTAAAAAGGATTAATAATATTATTATGGGAAAAAAACGTACGCCTCTACGTTAGTTAATCACTTTTTTTAATCTATTATCGCTTATACTACTAAATTCAACTTCGAACTTATTTAATATAACGCTATAAATACCTTCGTCAACGCCTATCTCAATAAAGAAATCTATATATATATACCTCCTAAATATCGAAAATATTATACAATATTCAAACTACTTAAAGCCTTCTATAATCTACGATATACTCCTCTACTCTAATAATAAAAATTCAATAATACCTTTAAAAATATAAATTTCCAACTATTACTCAAAAATCTATATATCCTCAAATACGGTAAAATTCTAATCTTCTACTATATTAATAATATTATATTTACCTTCGACTAAAAATTACGTAATAAAATTAGTTAAATAATAAAGAATCTAGAAGAAAAATATAAATTTATAAAGAATAATAACCTCTAATAGTTTCTAAGTATTGAAATTATTCGAAATCGAAAGGCAGGACTAATCTAGTTATCTTAACGGGAATATATTTATAAAATTACCAAACTTATTAAAAATCCCTATACCTTCGCCTTTATTCTAATAAATAACGAAGAACTTCTACCCTACAATAATGTAACTACCTTCGATAAAATACAAAATTATTAAATCGTCGTCGGATCGATAATATACGTTATAATAATTACCCGAATAAATATTACCTTTATAACCAACCGTTTAATTCGCCACAATTACAACCCTAATCTTTAATATCGCAAAACTACTAATAAAGTATTATACTACCTTTAATTCTACCCAAATCTCTCTTTCTACTTTAAATTATTATTAAAATTTAAAATAATTTCAAATACCTTATACGCCAATAATACCCTAAATCGGAAAAACTTATATAATTTCACGATTAAACTATTCGGTAGTCTTGTCCATTAAAGTACTACTAAGTAGAAAACGGTATTAACTTCAACTACCGAAGTAGAACTATTATCGATCTCTAACGTAATAAAAGAAACTATCGCTATCATACGTCTATATAAGGAAATCGAAATTCCCCTCGATTAGGAAATCCCTATAATCAATTATAATAATACTTAAACAATCCGTATTCTAACCGTTAAAATTTTACGATTAATAATTAAACTAAAATATATCGATATTTATCGTTACTAATTACAATAAAAAATTATAAACGGAAGGATTGTAATCGAATATTTAAAAATAAAGAAAATATTAATAAACGGCTTAATAAAAGTACTAGGACAGCTAGATTACGAAAAATTCCAAAAATTAATAAGGATAGCGAACGCGCCGGCTCGAAAAGAGATAAAGATTAAGAGGGAAGTTCCCGATAATATTCTAGAGGATACTTATAATTTAACTAGGGAGATTAACGTGCCAAAAGAGAGAAAATTATAAATAGCTTTACTTTTACCCTATTTTGAAAAAGTCTATAAGTGAGGGGGTATATTAAATTAGAAGGTAAATATCTAGGTTTCTAACTATACTCAATCTAGGTTAGCCGCCTAGCCCCCTAAATTACTGGTTTCTAGGTCCCTCTAGGATACTCCAGCACCCCCCAGACCTTCTGGGCGAGTCAGTTACACACACTCTTCAATTAATCAATTCTGCACAGTCACATCTAACATATACCAGCAAGCTCAGCATCTTGGCCCAGCCAGTAACAACCCATTCGTGCCTGGCAAGGCGTTAAGCGATACCACTGAGAAAAAAAGAAGAAGAAAAAATATATATATATAAAAACTACGCCCGTTTGTCTAACAAGGATTCAACTGGTTGTCTTGATTTCACAAGATTGGCTGCAATCCGCGCTCTTAGTTGCACGACTCACCCAAACAAAAGCATTTGGATAATTTCGCAACGGCATTTGGGATCGAGTATTTATGGACTAGATGCAGCGTTAATCCCCGACGCGGCGGCCGGATGGGCAGAGCTGAACTCTTTGAGAGTTTTGTCGCGTTTGCCGTTCCTGTAACAAATGGACACAGCCTGTTGAGCAACCTTATTAGTGGGTAAGTGGGCGGCCCCGGGAGCAAGATGAACGGCCCTACCGTCAACGAAAAACCCAACAAGTGGAACGCAGCATGTGAGAAAAACCTTGAATGAATTCGTTCGTGAAGATGGTTGGTCACTGAGAAGAATTTCAAATTTTCAATTTGGTTATCTCCTTTGGTGGTGGCTTTGCAACACAAGAACAAACAACGAATGGCATTGGCCTGTGCTGAATATGGGACTGGCTGATGGTTGATGCGCTACGAGATTGCATTCAGTTGGAAGGGCAAAATTTGACATCGGGAAGGACCACACAAATTTGAAGAGCTCGAGAAGAACACTGGAAGGTGTTGAGGGATAACGGGGAGCAACAAAAAAGATACTGGTCGAACAAAGAAAGGGAAGCAGAAAAAAAAAGGAGAATGAAAAATAAAAAAAAGAAGAAAACAAATGCGCCAGCCGCGAATCGAACGCGGGGCCCATCGATGGCAACGATGGATTTTACCACTAAACCACTGGCGCTGGTTTGAATTATCTGGGTAGATTTGCTGAAAACTGGACCCTATAAGTGGTGACCCACAAACGTCACCATGCTTGACATGGCTTCGGTCAACTAGTTGAGACTGCCTTTAGTTAGGCATTCGGTCATGAATGACAAAATTGAACTTCATTTGAGTGGCTCTAACATCTGCTACGGTGCCATAGAGGTGATATCCGAAGGGAACCAGTCACAAGCCTCCGCAATTGTGAATATATCACCGAGTGTCTATCGAGTCCCTTGAAGTGGAATACAAGGGACGAATGAATGGAAAAGGAGAGAACATGACATGCCACGTCTTTTAGCAACAAGAGCCGGTGAATAAGCCAACAGGTTAGATAATTCTGTCCGTCAAATCAATGGTTCTGATGTTGAGAACAACAGGAGATTAATCATCAGTACCTATCCTCGGGCCTTGTGAAATCCTTCCGTCCCGGCCATGCTTTCATGAACAGCTCTATTAATGTTCAACAAGTTATGCCTTTGAGTATGCTTTGAAGAAACATCACAAGTAAATAGCAGCATACCGGAATAAAGAAGCAACAAAACCGATATCAACTTCTCTTTACCCCCCTTGTTCGTGTCCTCGGCACTTTAACAAGAGAACAACATCCGTAAAAGCCAAACAAGAAAGACCTGAACAACAGGATTGTTTCTACTTGAGTTCTGAAGTTTCAAGACACAGCAAGATGCCTACAAATACCCTGGTCAGGTCGCACAAGAACAGAATTTTTCATTCAACGAACAAGCAACCCAACTCCGATCATCACCACCAGCAGACGACAACCCAAAGCTCTCTCAGGCAACGTCCCACCGAACCAACAATCGCCCAAGATGCCCACCATCGACACCGAAACCAACCACAACCTCTTGCACTCCATCTACAACGTCCCATCCTTCTCGCTCATCCTCCGACACTTCCGCGACACCAATCCGCGCACCACCTACATCTGTCACAATTGTAGATGTGAGATCCTTCACAAGATCGTCCACGGAGCTTCCGATCCTTCCCTGTGCCACAAACTAGGCCTCATCCCCCTCTACAACGTGCTGAAAGACGCAGGACTAACCTCCTCCAGCAACTATGGCCTGGACAAGTCCGAAAGCAGGTTGCCCAAGCCCGAAGCCCAGGATTACATGGTAGCACTGGGCAACCCCGAGACGTGGCACAACGTGCTTACCAGAGGCTGGGGGGCTTTCTTGGTGAATTACCTCATGAGCAAAGCGGGCCCGGGATACTCGCTCGCTGAGCTGGAGGATATGAGCAAAACGGAACTAGGCGATCTGGTCACCAAGCTCGTCTTCCTCTGCAGCGGGAGTTACACCGTCGTGGACTTGTATCACGACCGCAAGTTTGAGGAGTTTGCCGAGTGGACTGCTGAATTGCTCGCGAACATGCAGTGCGCTACAGGCAAGTGCGAGGCGCTCAAATGGCAGCAATTGGTAGGTAAGAAGAACCGGCAAGGTTTGCCGGGAACCGTCAAGTCGCTGGACGGCGAGGACGCGATTGTTTTTGCCAGAATCGTCCTGTTTTCGGTCCGGTCGTTGTTGGATCCTGAGATTTGCAAGGTCATTGATAAATACGCTGGTTTGGTGCCGCATCTCGAGAAGGACTTTGATCCGAGTGCGGTGATGCCATCGGCCGCGAAGAGGTACGCGTGGAGGCCTCGGCGTCTTGTTCAGGTAGTTATTAGGGACGCTGCTGAGGCATTCGATCTGGCCAGGGAGAAGGGATACTTTAATCACCTGATTAAAGAGGGCAAGGAGAGATGGTGGGCGGCGAAGGATTTGGCGGAGGAGGAGGAGAGGGAGGAGTACAATGCTTGGTAGGTGTACTTCTACTCTTGTACCCTTCTTTCTCTCAATGTCTATTTTTGCGTTATGGTTGTTTTCGGTCCGCAACCCATCTTTGGTATGTCGCGATTCTTCTGTGGGTAAGTACCGGGAACCACCCTTTGAAGGGCGTGTTTTCGAATTAGAATTTGCGGATATGTAGAAATAGTGATAATATAATGGTCACTCGAAGTGACCGCAATGGGTTTCCTACGAACTTGAGTGCAACTCCGCCAATTGATGATGATAAAGTGTGAATGTGGGGTGGACGGGTGTTATGGTGATATTTGTTTGTTAGGTAAGAAGTGCTGCGGGGGCCACCGGCTTGGGAACTGCCGAGAGCGGGGCGGGGCAACGGGCTCTTTCCTTCCCCGGACAACACAAGACCACTTCCAACTACATTGACACCTCGGTTGGTCTTCCTACCCAGTGAAAAAAATTCTTTGCAAAGCACTATTTCCACTACTCCAGACCCAAGTCCTCCATCCCCCATGCATCAGTCCGGGCCATGGCGCGGTCCCCGCAAAGCAGCCATCTGCCTCACCATGGACAACCTCGGCGAAGCGCAAGACGTCTACAAAGGAACCTGGGACAAACCCATTGGCACTCATCCATCCATCACCAACCAGCTCCCACGGATGCTCGACCTGCTCGACAAGTACAACGTCAAAATCACCTACTTTATCGAGTCTTGGAGCCTTGCCGTCTATCCCGATGCCGTCAAGGACATCATCGCTCGTGGCCACGAGGTTGCATGGCACGGTCTCCAACACGAACCATGGGCTTCTCTTTCTCTTGAAGAGGTGGGCGATAAACTCGACAAAAGCTTTGATATGGCTGAGGCGTCGGGGATCAAGTACGTTGGATTCCGACCGCCGGGAGGAGGGCTGGGAGAGTGTACTTCGTGGGATCTGATGAAAGAGAAGGGGCTAGAGTATATCTCACCAGTAGACCAGGATTATAGATGGCTCAATCACCTGAGTGGTATTACCATACTGCCCTTGGAGTGGCCCGAGGTAGACGCCTGCTACTATATGGAGAAGTTCGATGTTAAAAGGGCGGCCTTTCGAAAGCAGAGGGCGGTTATGACGCCAACCCAGTTCAAGGAACACTTGATGAACAAGATCGATCTTGCGTTAAAAGATGAGGGATTTCTGTCGATTCTATTTCATCCGTTCTTGCAGACTAATGAGGAAAAGCTCGCGGTTTTTGAGGATGTGCTCAAGCGCATATCGAATGATCCGGACATCTTCTGTGCCCCGTGCCGGGACGCTGCGAAGATGGTATCTCAGTGGCAATGAGATGAAAATGAGGACGGAAATACAGTATTAGGTCGCATGTCTGAAGGAGTGCGTCGAAGGAATACGATGATCTCGTCTTACCCTAGACCCACTTAAATCGACATTCTCCCAAGAACAAACATGGACTTGCACCGCGTTGGTCAGCCATTACCTGGGGTAAGAATATCATCCCAGCTTACCCCGGGCGTAGATGGCTTCATTACTTCTCTCTACTCTCTGTCCAGTTGCAACAAGCTTCTCCAGACCTCCTTCAGGTTTGTTTCACATCTTTCCTGTCATTCCAGGCTCAGAGTCTAATTAAGAAGCAAATATCATCATTAGCAATACACCCACACCAACACTCCACCTCAGCAATGGCATCCCGCGCATTCTTCGACCCCTTCACTCTCCTCCGTCTCGCCCCCGTCATCAGCAGCACCGCATCCCTAACTCTAGCCTGGGACCAGCACTGGATGCTGCGCATCCCTAACTCTAGCCTGGGACCAGCACTGGATGCTGCGCATCTTCACCCTTCCAGAGCTCGAGCGCGACAGCAGTCACTATCTGCCCAAATGGTTCTCCGTCTTCTTCCGCGCCGGCTTACCGAGCGTTCTGGCTTTTGTCTCGGTCACCTTGGCGACATCGACACTCAACCTCCGCGCAGAGAGTCTCTCACTCAAGCAACGGGGTTCGTACTACTGGTATGCGGCCGGGACGGCGCTCGCTGCGGGACATCTGCTTTTTGTCCCGGCTGTGGCGCCGAGGATTCAAGCCATTGTTGAGGATGAGGGTAAAGAGAAATCGGTGGGAGAGCTGAGGAGGTGGCTGAGGGTTAATGCCATCCGTGGGTTGACGACTGATCTGGGGGCTTGGGTGTGCTGTGTTGTTGCCGTCATGAGGACCTTCTGTGTTTGAGAGAGCGCGATGAAAGCTCGTGGGAGAAGGGGGGCCGCGCCGTCACAAAGGCATTTGGTGGTCGTCTTTGTTTCGCCCAAGTAACTTTGTTCGAGGACCGAGGGTGATTATTGTCGCCGACAATGTGCTTGTCCACGGTTCTTCGTTATTCGAATATCATCAATGGAAGCCATCCATCCACATTGGGCTTTTGGACAAAGAGATGAGGGCTTTCCTAAAGCGTTGTCCGAGTTCCCGATCAGCTTTATCCTGTTCCCCCAAGTCTTTCACGGGGTCACAAATATAGAACAATGAACTTTCGATCATGCGAACTCGGGCTTCTTTGACGAACAGAGCCACCAAGCCGAGAAAAACAGGCTTCGGGGAAAACTATAAGATCGGGACGGGCTGTTCAGCATCACGATGTTAGCTACTCTGTTCACCGTTCAGTTCAACAGCGCACAACTCCAACAATCAGGAGAAGATAAACAATAAACAGCAGTCATCAAATCAATAACGAAAACCAATATTGCAAACCCCCCTTCACTAGTCGCCTCCTTTCTCTAGCAGCAGGAAAAGAAAAGAAAAGAACAAAGAAAAAAGACCAAAAATGCCACCAAAAAAGGCCAACCGCGTCACCAAAGGCGGCAAGCTCGGCCACGGCCCCAAATGGACCCCCTTCGAAGCCTGGAACTTCGACCGCACCGTCCGCGAGATCATCCCGGGCGCCGTCTGCAAGCAAATCGACTCCTTCTACGCCGACCCTCGGCGTTGGACCCTCTCCGGCCGTCCCCAGCGCCCACGCTTGCCCAAGCTTCCCGCCACCGAACGTGACTCCGAGTCCGACTACATCACGGACCACGCGCGCGCCGCCATCGCCGAGCCCGTCAACGCCCCGGGCGTGACGTTCTGCTACACGTGCTTTGAGTGCGGGCGCAACCCTGATGATCCCGCTTGCGGGGTGGAGTGTTACGATGAGGTTCACTCCGGTGGTGGAAGTAACGGGATGAAGACCTTTTTCAAGAAGTGGCTGGAGATTCGCCACACAGGTAGCGCTGATAAAGGATACGGTGTCTTTGTCAAGAGCAATGGTCGCTACGAAATCCCCAAGGGGGCGTATCTCGGTCATTACGTCGGGGAGATCATCCCCGGCCCGCCCAAGACCAAGGGGAAGGATGCCGATAATAGGTACCTTTATGAGCCGCAGGTCGGGCTGGAGTGGGATACCGATCGGCCGCTTGTGGATGCGGGCAAGATGGGAAACTGGACGCGGTTCATGAACTCGAGCTGCGATCCGAATGTGGGTGAGAAGATCATGCAGATTGGGAAAGTCAGGGTGATTGCCTTCTTTGCGAACAAGACGTTGAAGAGCGGCGATGAGCTTTGTATTTATTATGGGGATGATTATTTCAATGGCCATGAGCTGTTGTGTAGCTGTGATGAGATCCCGGGCGGACCGCATGATCCGACGGTTGTTGGAGCGGGAGATAAGGCTAGGAAGAGGCTGCAGGAGGCTCTGGATCTATCCTGAAGAGGTTGGTCGGCTTAGTTAGATGTATGTCTTTGGCCTGGCGCTGTAGGATACCCGATGCATATAGACCTGGTTGTTGTTTTTGGATATATAACTCTTTTTTTTTTATAAACTTCATCGCTATCTTGACTATGTGCGAAACTCCAGTCAGCTGACGTGGCTCTCCATCTCTGCGAAGATGGGTATGGGAAAGGCGCAGTAGACTAAATTTGTACAAGAACTTTTTAAAACTATATCTTGTCATCCCATAGGGTATCATATCAATCAACTCTCAGCATCCTGTTCATCAATAGGGTGCTCTTACCAAGCGGCCCGAATTCATTCGCTTCTCCTTCTATGCCTCCACCTCCTTCTTCTCAAACTTCTTCGCCGCAAACCCCTTGGCCTTCTTGGGATCAAAGTTCTTTCCAAGATATCCCTTCGGCTTCTTCTCAGCCTCCTCCTTCTCCTTATCCTCCCTCTTCCTGGGTACCGCCGCTACTCTCGCCGTCTCCGGGTCCGTCTCCTTCGCCCACCTGACCCAGTCATGGCGTCTGTGGCTCCACATGTCGCCCTTCCACGTCCGCCAGACGTTGCGCCCCAGCCACGTCTCTCTGAGATCACTTTCGTGGTTCGCAAGCTGCGAGATGATGTTCTCCTTCATGTGGAAGGGGACCGCAGGCGCGTTGGGCTCGGCCGGCTTGGATGGCAGAGAGATGATTTCGTTGAGGACGGCGGAGCCCTGCTGCGAGGTGGCGAGCTCGTAAACGTGGGGTAGAAGGGACGACACGAGGACCTTGTGGAAGGTCGGGTTTGTAGCGGGTGTCTGAAGAGCCTTGACGAGGATTGAGGAGGTGTTGTGAGAGGTCGTGGCCATCTTCATGACCTGTGCCGGCTTAAGGGCGGCAAGTGACGCTTGGATGGCCTTTGAAGGCTGACCGGGAATGTTTAGCAGGGCGGCGACGAGTTGGCAGCCGTGGTTGAGCATGAAAGCCTTGTTCTTGGCTTCTTGGGTTTGGAACTTGGGTTGTTGCTGCTTCTCCTTCTTCTTCTCCTCCTTCCTTTCCTCCTTGCCCTCTCCTCCTTCCTCAGTCATCTCTACCTCTGGGATTTGTTCCTCCTCTTCAACCTCCTCATCAAGCATACAAAGCTTGGGCACGAGCTTCTTCCAGTCGTTACCGTAAGCGGATGTAAGAGCCTTAAGAAGGGCGTTGATTTCATCAGTTCCATTACGGATGTGGCAGCGCTCGAAAAGGGTCCTGATGACGTTGAAGCGTCCCTTATCGACGAAGTTTGCCATCTCGGGTATGGACTTCTCAACGGCATCGGCGAGATCCTCTCTGCTGAGACGGTTGAGAACCTTGATGGCGGGGTAGCAGGCGATATCGTTGCGAAGCAGACTCTGAATACGAGGGCCAAAAATGTGTTGCTGAAGACCCTTGAAAATCTTGCCCGGGCAGTGGGTGATGAGTGTTTCGAGAAGTCGCGAACCGATCGGGTCGTAGATCATGGAGTTGACGAACTCGGCGGCTTGGGTGGTGTTATCGGCGAATGCGGCGGGCGCGTCGGGAACAAGCATGCCCAAAAGCGTAGCCTCGGACTGTGTCTCTTCCTTCCTTTCCTCCGCCTCGTCATCGTCCTTCTTCTGCTTCTTCTCCTTCTTCTCCTTGCCCTTTACAAACATTGTCAACTCCAGCTCCAACAACAGCTGCAGTGTCGGGTTACCGGTAGGATGCCTCGCCAGCACCCTCAATGCCGTGGCATCCATTGTCATTGTGGAATCGTCAATGATCTTCTTAATCGCCATCGTAAACGACGACGGAACGGCTCTGATCTGGGAGCTCAATTCACTCTGGTTTGCCGCCGCGCCCTCGACCGTGATGTATTCCTTCTTCCTGCTCTGCAACATACTCTTTGTGCCCGCCTGATCCAGCGGCCTTCCGGAAAGGATGACGAGCAGCGCGCGGATGGCGTGCGAGCCGAACCTATCAGTGAGCAAATACCCCAAGTGTTCCTCCAGCTCGTCCAGTGTCAGAAGGAAGAGATCCTCCATTGACGACTTCATGGCCTCCGTCTCCTCCTCGCCCTCCGGAAGGGGCTCCTGCTCGTACTCGCCGCTCAGCTCCTGGGTAACGACGGGGGTGGACTGAAGGAATAGTTTTTCGCAACAATGACTGGCAAAGCGATGGGTGACAAGCGAAATGAAATGGCCGCCAAAGGCGTCGAACAGGCTCTTCTTCTGACGGGTGTTGGACAGCAGGATCAGGCGTTCCATAAGGCGCGAGCAAGACTGACTGCTGGCCAGCTTGAGTTCCTTGCCGCGCATCTCCTTGTAGACATTTTGCAGAAAGATGTCGCGCTCCTCGGTGGAGGGGAAGTCGTTCAGCTCGAGCAGTTCGTCGGCGTGGCGGAAGTACTCTTGCTCCTGTTCGGCGAGCATACCGAAGAACTCGCGCTCGAAGTTGGTGTTGGGACCGCGACGGCCCTCGGGGCCACCGGGGAAGGCATTCTCGTCGTAGGTACCGTCTAGGGGAGGCGGAACATATTCGGCGTCGGCGGGAGTGTGCTGAGCTTCTTCTTCTTCGCGGCGTTGCTTCTTGACGTCTCTCTCTTCTTCGTGTTCGATTTCCAATCCTCTCTTCTTGGCGCGCTTCTCGTCGCGCACCAATTGGCGTTTCGACTTTCTGTTCTTGCCCATATTGCCGGTCGCTCGGTTTCTCGGTCGATCGGTGGTGTGGAGTGGTGAAAAAGAGGGTGAGATAAGGCGTGGGTGGGCGAAGCGAGGATGGTTGCTGGATGAAGGTTGGTACTTATAATCCAAATAAAAAGTTTCGTTATCTTATCACTGAGCGAGCACCTTGGGAGCTCCCGTCAGGTTGGATTGGATGCTTAAGATTCCCTGCTTCATCTGATTGGGTGATAAATGCTGTCATCGGGCGTTGCTAGCTAGACCCTAACCCTGATCATTATCAGAGCAGTATTGAAGACCATCACCAATGACTTGACAACATCAGTGGAAGTTGTTTATGCACTACCTAACAATAATACTGATGGTGGAAGACTCTCTTAGCTGATGAAACTTCCCCTATAGATAGACCATTTATCCAAGCATGCACAAATTCCAAAGATGCACCGATACCGCATCTAGGACGCCGGGCCAAGTCGTCAACCAGCACCAAATAGAACGATCCACCATCTTTGCTCCCTTGAATCGTCGCCTGAATCAAAAAGATGAACGCGATCAATATCGTTAAAAGTAGGGAAATGAAAACCGACCCAGAAAAAAAAGAAAGAAGCAAAAAGCTCAGCGGCCCAGACCTGAGTTGAACTCGAGACCAGCTGCCGTCCTACGAAAACACCACGCATTTTCTGGCTACCAGCACACCTACCACGTAGGCTACTGGGAGTTGTTTGGAAGGTCTGAATTTGGGGCTTATATGGTCCCAAAGCAGTGAGGCCCTGCCGCCGGAAAGCTGCGGCCTGTGCCGGCGTGTCGGAACTTTGGTGGGGCTCGCTCCTTCCGCCTTTAGACTTACTTGTCCGTCACTACTGCCAGCCAGCATGGACTTCAACGAGTAAATGGCGGCTTGACCCGGCCAAAGATGCTTCCACCACAGCGCCCTAAACCGTCGCAGTCCTCAAGACTCCATCCGCCCCCGTCACCAACATCGGCGGCTTATCATCCGGGCTCCTCCCGTTCCTGTACTGCCACAACCTGCTCAAATCCTTCACCTTCACCTTGGCCGGCTTGCTCTCTCTTCTCGTCCTCGCCCGTCCTTTTCGTTCCACCGGACTATGGCCACCATGAATCGCGACCCCTCCAACGGCCTCATCATTCTCCCCATTCCCAATAATGCCATTAGCAAGCCAACTAATTTCCATCGCCTCCTTAGCAGCCGTCATCTCGCTCCCGGCCTCCCCAACGCTAATCTCGCTCTCCATGAACTCATTCCCAGTCTCCGCACACCCAATGAAAGCACCAGTTTTAGGGTCCTTTTCGAGCGGGAACATGCCATCAAGATAATGTTGGCACAGCTGGTGTCCGCCGCGGACGGTGGTGCGCGCAAACACGCGGCCGATGAAGCGCGGTATGGTGCGCTGCCCCGGAATGGAAGTGGCAAAGTGCAGGATCCCCCACAAAGCGACGAAGTCGGTCGTGTGCGCGTAGTGCTCGATGTGGCCGATGGCGCGGCCCGAGACGGCTGAGGGGGTGATGGCGCTGGTTTCGGAGGTGAGGGCGGGGATGCTGGGTTCTACCCAGGAGGAGGAGGATGATGTCGGCTCCTCGCCCTTGGTAGTGTAAGTGTCCGTCGTTGGTGCGGCCGCGGTTGTACCTGTGGCCGCGGGAGTGGTACCCGTGGTCGTGGTCCTCTGCTGCTGTGCCTGTGGGGACGTTTCGGTCAGGGGTTGGTTGTCGGACAGGGCTCCCTGGGCTTGCTCCGTGTTCCCACTTCCCACTGTTGTGTTGGTGGAGTCGGTGGATGCCGCCAGAGGATTGCTGATGGCATTGTGTTGGGACCGGATGTTTCGATGCGGGTTGTTGAAGTGGTTGGCGGCGTTTCCAAAGGTGTAGACTTCAAGCTTCGCCAGAAGATTTTGTGGGAGCTCTTGGAGAAGCCAGTCGATGATCATGCCTCCCTCGATGGCGCCCTGAGAATGCAGGACGAAGATGACCTTGGAGTACTGCGGGTTGTAGAGCTTCTCCTTGATGATCCGGTAGCAGATACGCACGTCTGCTGTGGCGTAGCCGAGGTTGCGTTGGACGAGACATTCGATGACATCGAATAGGATACCGGCACTGGATCGGTGAGCTTAATAAGAGTGACACAAAGGGTCTGGCTCCGAGGGCATTGGACTCACGTTTTGTTGTGTATCCCGAGGATGGGACGCTTGAAGGTGATGGCTAGTCGGTTAAGGTTACTCTGCATCCAGTGCTCTCTACCCTCTTGTCAGCTCAGCTCGCTCAGAAACCGTGGGGGTTCGTAAGACCAAGTTTCAGCCAGTCGGACCTACCCTACTGCCACACCATTGATGAAGATCCATTGTTCATGGGCATGCTCGGGAAGCGCTGGTGCGTATTTTGGATCGGAATGGTATTCGACCTCCTTCCCGTTCAGCAGAGTGCAAAGCCAAGAGTTGACGAGCATAAACAACCCGATAGCCAAGGCAGCGGTCCAGACGGGGAACAGAATTAGTGTTGGAAGGGTCACGATAAACCCAAGTTGCAAGACAACGAGTACTGCGTGAAGACCAACACAGAACAGGTTCCCCCGCGTGATGGATAGCTCATCCAAGTCTCCCGAATCTGATGGCGACAGGGGAATCAAGACGTAGGGGAGAGCCCAGATGAACTTGAAGAAATAGTAAATATCAAAGGCCATCAACTTCAACGGTCGATCCGTATAGCTGTAGTTGATGACCGACTGCTCCCCAATCTGAGAGCCAAAGAATCTTGTGTTGTTGGAGGTAGGCGTCTCCGCCTTTCGCCATTTGGACGCCATGAATGCGAGTGAGGCAAATATGGCCACTATGGTGAAGCCAGATATGACGAGAAGAGTTGGCATCGTCAGTGAAGACTTGAAGACTCAAAAAGGCTTTATAAGAATGAATCAGATCCTGTGTAGAACTAGCGCAGCCTCTTTATGGTTACACCAACTCCGATCCAAGTTGACTCCAGTCCAAGTTAGTCCTAGCAAGCCTGGCTGGCGTCGGTAGGGTACTTAAGAAATCGCATTCTGACCAAAGCTGAGTCGGGGCTGGTTAGCGGACAACCTTGGCGCCCAATTGGTTGCATCCAGATCCGTTTCCCGCCCATCTTGCAGGACCAACAGTGATGAAGGCCTCCAACAAATTGGCCGAACCCAAAAGATTGTCCCCGTTGGGACGTCAGATGCCCTCCCTGAATATTTTGACGGTTGGGCGGCGTGATGGCTGGTTGGCTTGGAGTTGACGTCCAGCCAAGACGGCCAAGAAAAGGCGCATCAGCCGTGCTGTAGGGCTGATCCACTAGGCCACCCTCAGCCTCCCCACTTGACGTTCTCATGGCGCCATCTGATAGGGGATGAGGTTGGTGATGGCGTAAAGGTGCGTTGTACAGCTGGCAATGTTTTTTTTTTCAGTGTGAAGTTGAGTCCAACGAGCCGTGCCGGTGTTTTGGGGATGCTGGGAGCAAGATTCAGAAGTTGGAAGCAGGTACCCGCATGCGAGGTTGCTGATCAGTGCCGTTCCGTCTTGTTTCGCTTTGTGCTTCTTTGCTTTCTTCCCGCGCGTGCTTGTCGCAGCTAAATGTTGAATTTTGCACGAAATGAATCGATCTCGTGGTTGCCGGCGGGAGAAGAACGATGTATAAAACCGAAAGGTACCTAACCAGCTTGTTCGCTTCTTTGTACATTTGTAGGCCACCACGGGAGTTCATGGCTGGTGCGTTGTGCCGTCGATGCTCTCGCCTGGGTTAGGGTTAGGTGTGGATGTGCAAATCGACGATTCCATTCCGACATCACACAATATTGCTCGGAAACACCCAAAGAAGAACATAATGCGGTCAGGGGATGTTTGATTCTTCCACTTCACGGCAAGATATATTGAAGCACATGTGGTTGGTGTAAACCTATCTCCTTGTATCGTCGCCCTGTTCGTGATTGTCCCCTGGCTGGGTCGCGATGGTGTCAAACTGAATAACATAGAAATTCATTGAGAAGCAAGGGTATCGAGTAAAAGCATAGAACCAACCAACCAACACCGGCGCCCGCAGTACTTCACATGTCGCACAAATCCCCATGCCATTTATGTACATTGTCCCGTCAACAACGCTTCGTTGTCGCCCTCCTCACCATGAGGAGTCACTACCAGTGTCGGAATGCTGAGACTTCGTGCATGAGCCAGTTCATAGTAATCGTGGTAATCATCCTCAGCATTCCTTTCGTTCGCACCAATATGTTCCGCAGAAGTGTTCGGGCCCACCACGCCAGTCTCGGTCACCCAGCTCCGTGCCCTGTGCAACTCTGCCGGTCTGGTGGGCACACCGCTTTGCACCGATCCGGACCCGACAACGATACCGGAGCGCTCCGTTACGCTTCCCGACGGGCGGCTTCCCCACCCGAACTCGGCGCCGATTGCCTGGTCTATCCGGGACCTCAAGGACTCGGGTGTGGGCGACGGCTCCCTGTTGTTCTTCTTTCCGCCAAGTATTTTGACGGTATAGCCTAGTTTCTCCGGTCCACGTGCGTTGCTGTAGCTGTAGCCTTCTGATTTGTTATAGGCAAGGTCATATGCTTCGAACTTTAGGAGGCGACGATATGTGTAGAAAGCGTAGAAGAGCACTATAAGTATTATGCCCCTGCATCAAACGTCAGCTTGGCGATCATGATGCTAAGGGCAATTCATGTTCTTACAGGAGAATGCAATCCAAAGCCAAGCCAACTATTGAGTAGTGGCGGTCCGAGTATTTGATATAGACGGAAGCATCTAAGCCCAGCATTCCGCTGGCCAGTGTGGATTTTATAAGATATGTGCACAGCATGAAGAAGGGGGTCAAGGTCTCAGACCTCGCCTTCCATATTTCCGCAACAGTAAGAGCTACAGAGATTGATGAGAACCCAACTTGAGTTGATTCCCAACTGATGGAAGGTCTCTATGTTAGTGCGCCGCACGATTTGGTGAAGGTGTTGAGCCGTTGTGATGACGTACACTATTTGAACTATGGGATCCTGGCCATGCGATGTCTCGTCTTCAAAGGTCCGAGATGTCACGGAGAGCCGGTAGGAGAAAAGGCCTACCAGGCTGAGAAGAATACCAATCTGTGTCATCCAACATGGAGCGAGGAAGCGAATGCGCCATTCAGCGCGTGCGAAGAGCACCTGGTCCAGATTCACAGTCATGTTGGTATACGGTGGATTGTTGCATGTGAGGTGCCGCAATGAATAAACCGGTGTAGTTGTGAGTGCAGAAGGCGCTTGTTGGTCGAGGTCATCGAGCGTTGTTCCTCGTGAACGTGAATCGCGTATCCTTTCCCATTTGATGCCGGTCACCCCGTCCCAAAGTTCCCGGTAACTATCCCTAGCGTGGCAGTGAATGTCGCTATGGTAGAATGAGATCGGCGGACGTGTGTTAACAGTAGTGTACAGAGGCATGTCCTTTCCGGATCCGCCGGTAGAAGCGGAGGAGAGATACTTGTCGGATGGAGAACGCTCCGGCATTTTATCCGTAACTTTCACAGCTCAGCGCCCGGCAATCCAACGAGAAGGGCTGAGGAGTGGATTCCTGTAGGACTCAGAAGGGAGCCGCAGAGGTCCACTGGCTCATGGAGACAAGCGCCCGTTTGTCTCTCAGGGTTGGTTGTCTCGGGGAAGCGTTGGCTGGGCTGTAGTGTTCCTAGATTAGAACTAGGCGGTGGCTGTCTCGCGGCCGCTCCATGGCAAAGCAAGGAACAGTTAAATCTATGGAAGCCACTTCTTCGTGATTGGGTTTGTGAAAGTGCATGCATGCCCAAGTGGGCTAAACAGCATGAGCTACAATTGAATGTTAGGCGCAGGGCTGACGATCTCACGATTTGGTGGAGGGTGGTGGAAAGGCGTTGACATGGTTACAACGAGGCACTCTGCCAACAGCGCAGCCTCCAGCGCTTGTCGCGATCCTTACCCGTTTGGCGACGAGATAGAGTTCATGTTGCTCCACGTCTCCGACATCGTGGCATTTCTCCTTTGAGATTGTTCAGATTAGGAGGTGTCGGGCACATGGGGATTGGAGAATGCGTGGTGACAAGCGCAGGAAGCGGAAAAGGAAGGGAGAGGTCCAAAAATAAAACCAAGCGAGGGAAATTGGGTCAGACTGACCAATGATCGGATAGGAAGGAGCGTTGCCTGCCGGCTGCGCCTCGAGGAAGGAAGCCTGCAGCCTGCGGACCCACTCAAGCTACAGAAAATTACATATGGAAGAGGGGCGACAAATATCCATATTTTCTGGAGCAGTCGGTTGTTTGTCACTTTTTGTCTGATATCGATTCAATTCGAGAAACTCCGTCTCCGCAAAACAAAAATGCGGTCAAGAGCTCAATGATTATTGTAACCCTCTTCAACACCCAAATGCCATGCATTGACCTGGGTCGTCCGTGATCGCCGCCCTGCTTCGATCATGACATGGGCCATAGGCAGATGATGGGCGGTCTACCCAGTCCTGAAGCCCGCAAGGGTCTCCAGCCTCACAGCGAAGCGCCCGACAAGATCAATTTCCTAGGCCACCCTCACTTCCGTCCCGCGGTGTTCGAGCATCCTCATTACAGCCTCTCCTTTACGACCTTGGCCCCGGACACGCCATGGCGCTTCTTGACGTTGCGTTCTCCCCACTATAGCTCTACAGCGTATGTATCGTTCCCTCATTTTCGCTCATTGGCCTCATTGTCCGTTGGCAGCGGCAGCTTGGAAAACCGAAGTGCTGCTGAATGGTACGACATTGCCGCTGGCATCTGACATGGCCGGTACACTGGCATCAACGTCATGCTGAAGGTCTTGGCGTCTCACAACTTGAGCTGCCGCTTATGTTAGTGTCGTGAATGATACTTGCCACATCAGCTTAGCTTACTCACCATTGTTGATGCCAGTGGGATAAGCCATAGCCACAGAGACGAGGGCGAGCACAACAGCAGAGATAAGCTTCATTGTGAGAGTGGTGCTGATGTTGAAGGGCTAGGAATAAGCGTGTGTTGAGCGAATGAATGAGCGTTGAAAAGGTCGTAAAAGTCGGCCGGCGACGATGGCGGAAGAGACTGAAGATCGAAGGGAACGGAGCGGATATCAGACTGAACGAGGGCGATGAGCAGGATAACAACCAAGACCGGATCCACTGACGGTCATTGCTAACTATTTGTACTCGTGCCCAGAAACACCTTGGATCCAATATCAAGATCTGCTTGGTTTGATGGACGATATGCGTTTCAGGATACGATTCATGAACAGCACTGCTTTCGGGTCCAGTTCAAGGTGGTAGCCGAGCGCTTATCCTTCCCCAGAGTCTTGTTTGAAACGCGTTCTTACCCACGATACCCAAGGCGCCGAATTCCTCTTGGGTTCGGACGAAACCGGACGGGGGATTTGATGCTTTGGCGGTGCAAGGGACTGAGAAGTTGGACATTACCACGGAAGACAGCCACCTCCTATCTCGACCTTATTCCAAGGGTGAATTCCGGGGAAGCCACGCAGGCCAAGACTATGGATCTTTTGCATTTTGAACATTTGCAGCGAGATCCCAATCCCCAATATCAACCCAGGCCTATAGTCGCAGGAGGCTGAAACCGATGTTCTGGAACTCCGGTCGGTTCAAGTGTTGCATTGGCGGCCCCGAAGCCCCGGTGGCTTGCACATCAAACCGTAACGGGCCTCTTCCGAGGTTTCGTGTTGCAGCCCTGGCTTCCCCTGTCAGAGCCAAGAACGCCTACAACTACCGAACTGTCATTCCTGTCTTATATTCGTGAAATGCGCCATTTCAGTTGCTAACGGATGAACACCTTGAGAGCGGATGGGATAAGTGGTTGAGCCGGGCTCTCCTTGGTCGGACCGTGATACTGATAGGGGAGAGGGTTCTGTAGAGAAGCGTGCGATGAACGGCAAGGATGAAATTCTGGAGTCCCAATCCGTCCAGTATCTCCATACTTGGGCCATTGACATTCAACAGCTTCGGCTCCAGGAGGCTGTCTCGCTGTTTTCGAAGCCCACGTCAACTCCAATCACCGACGTTGTCAGAACCACTTGCCAGAGTCTACAGGGCGTTGTCTATATAGCTCTGACAAAGGCCAACGATGCCGACATTCGTACGCCCTTCGTCGAGGTCTGACCGTGAGGTTGTGCTTGTGATCTAGTTGTCCAAGGCCAGAAGAGTCTACGGGCGAACCGAACCCAGAAAGAGATAATGTCTTATCGATAAGGTCCAGCTGCCTCTAGAACGTCGCTGACGGTATGAGTCTGGGGAGACCTTGATGGCTTGGTGGATCTCAGTGAGATCCACGGAGATCCACAGGAAACTGTCAGCTCTACACTATGGAAGGTCACTGTCGAGGTGATACTAACATTTTTCTATGCCTCAACCTCTGAATGAATGACCTGAAGTGGCTGTCATTGTCTTAACAATTGCGCTTTCTCAAGTATCTTTCTCTCTGTATTCACAGTAATTCTCCAATCCATGATGAGCCCGATGAAACCATCTTAAGATGAAAGTAATCAATGCAACAAACTGGACCTAAAAGTCAGAGGGAAGTCCATTGTGAATGGTTGCAAGGACGGGGAGTTGAAAGAGGGGTTCCGTTGTTAGTGAATCATCAGCAGCAACCCTCTCCACCCCTGCTGTGTTGTTCCACTGCCACAACCCTGGATTGGCCACGGTCATTGACTTCCGTCGAGTTACCCCTCGCTATCGACGCCTTTCTTTCTTCCGTTTGTGCTTAGAAACCATGACCCGGAAAACGATTCAAGAATGGTGACCACACTATTTCCTGACTGCCCTGCAGGGGAAGGGGGGTCGCTGGACTTTTGCTAAAACCTATAGTCGGGCTGGAGTTAAATGTTTAATTGCAAATTGTGATTGACTTGGTATTGAATGCCCCTCAATAGGAATATATTATTATGATTGATAGTATGTTAGGTAATTAATATTGTATTGTTTAAGATTTGTGGTAAGGTGCGAATTCGAAGTCGGTGTTAACTACGTATAGGGCTATGAAATTAGGGTCCCGCCTGACTTTAAATTCTTATTTAATTTGAAAAGATTTTTCTAATTTTACGCTAAGCCTAATTTAAATCTGTAGTGGCAGTGAATTTAGTAAAATATTTTATCGTATTTAATAATATATTGCCGTTAACTTCTTATTTTCGTTAACTTTTTTTTCTATTAATTCTTTATTGCCGTTAACTTTCTATTGTCGTTAACTTTTTATTGTTATTAACTTTCTATTATCGTCAACTTTCTATCGTCGTTAATTTTCTATCGTTATTAACTCCTTATGTTATTAATTCCTTATCGTTGTAAACTCCTTATTGTCGTAAACTCCTAGTTATTGTCTTAATATTGTATCAACTATGAAAATTAAATTGTATATAGAATGTACGTTGTAGATAATCTCTTATTAAGGTTTTAATTTATTATTGTAAATTAATTTGTAGTCTAGTATAGGTATTATATTTTGATTATAAAATTATATCGCTATTTAATACGGTATTTATTTTACTATATAATTTATTATAAAACTACGTTATAAAATTATCGTAATATTACTTACTTTCTAATACTATTTAATATATATTAATTATCGCAATTACTTCTCCCTATAATGCCTATATCGTTTATATTAGATCGCTATCGGCTACTTTCAACTTCTAAACCTTCGTAGACTAGTAGATTCTGTATTCCTCTAAATAATAATTTTATACTAACTTTATAATTACCTTTATTTATAGTACAAATACTATTTAGATCTATACTTTTTAAATATCCACTTATTCTTCGACTGGAGAAAGCAACCGCTTATATACCTTTTTATAATTAGAGAAAACTACCGTTGATATTAAGAATTTAGACGTGTATTATCGTTATCGTCTATTATATCCGTGCGACCGTAGGTAAATAACCATTCTTATAACTACGTAATAAGGCGGGAGAGGAAATTAATTACGTTACAATATATTAACGCCCTGCTATTATAGCATACGGATATTATTAGTGATTTGAGCTAACTTGGAGAATGGGAGGTACTACTTTTTATACTTTCTATGTAGGGCAGATATTATAAGGGTTATTAATACGTTGCCCGGTAGTTAAGTAACAACTATTATTAAGGTCGTTAAAGTTATAAGGTATTTGGTTAGTGAAATATTATAATAAAATAGGGATAACGGTAATCGAAATTGAAAGTTGGGCAATAATATTTAGAATTCCCCTACGTTAATATATTTAAGGACGGATATACTTAGCTATAGTATACTTATAAGTCGAATAGTACTTATATAGTATAAGGGGAATACTTATTTTAATAATTATTCTCTTATTATTAAGAATATAAATTAAGCTCCCTCTACTTCCGGGCTTACCAACTTTCTTTATTAGCTTCTATTCTTTACGTCGCTACGCCTACGAATTTACCTAACGAAAGACTCCCTCCACCTTCTCCTATAAAAATTCCCTCCACCTTCTCCTATATCTTTCTCTTATATACAATCTATTATTAATAGTATGAAAACTTGTATTTTTATCCTTATATAATTAGTATTTTTCAATATTCGGAAGATAGAAAATTACTTCACCTTTTCGTAGTAAACTATAATTCGCGTTAAACTATATTTAATATTATCCTATTAATATCTATCTATATCAGCTTTAATTCGGTTATTAATATACTTCGCTTTTATATAGAAACGAAGAATAAAGTTTATTAAACTAGCTACTATTACTTCTTAATTTTTAAACGTTAGCGATTTACTAATATTAAATAATATAAAGTATAAATAGTCCTAGTATAAAATTAATTACGCTTAAAGATAGAAGAGTAAGAAAAAATAATAAAAAAAGAATAGTAGGATATTATTAACTTATTTAATTACTTCGTAGTCCTATTCTTGTAAAGAGAATTACTAATAAACTATTAGTTTAGTTTCGCTAAATGTAAAACAATTTATTAAAATAGAAATAAAGATAAATATATAATATATTTTTCCTTCGAAATCGGCAAATTGAAAATTAATTAGTATAATATTAAATAATTAAATATTTACTATTAAAAAAATATTATAAAATATTTACTTACTTTCGACATTCATTTTAACGTACTTAGATATATAGACCGTTATTTTTAATAATATTAATTAAAGCTAAATATTCGGAAGTAAGGGTAAAGCCTTCCCTTCTAATTCGGTAAATAAGGCGAACGATAGAATAAAGTATTTTAATTAGCGAAATATTACTTTCTTCTTCGCTTTGTTAATTTTTAATATATTAATATTATAGTAATTAACTTTATAATAATAGCCGAATACTTCTAAGTCCCGTCTCGGGCAAATTTAATTAGAAGGATTAGTAACGAAATAGCCGACGACGCAATAGTATATACTAGTATAAAAAAATCTAATATAAATAATTAAAATAATATCGCTCCCTTACAAACTTATTATAATTAGAATAAATAATATAATAATTAATTTTTATAATTATTTACAAAAATATATTATAATATTTATTTATTAACGTTTTTACAATTTTAATTATAATATTAATCAATCCTAATATAGGATATTGGTTAACTAGTAGAAGAGTAGAAAATAGGTAGCGCGAAGAAGAAGATAGAAAATATTCTCGTCGTACGGGGAAAAAAAGGAAATTCTCGTCGCATAGGGTAAAAGATAAGGGAAGGAGGAAGAGGGTAGAAAAAAAGATTCTCGTCGCGTAGGAAAGAAAAGGAGATTCTCGTCGCGCGGGGTGAGCGATAGGAGAGGAGGAGGGTAGAAAAAAAGATTCTCGTCGCGTAGGAAAGAAAAGGAGATTCTCGTCGCGCGGGGTGAGCGATAGGAGAGGAGGAGGGTGGAAAAAAAGATTCTCGTCGCGTAGGAAAGAAAAGGAAATTCTCGTCGCGCGGGGTGAACGATGGGAGAGGAGGAGGGTGGAAAAAAAGATTCTCATCGCGTAGGAAAGAAAAAAAGATTCTCGTCGCGCGGGGTGAGCGATAGGAGAATAGGAGGAAGAGGAGGGAAAAGATTTTCGTCGCGCGGGGTGAGCAATAGGATAGGAGGAGGGTAGAAGTTGAAAGAAGGATATAAAAGTATTAAAGGTCATTAGGCGGGGTATAGGTATTTAAATAAGGTATCTATAAATATATAAATAACGTTCCTAAATAATCCTATCCCTATTTACGCTTTAAATTATAAATAAATTAACGACGGGAAGATTTCTTATACGTAGCGCATATAATTTTAAAATACGTACCTTATTCGGCTAGTTTAAAGTGCCGTCGGGTAGGCGGTAGAGCGGGAGGGCAATTACAGCAAATATACCTTCCCATCTATACCCGGATATTAATAATATAGGTATTAATTTTACAAATTCAGTCCGCCCCTTTTATAAATACTAGTAGCGTACTTAAGTATTATAATAATAGAATTAAAATATAAAAATTAAACCGATTGGAATTATAAATATAAATTTTTAAATTAAACGATGTTTAAACCGAGAGATTTTAGTATATTCTTTATATTTATCCTTTTCTATATCCTTAATTATAAAACCGAATAAATTATTAATTATTATTAAATAAAATAAATATTGTAATAGATATATATAAATTAATTATTTTATTTAAATACTATTTAAACTATATTTAATATTACTTTCGGAAGTTTAATAATTTTATATTCCTCCTTAACGTCGTACGTCTAATAATTTAAAATAGGCTCCCTTTAACTATTTATAAATAGAATAAAATAAATTAAAATAATAAAGATTCGAAGAGTATTTATAATTTAATAGGTAAATATACTATTTACCCTAACGAATTTATTTATAAATATAAAATTTGTAGCGAACGTTATATTACTTCTTCTACCCTCCTATATAAGCAATTTTACCCGAATAAAGTTGCCAATATAAAAGGAAAATCGATTATCGTTTCAGTTATAGAATTTAACCATTTTACTCTACTATAATAAATTTCTTCCTAAATTACTAACGTAGAATATACTATAATCCTTACGAAGGGCGCGTACTATCCTGTTAATAAAGGGTTAGCTTTTTACTACCCTTATATTAATTA
Organism: Copromyces sp. CBS 386.78; assembly: GCA_030685235.1. NCBI lineage: Eukaryota > Fungi > Ascomycota > Sordariomycetes > Sordariales > Sordariaceae > Copromyces > Copromyces sp. CBS 386.78. Next base: position 91,796 of record MU839190.1, on the reverse strand, counting down.
TAAAAAATAAATTATCTTGTCGCTTTTTTATGTTTTTTTTTTTATTTAATACCGAAGTATACCGATAAATTATAATACTATTCAATAATTTATACTAATTACTTTAAAGTATTTTCCAGCGTTTTATTTAATTCCCGGATTTATTATCCAAATTATAAATTTTATTTCTTCGCAAAGTCGGGGAAAAATTCCTTAATTAATATAAACCTTTTATAAACTTCGGGATATATATATTCGAAATATCCTACGAATCCGAATATAATAGTTTAGCGTATATTATCCCTTATTAATAATTTTAAAGTAACGTTATAAAAATTAATATAAATTACGTCTTTTTTATATATATTAATAAATATTAATTTTAATACTAATTAAGTATTAATTTAGGGAAAAAATATACCCGTATTAAAATTTACCTAGGAGCGTGAATATTATACGAAAGGCTCTATATTCTATAATAATATTAAAATAATAGAATCCCTAATAGATATTTAATAGACCTTTCTTATTTACCTATTTTTTAGAAGAGGATTTTTTACTACCTGCCGCTAACTTACCTTCTACTTTTATTACCGGGTTATCTAGGTTATCTAACTATATTATATCCTCTACTATTATTAATGCGGCGCGCAGTCTATATATTAATATAGATTTTTAAAATATTTATAATATAATAATAAATATTAGCGCCGGGCGGGGACGATTATAACCCGGATACTACGGAGGTTAAATAAATATTATAAGCCGTAATTTAAGTCTCTAAAACCGAATAACGGGATTAGTAATATTAAATAATATAATACTAATTGCCCTAATCTTCAATATTATTATTAATCTTATAAATATCTTCTTATCCCCTTTAAATATACCCTTATTAATTTTTACTACTTTAACGGCTTATTTTCGGACTATAAATATAAATTGTAAAAATAGCCTTCCTTCCTTAATATATATATTAAATAAAGTTTTGTCGTTCTAATCGTTATTTTTCCCATATATTACAATTATAGATAGAGTAAATATTTAGAAAGCAAATATAATATAATACGTTACAATTAATTTAATATTTGTAAGTAATATTATTTAGAATTTTTTAATATTGAGGTAATCTTTAATTAAGTATCGGATAGGGTCGAATAGGTTAAGTTTAAAATATTTATCCTTTAACTAAATATAAAGAAAAACTAGTATTATAATAATAATTCTAATTATCTATTATATATTGATCGAATTAATATATTTTTATATAGAAGAAATTTGAGTCTATTTAACGGGAAAGGAAAACTTCCTATATTTTATAACTGCTTTATTAAATACTATTTTAAATAGAAAACCCCCTTCATCTGAATTAAATACGAAGTAAAAGAAATATTTCGCTAAACTTTAATTCTCTAAATAAGCTATATTAAATATTCGCGATTTAATAATATCCAATGTAGGGAATAATATACGTAGGGTATTTAAAACGTAGAAATCTTATAAAAGTCCTAATTTAATTAATATTAATACCGGTTTTATTAATTTATAAACGGCTTAAATATTCTTAAAATATTAAAAATAATATTAACCCTAATTTTATATATTAAACGATAAATTAGACCGGTTTTCCTTGTTAATAAAATAAAATTAATAAAGCTTATTAATTTAATAATTTAAGTAGCCGGATATTTTCTACTATTATAATATATCTCCGATGAATATATTAATAAAAGGATATATAAATATTAGGCGGCCGGTAATATGAATATTTATTCCTTTATCTAATTCGATTATATAAATAAGTAATTCGAATATATCCGATAGATTTACGCCGAATAGATTAAATATTATTAGAATAATATTAGACTAGCGCTCTCTAATTCTTTTTGGAAGAAATTGGTAAAAAAGGTAAATACCTAAGATTAACCTACGTATATTATAAAAAAGACTAAATTCATTAGTGAATATTTAGACCGGTAAAGACTATATATTCTTATTGGCCTACTATTCTATATAATATTTTTGTAAATATTAATTAAATTTTAATTTAGCGCGTAATAATATAATAATAATAATTAGGCGGAATCTAGCGGTTTCGTTATTAAAAAAATATCGGACTATTAATAATTTTGTATATCTTTTTTATATTTCGGTATTTTTAGGATCGAACTTATAATTAATTCTAATATAACCTATATACCCTAAAACCTAGTAAAATTTAATCGTCTCCCAATTATCTTCAACTACGAATAATTCCTAGTATTTTATAGAGAATTATACGAATTTAAAATTTTAATTCAAATTTTTTATCTATTCTATAAATTATCTTCTAATATATACCCTCTATAATTAAATTATTTCTTCCCTAATATGCTTTTATTCTTCAACTAATGTTATATAATCGAAGCTATAATATGCTACTCTTCCTATATAAGCTGTATTGTATATTTTATCGCTGTAATATTATTTGTAATTATTATTATAATAATATTAATAAATAAAATCCGACGGAAAAAGGGGTAATCTATTTAAATATTTAAAATATTTTCCCGAAGTCGAATGTACGGACTGACCCCACTACCGTAATTTCTATAGTTCGTTAATTACTTAATTTATAGAAATAGCGTAGTTACAATATATATCCTTACGAACTTTTTTTAATTTAAGTAGAATTTCGAATTTATATTTAATATTAATAATTTAAACCTCCTCTTCTAATAAAACCCGATTCGGCAATATAATAGTATCGAAAAATATAACCCGGGACCTTATTTTGCTACGGGGTAAATTATTGGTAAATTTATTTATTAATATTTTTTTATATATTAGTAAATTATAAATATCTTCGAGAGACGGGGTTTTTCGAAGTAATAAAGCAAATTGTTTCTAGTTAATTCTAGGAATTTTTAAATTTAGTACTTACAAGGCTACTCTATCCTACTATTTTATCGTTTATATATCTTTAGGTGTGAATTTATATATTATTGTTAGATCTATAAAAGAATTATTTTTCGCTGCCCTTAGTTCAAATTAGTTATAGTCTCTAATTAAATTACCGTTAGGGTTTAGGTTTGTCGTCGGTTTAAGAGTTTCCGATATAGAAGAATCGTTAAATATTTCTGTGGAATATAATGTTGTAATTTTATCGCCGTCTTCTAAAAAACTTTTATCGAACTTAGTATTATCGTTTGAACTACCTATAGGGTCGTCTACGTCTTTTACCCCTATGCCGAATATAAATAGGCTAGTTAAAATATCGAGGCCTATGTTATTGCTAATTTGATTTAGTTCGTCTAATTCTACTTCGGTAAATATCGATATAGCGTCGTTATCTTTATAATATTAATTATAAATAGTATTTTAAAAGATAGCGTCGACTATATCGAATGTTATTTCTTTAACCCTAACTTTTACTGAGATTTTATATTTTTATTCCTTTTAGAATAAATTACTAAATATATTATTTAGTTAATTAGGATGCAACTCTATATTCTTATAAAATAGAGTATTATAATTTATTTATATTTCTACTATATTAGGCTCGTTTAATAGAGGACTATTATTTTTTACGAATATTAAGTTTAATAGTATATAGATATATTCTTCTTATTGGATTTATTATGCGTAATAATTTTATTATATTTATCCGCCGTATTTAGAAATTATAGAATTTTTAGTATTAATATTTAATTCCGAATTAAAACCGTTAGAATTCTTAGTTGTACTATCGCTACTACCGGAATTACTATCGTCGTCGATATTATTTATTGCCCTTCGACGTTGGAAGGCGCTAAAATTGTTACCTAATTGGATTCTAGGCATTTTAGTGTAATATAGCGGGCTGTTAGAATAAAAGACCGAGCTATAAAATATATATAAAGTGTTCTAGGGATAATATAATAGTAGCGTTAATAAGTAGTATTAAAATAATAAATCGTTTTTATTATTATTTTAAAGGGGTCTTCTTTTCGAATTATTTATTTACTTTATAATAATATTTTATTGTATCGAGCTAGAGGCCTGTAAGCCGTCCCCGCTATGCCTAGGGCGAAAGGTGGGGCGGGGAAGATTACTCTATACCTTAGGGGCACCTAATTTTAAAGTACGTACCCTAAACCGTTAATAGTTACGTTTACGTGCCTATATATGTATTATTTACACTGAGAATTCCCCTATATAATTCTACTTATTTCTCCTCCTCTTCCTCCTCCTATCTATCCTCCCCTCCCCGTATATATCGCTATACTATAAATTTAAAGGTTGCGTTAAGGTAATTATATATATTTTATTCGTTTAATTAATTTATTATTATTATATTTATACTTCGTTAAGCCTATACTCTTTCGTTCCTATCTTCAAATCTTTCTATATACTATTATCTATTATATATATTTTACTTTAATTTTATAGTAACTTCAACTAAATTAATCTTCTATACTATATATGTTTCTATTATTGTTTAATACGACCGGTTTATATTATTCAATTATTATTATTTCTTCGTCCTCGAATATTTAAAATACGTTTAATAATAGCGGCCGCCCTTAATACTACTACTACTCCTTATATTAATATTAATTCGGAAGGGGGAGTCTAACTTCAATTATCTTCTAATAATAATATAAATTATTATACCTTTTAATTTATTAATAAAACTTATATTAACGTAAATTTTTTTATAAGTGACTAAAAAGTCCCGTAAAAAGAATAAGCAGTTTAGAAACCCGGTAGACTACTTAAATTTAAAGATTATTAAAGTATATAATAATAGACCTTTCTTAGAATTCGTCGTTGTAAACCCCGTAAATCAATTTTAATTAATATTCCATCTTTTAGCTACTAATATTTTATAACCAAAGGCACTTATAACCGCAGGCTAGAAGCGTAAGCGGATAGACGATAATAACGATAATAATATACCTTCGGCTAAAAAGAGGAACTTTAACGATATTCTTAAATATAATCCATATATAAATAAATTCTATATTTAGGCTAGGGATATCTAATATATTATTAATATTATCGATATAAACCCTAACGCTATTTATATTGTTGTAGAATATATATTGCGCAACTTTATACGTAAAAGCGAACTTTAGGAATTTAAGGAATATTATTTTATTAAAAAGTTTTTAAACAATTTTATATAATAGTGGAAGCGTATAATTCCCTTAATTAAAATTAGGATCTAAGAATTAAATAAAGCCGACGATGTTTTTAAAAATTTTAGTGAAATTAATAAGGATTAAATTCGGGCGTACTTCTTAAAAAAGTAGAAAAATAACGTAAGCGAAGACGAATTTTACTATATCTTTTATTAGTTTAAGAATTATGTAAATATTAAGAAGTTTAAACCTATCGCCTAAAATTAGTATAAGAGTAAATCCCGTTCTAATATCTTATATAAAAAGAAATTACTTTATTAATATTATATTACCAATAAATATTTACGTTAATATTATAAAGATATTCAAATTCAATTAGTAGATAATAGAAATCTACTATAAGAATCTCGTTCCTATTGGCGGTTATATATATAATAACGATTCTTGCCGCGCTATATAGGAATATATTTATAATAATATTAATTAAGGCTTGAAACTTTTATATAATAATTTTTATTTTATTAGTAAAATTAAGGCCGTAACGAAGTCCGTTAATCGTCGGACTAAGAAGAAGTTTATATAAGCGGAGATAAATATACTCTTCTTTACCCCCTTAAAGGCCTTAACCGATAAAGAGTCCTAAAATAGTTTAAATACCCCTAATAATAAAATTTCTAAAGAAAATCCGGATAGTAATAATAATATTATTGCCCCTAGTACTACGGCTACCCCTATTGCGGTTACGATTACTACGGCTACGATTATTACGGCTATAATTATTGCGGCTACTAAAGTTAATATTATTTGAGCGGAAGCACTATTCTACGTATATCCGTATTTATATAATTCGGAATATAATATTATTTTATTTCTTTAGTATTATCCTTACTACTATCCGGAAATACCCCCTAGTTAACTATTATCTTTTATTTCCTTTATCTTTCTTTTCTTTATTTAATATTATAAGTTATTATATACTAGAGCAATATATAGGATAAAGGCGAATTGGGAAATAAGTTTCGTAATACTATATATATATATTTAATAGAAATATAAAAAGGCCGGGCGTACTAGGAAATAATTTTCGAAATACCGGATTTATATATTTAAAATTAATAGAAATATCCGGAAAAGACCTAAGGGGGAAGCTACTACGGAATTTATAGTTAACGGCGCATAAAAAGGAAAAACTTCTATTTTTAATATTCTTTAATAAATTTTGGGTATTATAAGCACCTAATATACCTACGCCGAATAATAATAGAAGGGACTTCAATTTATAATATTATATATTAATATATAATTTATAATATCGTTACGTATCGAAATTAATAATAAGGATAATAATTTAATATTACCCAGAAGTTTTATTAATATTATAATTAAGCCGAAAAAAGATAGATAATTATAAAATAAATATAAAGAAATATAATAAACGTCTCCGAATTCATGCCAATTATCTGGAAATTAAATAGAAAATAGGATTTTTATCCTATAATTAGTAATATTTATATAATATAATATTTTAAATAGGAATAAATAATAAAATTCGTATATCGTCCGATTTATATTAGATTATTTTTTCGGGTTATATTCCGATATAGAAGTAGAAAGACGGGACGGGAGGCGGGTAGGTTTAATTCCCTTCCCGCTCTCCTATTTTATATTTATAAATTTATATTACTAGGTACCCTATTTTATAAATCTCTCTCTTTTAATTTACCCGTACTATTATTTTAATATCTAATATTATTAACTAAATCCAAATTTTATATTTAACGCTATATATTATTTAACTCTATCTTTATTTATTCCCTCGATAATATTTTCTCGTTAGTTAATACTTTATTTTTATTCCCTACTATTAATAATATACGCGCCGCGACGCGCCCTAGTCGTAACCCGAATAGCTTAGAGCTTAAGTATAGTAGTATACCCTCTAAAGTAGCTGTAGAATAAATATAAATATTTTAATTCGTAATTATAATAAATTTACGCTAGAATTTAATATATTTTATAGTTTATAATATATTAAAATTAATTAAATTTTAATAGCGGTTCCTTATTATACGTTTAATTGCCGGTGCCCCTATTAATACGATAGACCCGCCTCCCCCCCTAAAGGTAGCTCCTTCGATTATACTTCTAATTATTTTATAGCCTCCGATTAAAAAATATAGAAGGCCTCCTAGTTAAGTTCGGAAGTAATTTATTACTACTACTAGCGAAGTAAAAATTTAACCCTCTATTTAAACTCCTTCGACTATATTTATTTTATAGCCTAAGAAAGGAGGCAAGCCTAAGAAAGCAATTATTACCGCCGAAACCGAAGTACCCCCCTCTTAATATTAACCTCCCTCGGCTACGCTTATTTTATAGCTAAAGAAAAGAGGTAGGCCTAAGAAAGCGATTATTACCGCCGAAACTGAGGCGCTACCCTTTTAATATTAACTTCCTTCGGTTACGCCTATTTCACAGTTTAAGAAAGGAGGCAAGCCTAAGAAAGCGATTATTACCGCCAAAACCGAAGCGCTACCCTCTTAATATTAACTTCCTTCGATTACGTTTATTTTATAGCCTAAGAAAGGAGGCAGGCCTAAGAAAGCGATTATTGCTATTAAAACCGAGGCGCCACCCTTTTAATATTAATTTCCTTCGGCTACGCTTATTTTATAGTTAAAGAAAAGAGGTAGGCCTAAGAAGGAGAATACTACTACCGTTGAAATTGAAGCTAACCCGCTTTCTACCTCTATTACCTAAGTTTAACCGGCTATAACTATTTTATAGCCCTAGTTTAAAAAGAAAGGTTCGGGCAGGCCTAAAAAGCTTTAGAATACAATTACGACAGCCGGAGAGAAGTAGTATAATACCTACGTAGATAGGTTCTATTGTAAATTCGAAATTACGATTAAGGCTAGTTTATAAAATATTAAATAAGGATTTACCGTAGCGGTCTTCGCTAGGGCTATTATATATTTATTTAATAAATTAAAAGATAATTTTAAAATTAGTTATAAGTTAAAGGATTTCTAAGAGGAGTTTTATATTAAATATTTAGAAATTACGCTCTTATTTTATCGCTTTATAATAGAAGTCCGTTTTATGGAAAACGGCGCTTCCTTCGGAATAAAATTTATTAAGGGAGATAAATTTTTATATAACCTATTATTTAGTGGCTAATTTGTTTCTACCTCTAAATAAGTATTGGATAGAAATAAGGAGGTAAAGGCGATAAAGGCATCGAAGTTGGTAAAAGAATTTAAATATAATGAAGAACCTATACCGGATACCCCTAAGTATAACGAGGAATTTAAATTGGAAGCGAAGCTAAAAGCGATTAGGAAGCTAAAGGTAGAGCGTAAATTTGCTAAATATTCCGTTATTTTTAAGGACTGTAATAACGATAATAAGAATAACGATAATACTTTAATTATTGAGCAATTAGGTATTTAGAATACGAAGAATAAGAGGACGGCTATTAAATAGCGTAAAATAAATAATTCTCCTTTACCCTCGTATACCTCTACTATAGATAACAATAAGAATTCCGATGAGGACCCCGAAGAAGAAGAGGCCGAAAGCGAAAAGGACAATAACGACGAAGATATTAATAATAATAACTAGATGTCTATCGATAACGACGAAGATATTAATAATAATAACTAGATATTTATTAATAATAACTAGATATCTATCGATACTAAGGAATCGGACTACTATAAGCGGGAGTTTTTAGCCGAAATAATTATAAAAGACAATAAAGATATAGAGGATATATTAGCGATATTTCTACCTATGAAGCGTAAAATTCCAATCTTAACCTATAATATAGGCGCTTAAAAGCCTAAAATATTAAAGCGAACTAGATTTTTTCCTCCCTATAAGTAAACTATTATAATTTATTTTATAGATGATAAATTATTCGTTAAAATGTTCGAAATTAATAATTACGTATTTAATTCCCGCTTAAAAATTTCGAACTCCTTTTATAATTTCGGCTTTAGTACTAATTAAATAACCTAAATAAATAGAGTCCGAATATTATAATGTTATTAAAGATATAACTACCGAACCTATTATTATTAATAATTATTAAGTAGAGTCCGAATATTATAATATCATTGAAAATACAACTACCGAACCTATCGTTATTAATGATTATTAAGCAGAGGCTCCCTTTATTCCTAATAACGAAGACGAAGACAATATCGTTAAGATCCCCGACCCCGGTTCTTACATACGTCCTAACGAAGTAGAAATATTAAAATTCCTATAAAATAGGAAGTTTAATATTATTAAAAGCGAGTCTAAAGCTCTCCTTCCTCTTGCAATTAGGGCGGAAGTAGCCGAAAAATTCTATACTATAATAAATGGGGATAAAACTAATAAGAAGAGAAATTTCAATAGTTTTTACAATATAGATTTCATCAAATACTATCCCCTACCTAACGGTATCGACCCGATTAAAACTAGTTTTAATTTCGTAGGAAAAAGGAATATAATAAAATATAAAGACGAAATCTACGAAGAATTCGAATTCCCAAACCCTTCTAAACTATTAGAATTCGTTATTTCCGGTTAGTAATTAGAATAACGAGCATAGGAATTGTAGAAGCGTTGCAACGAATTTACTAAATTCAAATAAGAGGCCGATAAATTCTATAGGGAGTATAATAATATATTGCCTAATATTTCTATTACTCTACTTAACGAGAATTTCCTAAATAACGATTATAATAATAATTATTATAAATAAGGGTATTTAAGTAGACCGGCGTATAAATAGTGGTAGGGGCAATTTATTAATAAGTTTATTAATAAGTTTAACGAAATATAAATTACTAAGAAAGCGGTTGAAGAAATTACTAAGAGGGTAATTACTCTTATAGGAAAAGCCCTAATAATTCTAAAGAAGGATATTCTTTTTACAATTCCTTCCCTACCCCTAACCTATATTTCATTTATTACTTTAATTAAATATAAATAATTTAAACTATTAAACCTTAAGGTTAAGGACTATTTACAAACAATAGATATAACTTTAACTCTTCCAACTATATACGTAATTCTAATAGCTTCCCTTATAAATTAATTAGGGTAGAGGGTAATAAGGGTATAAATAAATACCCGGCGGGACAGGCTAAGTATATTAAATTCTATATTATTTTTTTTATAATATACTATTATTATTACGTATTATTTTCTTTCCTTTCCTATATTTTATTTTTATTATTTTTGAATTTCTATATCTAATAGAATTTTAACTAGCAATAGGTTTATATATAAAAGTTAATAAATCTCAAATGGAAATTGGTAACAGTTTTATAATATAAAGGACGAGTCCGGGTATCCCGTTTATAAAAGTGCAAGGAATAGAATTTTAGCCTATAACTATAATAAATATATAGCAATAAAGTAGGATCCAGTTAGAAGTCTCTATACTATGCCTATAGATATTATCTTTACCTTTTATTTCACAAAGCATTAAATAATTTATAGGTAGATATTGTATATAGATTAGGTAATTTAATATAACGCTTTCTCCCTCCTTATACTTATAATCCTTTAATATACTATAAGTACTTTAAATAATATATTACAATATAAATTACATTTTACACGTAAATTACATTTTATATATAATATAAAATTTATATTAATATTCATTCTTTAAATAAATTCTATATCGTACTAATATTTACTATAAAATACGGAATCAGAAACTAGAAATAAAGTTATACTTAATAATAGGTTAATAAAGATTTAATATTAAGAAATAGGATTAGTAGTTAATAATACAATATAATATTAGTATTATTAATACGGGGTTTAGTATTGACAATAAGTTTTTAGCTAATTGAAGGTTAAGCGCATCTCCGGGTCCAATTGTAAAAGCTAGGTCGTTAACGAAATATAGTCGGTATATAATGCTAAATTACGGAGAAACTCAGATTGGCGCCCAGGATTCCAGGTTTTCCGGCAATATACATTTACGCGAGACGCTAAATTTAGCCAAGACCTCAACTCATTACAAAACCCCGTTTTCGAACTTGCAACGCCAGGTTGATGCAAAAACCCCATTACACCACCAAGTCCTACCAAAAACCCCATTGCAACACAACGTCCAGCGACCCCCTTCCCCCTGCAGGGTGGCGGTCATCGCTGGCCTGGAAACAGGATGGATGATTCAGCCGCGGCTCCATCCGCCTGACTGCCGCTCGTGCTGATGATGGCTGACGACTCGCCGTGGACGGAAGCACACTGCAGCCACCTGCACTGGATTCATTCCACTTACAGCCAGCTTGACGTTCCTATCGTCCCCACCCCCCCGCACGCCGTAACCAGGCCTCTTTTCTTTTTCTCTTGTCGCATTCCTTTCGAAGCGTGTGGTCCTCCTTTTAAATGTGACTATCTTCAGTATTCAGAACCAGGAACGTACAACTAATAAGCAGCCGCTGCCTGCTCTACCGTCGTCAACCTTCCTACCACTATCACAGCTTCTCCGACGCCGTCAAGACGTTATACAGCCACCTTCTCACCAAGAAACGCACCCCTCTCTCATCTCCAACCATGGCCACCGTCGAGCACTGTCTTTGCTGCTTCGAAGCACTCGCCGCCTACCATGAGCGTCGCAAGCCCATGAGCCTGTCCGAAATCGAAAAGTCATGGGCCGAGTACATCAACACCATTGACGACCAAGATCCCGACAACAAAGAGGCTACTACTGTCTCCAGTAGCAAAGCCCCCCAGATCCCCGCGCTCCGTAGACTAGCCGCGGCAACCTTACCGTCGTCGTCGACCTCATCATCCTCAACCTCCCTTGCCACAAGCAGCAGCACCAGCACAAGCAGCAGCAACACGACCCTCCAATCCGGCATCTCCACGCCCGCCACATCCATCGCTGCCTCCGACTCTCCCGCACCGCCTACACAATCCCCCCTGTTCGTAACCTGGAACGTGGTCCATGACTCGGATGACGATGTCTCCCTCCGCGGCTGCATCGGCACCTTTGAATCGCAGCCATTATCCTCCGGCCTGCCCTCCTACGCCCTAACTTCTGCCCTGCAGGACACGCGCTTCCACCCCATCAGTTGGGCCGACCTTCCTTCTTTGCAAGTAGCCGTAACGCTTTTGACCGACTTTGAGCCCGCGGTCGACGCCATGGACTGGGAGCTGGGCAAGCACGGGTTGCGCATCAGCTTTGTGTACCGCGGACGCAGGTACGGTGCGACCTACCTGCCGGATGTGGCGCCGGAGCAAGGGTGGACGAAGGAGGAGACGGTGGTGAGCTTGATGCGCAAGGCTGGGTGGGAAGGGAATAAGTCGAGGTGGAGGGAAGTGGAGTTGAGGGTGGTTAGGTATCAGGGGAAGAAGGAGAAGTTGGGGTATGAGGAGTATAAGGCTTGGAGGGATTGGGTGGATGAGAAGAGGGGGGAGTGCACGTAAGGAGCAGGTTCATGGAATCGTTGGGTTACATGGATGGAAGAACTGGTTTGGTCGAGGACTGGAGTTACGGGGCGGATACGGAGTATTGGTGAGCCGAGGTCAGGTTTGGCGTAAGAGGCATAAACGGATATGGTGAAGGGAAGGAAGTACGCGCGTGAGATTTTTTCAAGGAATAACCCAAGTAGGAACACAGCACAGAAGACCAAGGGAAATCACGAGCGGCGCGTCAGGAGTCTAGGGCATATTGGGAGAGGTTCATACACCTAGAGAGAGATTTCGGGCCCATGCAAACAAACGCAAGATGTTGAAGCCGGGTGAGACACCACATGGAGTTAAGATAGACAGATATAGCAACAATAGAGGTTGAAACAGACAACAAGACTCCCTGAAAAGCAACTAGCTCAAAGAAAGTGGACCCACGGAGGCAAGAAGCATCACCACCTGTCCCAACTTGGAAGTCAAAAGAGGGTTAGGGTCGAGAAATTGCATTTATCGCTTCATCGTTCACACTTCTCAGAGGTAGAGTCAGTTCTTTAAACTGTTAAAAGATATCAGGTGCATTTCATGGCCCAGTATCTAGTACTAACCACCCCCGTTACTTCATATAGTATAGACACTCTCTCGCTTTCTATCTAATCGCTGCACCTCTACTACGCAATCCAACCACAGTCATCAACGGCCCTTCTTCAGTACAACAGTCTTGATGACGAGCTACTTGTAATAGAGCTTCAGCAATCCACGACAAGACAGGCTAAGCAAGACACAGAAAAAGAAAATGTGGGGAGGCGAAGACGTAACTAGAAAACACAATTGAAAAAACTGGCAAATAACCTCCTCGTGTGGTATCTTTCCCTTTTTCGAATCGTCTTGCATGCAACAATAAACAAGATAGAAAGAATACATGCCTGCCGACCGACCGATAAACTCCTACCCAACGACTCCGAGCCAGCCCTCCCAGTTGATGAATAAAGGGTGATCCAGGTCCAGCCCAATTCGACCCCATATCATCAAGTTTTGCCTAGCAGCGTAGCAGCAATGAACAAAAAGAGAAGCATCTAAAGCCGTGAACTAAGCCAAGTCCGAGTAGCCAACCCGCAACAACGAGAAATCAGTGATCCTGGTGCTAATGACTCCCCGCCTTGTGGTCCTACCAGCACTTTAGACTCTTCAAAAACCTGCCTGCCGCCCCTCCCTTCTTCCTTTTACTCCCACCCTTCTCATCCAACCCCCCGTCCTTCCCATCCTTGGTAGGCAACGGACTCAACGGCTTCGTCCGCCCCCTACTACTCCCCAGCAACTCATCCGCAGCCTCCTGATCGACGCCCGTGATCCCCAACTCGGCCAACCGTCTCTGCTCCACCACCCTCCTCACAATCAGCGCAAACGTCTCCTCGATATTCACTTCCAGGCGCGCACTCGTCTCCATGAACCCGCACCCCCTAGCTCTCGCCCACTCCAAGCCCGTAGCAGCTGGTACCACGCGGTTCTCCGACAAATCGCACTTGTTTCCCGCCACAATCTTCACCGGCGGGATCGCCTTGGCGCCCGACCCTGCTCCCCCGCCCATGTTCGATCCCGTCGCGTAGCGGTTAGACATGCTACCCGAAATCTGCGCCGGCGATAACCCCGCTCGCTTTGCGCGCGCCGCGTTATCGGCCCTCGTCTCGGCCTCCATGTCGATCAGGTCGTTGAAATACTGCAGCGCGTCGAGGCTGTCGCGCGAGGTGATGTCGTAGACCATCAAAAAGGCGTCTGCGCCCAAGTTGGACGAGGCCCACATGCCGCGGTACTCTTCCTGGCCCGCTGTGTCGGTCAAGCTCAAGTGGTAGGTGACGCCGTCGATGCGCCGCGTGATGCTGTAGCTGTCCTCGATTGTTGGATCGTAGTCTTCTGTCCATTGCGATCGGACGAGGCGTAAGGTGATGGAGGATTTACCGCAGCCGCCGTCGCCGCAGATGGTGATGGAGATGGGGACGGGTGGTTGTTGGGATTGCCGCGTGCCTTTGGTGGGAGAAGAGACGGTGCCGGCGGTTTTGGCAGAGCCGGTTGAGGCTGAGTGCCCGTGACTACGGGGGTTTTTGGATGGCATGTTCTTGGATTTCGGGTTGGTTTGGTTTTCGGTTGGGAACGTACTTGCCCTTGTTTGGCGATAGTTGGTTGATGTAACAAGCTGGGGAAAAGCCTTTCTAGACTTAGTTCTGTAGGTGATATTCCAGGAATGGGATTGGGAAAAAAAGGGGGTGCTGTGCCCGTTTTGATATTGCAATTGAATAAGAAGTTGCGAAGCTGGCTTATCCTGAGGTAAGATTTCGAAAGGAGGGTCGGGAAATAGAAAGATTTGGGTGGGAGGAATCTGAAAGATATTTGATGGCAGACGAGGACAGCTCCGTACGAGAGGGGTCGCCGGTCGGTTGGGCCGAGGTGGGTTGCCGCAAGATAAAATAAAGTTTGGGTCGAGCCTAAAAAGGAGGGGTGGGCGCACAGGCAGGGCGATGATCCGGCCTTGTTCCTGATGATGGCGATGTGATGACAAGGTGGGATTATCCTTTTTCTCCTTATGTTTTCTACCCCTAGGCGCGAGCGTGTCGTCGCAAGAAAGTTTGGTTCAACGTCACGTTGGACGGAAAACCAGGAAGAAGCGAGGGAGTGTGGGGCGGAGTCAGGCCGAGAAGCAGACTGCAAAAGGGACTGAAAAAAAAAGAAGGTTCTTTTTTTTTTTTTTTTTTAGTTCGATATGCTGGTCGTAGCAACTGCAGTGCGGTGCCGTAGAAGCAAACAGCGAGCGAACGAACGAACGGATGAACGAGCAAGCGTGCGTGTGTTTTAGTCCAGTGTTTCTGGTCGAGTCGATGCGTTGGCTCGCAAGGGAGAAGTGGCGTGGTTGCCAAGATGTCTTGTGATGATTTTTTTTGGTTTTTTTTTTCCTTCCCAAAAGAACACCAAAAATGGGGGGCGTTGAAAATAGTTACTGTATTGGTAGGCAAACGTCCAAAAAAAAACGAGTGAGTGATGAGGAACAACGAGGGCCAAGGGAAGAAAACCGGTTCAGCTTTCAAGATGTAAAAAAGAGGACGGGAGATGATGAATGGACTCGTAGAGCAAGAGTCCAGATGGGCCGTATGTTCCTTCCGGGATTCATTGAATTTGATTTGGACCGATACGTAAGTACCCACCTTTCATCTTGCCCGCAATTGGATGCGCACTGCCCTGGCCCGGTCTCTTCACAGGGGGTGACGTGCATGGGCAGGGCCCTGCCGGGGAAGAGCCCGCGTGCGTTGAATGCGACGGTCATCAGGGGAAAGGTGCAACCTTTTGGGACCTTGTTGCGTTCTCCAGAAAGAACTGTTTATGATGCTATCTATGATGCACACTGCTACCTACGCTGTAATACCCGGCAGGTTGGAAACAGAAGAAGCATAAGGTAGCAACAAGGGCATGGATGTAATCTCCCTTTCCCTTCCTTCGGCACGATCTTGTCTCTCGTCACCGGATCTGGGGCTTGCCGCCGTGAACAAGGGAGAGGGATGACATTTCGCCATGGATACGATCATCGATAACCGCCCGTTAAGAAGACGGGAAGTATAAACAACAAAGCTGTGTGTCTATAGCAAGTGCAACCGCCCGGTTCCTTTCTGTTGCTGCTTGGAACAAAAAGACAATGAGTCTTGTTCTGCTCAGATGGACAGCAGGGGTGCAAAATGCCCCTTTTTGCTTTTCCAGAAATGATCAGCACATAATAGGATTGGCCGTGATGGAAAACTCTTTTTTGTGCAGACTATTTTCCCCGCTAGCCGCAGTTTGTTACAGTAATTACCCCTGATAATGCATGTAGTCCTGACCAGAGGTGCGTATGCATTTAGAGGCACATATGCACGAGCAGGCACTTGCCAAAACCTCCAGGCCGCACTGACTTGGAAATTTTGGGGGGTTTTAGTGGGTCGCTATAGAGTTGAGCGCTGAAAGGAGCCTGGAAAAATGTGCTAGGAAGTGCATATTACACCAATGCATTTATGCACTTCCCAATACTAAATATTTGCGGCCGCCAAATCTTAAGCATTTAGAGGGCTTTATGCACTTTCAGGTATATGCACGAGCAGGGGCAATTAACTGTAGCAACGGGACCGTCCCCAAATGCACGACGGGACCGCTCAACCGGCTGCGCTTCCGGCAGGGCAACTATGACAGAATGGCGCACAGCGATTGCATGCAGCAGGCGGGTACATAGGTACCCAGGTGCCCTCCCAGGAGCCGGCCCTGCAGCTGGCCTGAATGGGGAAGCTTCAGCTGTCACGTCAAAAAAAATCAAAAAAAATCAAAAAAAAACCCCAAAAAAACCCAATTCAGATGACCGGCACCGTGTCCATGGTTCATATAAAACAACAAACGTCTTCTCTAGCCTCTACTAGCCGCACTGCAGAGCAAACTAAAATGGTAATGGGATTGCCTTCACCTTAAAAAGACAAGTCACATGTCAGAATTGGACAAAAAGTTGGGCGAACGGAGCCGAATTGAGGAGAAGCGGAGATTGGCTGAAATGGCATCAATGCGCAAAAGCGAGAGCCCCACAACTTGCCACTGCTGACCCACTGTTAACCAAGAAAGCCCGCCCGGGTCTCCCACGTGCGAAAAGGTCCACACCCCGCCGGTCGCCGGGCGGCCGCATTGCCATTGCCTTCCGTTGTCTTTACTTGTTGTATGCCGGTCGCCGTTGCTGGATACCCGAACAACCGGAAGGCTCTGCCTGTCACGGTGAGGTGCCTTGTGAGAAGGGAAATTACGGAGATGGAACTAATGAGCTGTCGTTTTTTTTCCTCTTCAGTTCGCCAACGAGAAAATGTCAGCAAAACCAACAACAGAACTGAAAGCCCCAAACGAAGCACTCACTGCACTTTGTGTTACGGTTTGTCTTGATTTCTTGCTTTTCTTTTCTTGCTTTATTTGCTACCAAGTGAGCAGTGGCCGCGGGGGGAAAAACCAGACCAGCGGGACCGGAACTCATCCGCGCCCTGTGATCCCGTCTGACACCAAGCCCATGAAAGCTTTTTGCATTCAGTTTGCTTCTTCTTCAAAACCACACCACAAACTTTTCTTCTTCTTCACCAACGCTATCGCCGGAATTATATATTCCAAACCACCCAGACGACGCTCATCACTTTGCTCAAGAAATTTTATACTACCTTACGACTGATACCAAGATCATGAAATTCCAGAACACATTGGTCCACGATGAGGTCATATTGCGAAAAAGTCGGGTGCAGAGCCGATGGGATCCCCACAGCACTCCCATGCTCCGGGGACGGAGGAGGAGTCGGCAGGGACATGAAAAATTCCCAAGTGCGGGCATGTTGCGGGATTTACGGGCTCCGCCTTCCGGGCTGCCCTGCGGCTAAAGGAACGGCTGTCGGGGCGTTGAAGAAGAGTGGATTCGCCGACCTGGACGATGCTGACTTATGCTGAGGCCCAGGCGTGAACCGCGGTTCGGTTCACCGTTCCCTTGTTTACGGCGTATGTGATGGCACGCATGGGGGGCGCAAAAACTCTGACTCTTCTGTTTTTGCTTCCTTTCTTTTGCCTCCTCTCTTCCGCGATACCCGGCCAATCCTGTTCTTGATTCTACGTCCTATTTGGATACCAACAGGGCAAACAAAACACACACGGTGCGCCGGAACAACAATGAACGGAACTCACAGTACGGACAAGCCTGCTCTGAACAGGGCAGGTGAGGTTGATCGTGTAAGTCCAAGCATACAAACTACTAACCCTAACCCGCACTCTTCCCCTCGCACCCCCCGAGGCCCCAGAGGCCCCTGGACAGCACCCACTCAACCACATCCTTCACCTTCATACAAGATTAGGATATGTAAACAGACTCTCACTGACTCTATGAAAAGCTCATCGATGCGGTCAAGTCCCTAATCGTCCCCTTCATCCGGGACGCAGACAACGCCGTCTCTTTCCGAGCCACCGGCCAGCTCCCCCCAGACAACCGCAATGTCCTCGTCGAATCCCTCCGCCCACAGCAGCTCATGAAGCAACTCGCCCTATCCCTCCCCCGGGGTGAGGGTGCAGGTCAGGAAGGTCTACTCCAAACCATCCAGTCCATCCTCTCTCTCTCCGTCAACACCTGGGACC
Source organism: Copromyces sp. CBS 386.78 (assembly GCA_030685235.1). NCBI lineage: Eukaryota > Fungi > Ascomycota > Sordariomycetes > Sordariales > Sordariaceae > Copromyces > Copromyces sp. CBS 386.78. The sequence goes on along the minus strand of MU839190.1, from coordinate 73,134 downwards.
AAGGCTTCATGGACAAGCTGTACGCCTCCACCAACGCCGTCGGCGTCGTCACCGAGCTCCTCCTCTCCGTCCTCAACACCAACCTGCACGTCTACCAGGTCTCCCCGGCCTTGACCGTGATCGAGAAGCACACAGCCAAGCAGTTCGCTTCTTTGTTTGGCTTCACCGGCCCCCGCGCGGGGGGAGTCACCTGCCAGGGCGGCAGCGCTTCCAACTTAACCTCCATCGTCATCGCCCGTAACGCGCTTTTCCCGCTATCCAAAACCCACGGCAACTCTCACACCGAATGCGGCGCCCCCGGTCCTTTGATCCTCCTCACCAGCGCCCACGGACATTACTCGGTCGAAAAAGCCGCTGTAACATGCGGTTTCGGCTCTTCATCCGTCTGGACCGTTCCCGTTGATGACCAAGGCCGCATGTCCCCCTCTGCTCTCCGGGAGCTTGTCCTAAAAGCCAAAGCGGAGGGAAAACACCCCTTTTACGTCAACGCCACGGCCGGCACGACAGTCCTGGGGTCCTACGACCCCTTTGACGAGATCGCGGATATCTGCGACGAGTTCGGCATGTGGATGCACATCGACGGGAGCTGGGGCGGGCCGGCGATTTTCAGCGCGAGGCACAAGCACAAGATGCAAGGGTCGCACAGGGCGAGGAGCTTGACGGTTAATCCGCACAAGATGCTGAATGTGCCGGTCACGTGCTCGTTTCTGTTGACGGACGATGTGAAGGTTTTCCATAGGGCGAATACGTTGCCGGCTGGGTACTTGTTCCATGGACCCGCGGCGGGAGATGATGAAGACGAGGAGAAGACACCAGAAGAGGTGATCAATGGGTGCGGAAACGGCAACAGCCCAGACGAGGTCTGGGATCTCGCCGACCTGACGCTCCAGTGCGGTCGTAGAGGCGACGCGCTCAAGCTGGCGCTGTCGTGGATCTATTATGGCGCCGCCGGGTTCGAGCGGCAGATTGACGGCGCGTTTGAGACGGCCGCGTACTTGGCCAACCTAGTCTCGCAGCGCGAGGACTTTGTGCTGGTTTCGTCGAACCCGCCGCCTTGTTTGCAGGTGTGCTTCTATTATGCTCCCGGCGGCAAGTTGGCGGATGAGCCGGAGGAGAACACGAGGAGGACGAGTAAAATGGTGGAGAAGTTGATTGCGAGGGGGTTTATGGTGGATTATGCGCCGGGTGATAAAGGAAGCTTCTTTAGGGTGGTGGTTAATTGCCAGACGTTGAGGGGGACCGTGGAGGGGTTAGTTAAGGGGTTGGAAGCTGTTGGGAAGGAGGTTGTGGTGCAATGAGGTGGAAATCTCGGATCATGCACCGCAAGCTCGTTTTGGTCAACGAATTCGAGGTACGGAATACAGATGAAGTTGGATATATCCGCGATCAAATTCAACGGGGATATTCTCAAGCAAGTCTAAACCATCTGCCAAAATGTTTCGGCCTGTGGTGTTACTTTCAACACGACATACGAAAGCATAGGAATTCCATTGCATGGTTGTCCAACACATGAAGAGATGACAGAGAAGTCTTGTTAGACCCAGTCTCGTGCTTTGGCCGATCATTTGTCAAACTGATAAAAAGCCTATAAATGGGATAATATGTTCGAAATCCCCTGGATTCCAACAAAAACAAGACGCACATCAACTCGATAAAGGCCTACAAATGGGATAATGTGTTCAAGATTCCCTGGATTCCAACAAAAACAAGACATCAAGTCGGAGCATTTGACAAGTTGCGTACACAAATCCTTCCTAATCCACAACCTCCATCGTCCTAAGCAAGCCTAGCACTTGTCGTTCTGAGCCTTGCGAAGGTCGAACACGCGCATGGCCTCATGAGCAGCCTTGACACCGCTGAGAGCCATAGCTCCGAAGGTAGGGCCTGTGGTTAACCAAGATTAGCACGCAGTTCACTCAAAGGGAAGAGACGCCTGAACATACCCATGCGGTTAGCACCGTCAATCTCGGACAACTCCATGCCGCCAACGATCAGACCCGGGACAATCTCGCGGGTGTTGTTGACAATAGCATCCTCGGCGGACTGCATATCCAGTCCGCGCATGCCGTTCAGGCGCTCCATCTGCTTCATGCTGACCAAGCGCTTGACCGAGAAGGCACCAAAGGGGCCATCATGGCCCGTGGTGCTGATGATAACAGGAGCGTTGATGGTGTTGGGATCCATGCAGCTCTGGTCATCGTGATGCATAGAAACCAGGGTCCAGTTGGTCACCACGCCCGCAATCCTCACCTTGGCCTCGTCCTCGGCTTCGCCATCATCTGACGACGACGAAGACTCGGCTTGGTGCTTCCTGGTGATCAAGTCCTCGACGGTAGTGGCGTTGAACAGCTTGACGTTGGGCCTCTGCAAGACCTTGCTCAGCACAGTCGAAGTGAACAGAGCGGCGTGCTTGACCACCACATAGTCACCCTCGTCCTCATACGGCACACCAACCTCGTCCAGGAAGACGTCGGCAGGCTTGCGCATAACCATGGCGCTGAAGAGCTGTCCGCCCAGCCAGGCGCCACCGCCCGGGGCGACGCCTGCTTCGATAATGGTGATGCGCAGGTCGGGCCGCAGAGTGGACAAGACGTAGGCGCACGAGAGACCGCAAGAGCCAGCGCCGACAATGACAATGTCGGTCTCGGCGTGGGCATCCAGGTCAGCAAAGTAGCGGCGGGTCATGGCGCGCGAAACAGTGGATTCGCGAATGGGGGAGAAGGTGAAGGCATCCGTGCCGAGGGTGGGCATGAGCTCGAGGAGAGGCTTGGATAGGCCCCTGTCATCGCGCTCGACGGTGGCATTGTTCCTGCCGACAGCCTTGAGGCCGACGTTGACAAGAGCGGGAACGCTCTGCGGCTCGAGAATGGAGGGAGACATGGTGATTGAGAATGATCTAGGAATGTTAGGATGACTGCACAGTGGAAGGGGGAATGGGGGAGGAAGTTGAAGCATGATCCTTTCGCTGGTATTATCCAGATCAAGTTCGTCGCCGTATATTCTCAGCCTGTACTTCTCTCCCTGGTGTAGGTCACCTCCCACTCTCTGCTAGAGAGCGAAGCAAGCAACCTACACCAAGGGGAGAAGTTGGCACCGGCTCATGCATTCAGATAGTTACCTCTGAAAGTATGTTTGAACGTAATCGACTCATGGTATAATCATCCAGCCAAATGGGAGTCCATGGCTTCAGCTCCTCCTGGAGAGATGGTATGTGCCATCTTGGTGGAGGAGGTGGGTGGTCTGTACCCTTGGGTGTGTTGACTATCTGCTTGAATAAGGGTTGTTAGTATGTCGACACCTCGGGGGGAAGGAGACAGGATGCCGAGTGAGCACGGTGATACTTGCGTGTTGTTACTAATGGTAGGTAGTCCTTGGAACAGGGAGATGGGTGGCGATGGAAGAGAGAAGGGGAAAGAAGAGGAGAAAAGTATGGGGGAGGCTCTTGCCTTTTTATAATCACCAGAGGTACGCTTGCTGCTTCCGGTCCTGTTCGAGCTGCATCCCTTGCCCCTCTTTCCTTAACTGACACATCGTACCTAGGTACTCGTGCTACATGCCACCTTCCCACACCCCTCACTATGCACTGCAGGACATTTTCCCTCCTTAGCTAAAGTTCCACGTCATCCACTCTCTATCCTCGAGCTATCAACCTGCAAGTTACCCCTCTTCATCCTGTCATTATCTAATTCTTGCTCATGAAGCACCCAGACACCCCACACTCCAGACGTTCCCTTTCCCCTCTTGGCTACCGGCCCACTGCGGGGAGCTAGCACAAGATACCGTGCTCATGTGAGTGCTCTTCAATGGAGAGATATTATTAAGGTCCTACTAACGAGTAGCAACATTACAGACGCCGCTCTACCTACCGACAGACTTTTTCGTTTCTCCCATGATATTTTCCATACAACCGTATCCCTGCCAGCACGTATGCATGTTTCCTCGCTTCGCTTCGCTTCTGAATAACACGAACATCAAACTCCCTCATCTCCATCTCAGTACAACACGATTTGACATAGCAAAAAAAAGACAAGCCCCTCGCATCCATTAAACCACACTTCAACAACGCGGGGTTGAGGTGTGACTGGAGCGGGGCAAACCGGTTTGCTCAACCAAGCAAGATCACCACAACATACCCAAGCAGTCCAAGGACCACCTCAGCACCAGCACGCCTGGCTTCTGTGTTCGAACCAGGAGCACCGGCCAAAACAGGACTATACTCTGGCCCGGCCGCCGATGTCGGGCGATATGGGACAGCCGTATTGGTGACCACCACCGGATCCGGGTCCGGAGTTGGCACCGGTGCTGTTGGAGTCATGGCGGGCCCCTGTGAGTCACCATTTGACCCTCCTCCGCCCCCTGCCCCCGGCCCTCCCGGTACTCCTGGTGCGGAACCAGATGGCTGAGGATCGTGAAGAGGAGGGGGAGGACCATAGGTATATCCCGCTGGCTCGTGCTCATTTCCGTTGCTACCAAGTGTGGGAGGATCGGCATGAACCGGAACAATAGCCGGTGATGTTCCCGGTACCGGTTCTGCCGGCCCTGGCCCTGGGTATCCGCCGCCTACGCCAACAATAGTCGATGTTGTACATTCCGCCTCACTACTAACACTTGCTGCCGGTCCCGCTGGTTGAGTTACAATGGTTGTTGGATTGAGCGCCGAGAACCAGACCTCCGAAGAAGGACGACCAACACCCGGGTCAATGACTGTCACTGTTGACGTAGCGTCTGATCCGCCGTATGAACTGCATGCATGGCAAGGGCCTCCCGGCGTGTGCCCGGGAACAGTTCCAGTATAAGTCGATGTTGTGCAGGTTCTGCAGGGCTGGATGGTAACGGTTACCGTAGGCTCCGTTGCGGTTGTGCATGACGTCTGGATCGGCAAAGGTTAGTTACAATTTCACCCATCGATGTCTGTATTATCTATGCTGTAGCTTACCCTAGTGGCAGTGAAAGTATGATCAGGCGAGGCAGGAGTCCCCATGATACAAGGGTAACATGGGAGATTCGTTGCTGAAGTCTGGCAGATAGACCGAGACATGGTGGCAGTAGTTGAGGTCATTGTTGTTGTGACTGGTAACCACTATTTGTCAGTATCAATCACTCCAAGATTTTTTTTGGGAGCATGGCTGACTCACCCGTCGCTCCTTCAGGACACACCTCGATCTCCTCAATCATATAAATGATCTCGACACCAATCCACTTGTCACAGTTTACGGGGGTTGCAGTCGGGAAGGGACTAGCAACTCCCGATCCCGAGAATGTCGGAGCACTGGTACCAGCACCACCCGATCCAGCACCGGTGGATGCAGAAGAACTACCTCCTGTCATGGTCCCGTTTACTGACCCAGACGGCCCTGTATGAGAAGCTTCAGTCCCGCCACCCGCCTGGCCTGTAGAAACGGCAGAGCCTGGGCGAGTGTCGTCTGGATCTTGTGTCAAAGTCCCCGCAGATGGAAGGCCCGGCAGGGTGGTAGGTGATCCAGAGCCAAATACAGAAGTGGCAGTCATTGATCCTCCAGAAGATCCAGATCCAGCTATGGGTGACCCTGAAGTCAACGACGACTGACTATTCGAGGGAGAACCAGACGCAGTACCACCGACAGGCTGTCCACTGCTAACCGCCCCTGAGGGACCCGAGGTGAGTGAGCCACCCGCTCCTGAACCGCCATTAGAGGGATTGGCTGTGCCTGTCCCCCCAGAAGCTTGTGCAGATCCCGTTGCTGAACCGGAATTGCCACTACCGCTTCCATTGCCGTTATCACTACCAGCGCCACCGCCAGCCGAGCTGCTGCTTCCGCTCAAAGTTGCGGTACCTGATCCTGATACAGGGACGGGCGTAGCAGAGGCAGTGCTCAGAGAGCCTGCTCCTGGGAATGAACCAGAATTTTCTGTTGGCTGACTACCGGTCACAGACGATGCAGGTGTTCCCGAGGAGATGAAGGTAGCAGTTTGGTTGCTGAACGGTGGGCGACTGGACGAAAGTTGCGATGCTGTCCCAGCTCCAGCTCCAGCCCCAGCTCCTGCACCGGCACCCGATGATGGGCTTGCGGAGATAGGGTCTCCCGAGGCTGTTTGAGTATCCGCACTGGTGCTGGAAGGGTATTGTCCAGAGTTGGTGGGTGTAACCGGGCTACTAGACGGCGGGACTGCTCCGGGGTTTCCACTTGTGTCGGGTCCCTCTGTATCAGGCTCGCCGCTTGCGATGGGAACAACCGTCACTGTTGATTGAGGGGTCGTATTCTGACCCGAACCCGCGCTGGATGGAGACGGTCCGTCAGATTGAGAAGATAATGATTCCTGATTACCAGCACCGCTACTAGCACCACCACTAGATGACGGCTGCACACTGCTTTGAGCCGAGGGTTGAGCTGTTACTGTCACCTGGCCCCCGGAGGCGCTGGGGACACCACTAGACCCGCCAGGCAAACTTGACGGCGAGGCAGACCCTGAAGAGCCCGGGATGTCTGAGAAAGAACCTCCTCCTGGTGCTTGGGAGGACACAACCGGCTGGTCAGACGGCTGCGCCGTCACCGTGACTGGTGATGCTCCCGATTGTGGACCAGAAGAGGAAGCAAAGCTTGGAAGCCCTCCAGTGGCAGTGCCAGATCCAGGTGCTGATACCGCGGGAGAACTGCCCGGGGACCCCATACCAGGATCACCCGTAGCTGTTTCCGACGATGGGGGTGCATTGCTATTACTGGGTCGACCGGGGCCGGAAGCGGTGACAGTGACAGGCCCGCTGGGTCCGCTCGGCGCCGAACCGCCGCTTGACTGAGACGACGGGGACGAAGAATTGCCTGCCTGCGAGGACATTGAAGACGGAGGAGCGCCGCTGTTGGGTGGAGGTAAAGCTGTGACCGTGACGGGTCCTGATACAGGGTTTGATGACGACGGAGAGCCGGAACTTTGTGGAGAAGTTCCATTGCCGGACTGAGAGGGCGGCAAAGCGGTGACGGTGACTGGACCTGAACCTGATGGCGGTGAGGGTGGTGAGCCACCAGAGTTGGACGGAGATGATGGCTCGACGGTGACGGTTCCCGGTGCTGATCCTGATGATGGATCTTCTGGGGGTGGAGGTCTCAAAGTGAATGTTGGTGGCAGAACCGTGACGGTTCCGGGCGGCGATCCTGAAGGAGCATTTGAAGGGAAGACAGTTACCGTTGGAGGAGGACGGGGAGGCTCAAGCGGCGTGGTACCATTGCCGTAAGACACGCTCGAGCTGTTGTTCGGAGGAGCAGCTGAGGAAGGCACAGGTGCAGGCATAGGAGTTGCAGTAATTGTCGGTGGAGCACTCGAAGGTGGGCTGGGACTGGAGGGAAAGACGGTCACCGTGATGGGATCTGTTTCCGGCCCGGCGGGGTTGGGAACGCTGGAGGAATTGGTAAAGGTAAGATTTCCCGTCACGCTGCTTGAAGGGAGCGATGCCGTGACTGTGACAACAGGCCGAGAGAAGGTTGAGTTTGCAGGGAGTGATGTGCTCAAAGCGATTGTACTGCTGACTGGTTAGGAACTTTTCGTCGGTCTGTCCGCGGTTGAGAAAGTAACTCACCTAGAGTTTGAGAAAATCGTGGAACTTGATGCCTGGCTGGTAGTCGTCGATGTGGTGTTGTCTTTGGGACGACACACTCCGGGACTGATCATTCCATAGATGCACTTACACGACGCCGAGCAAAGACTCTCTGGAGTACCATTTGCTTTGCCCTCGTCACACTGCTCGTTGAACTTGGTATCCGTCACATTGTTGCCGCACCCAACGGGAGTTGCTCCACGCGCGATGATGTACGGAATACCCACAGTGCCGTCAGCAAACTCCTGCTGCCCCGGACCAGAAGCATTCACGGCCACGGCCAGCGCGTTGAAGCCACCGGACCCTTCCCGAGGGTAGTCCGAGAACACCTCATGGACACTACAGTTCCAGTCACTTGCTATGCCGTCATTGAGCGAGGTCATGACGTCGGACGTGGCCACAAGATGGGCGTCGTTCAGACACGGGTGGCTGAGGTTGCCCCGGACCTGGAAGTTTCCAATCTCGGACAGAGACTGGACAGCCATCTGGCTGGAGTTGCTCTGATAGTAGCACGAGAGCGAGAAGTACATGCCCGTGCCGTTCTTGTTGCCGAGCGTAACGTGGCTGATGGCGTCCTTCATCATGGCATAGGCTCCCGGGAGCCCAAACCATTTGGCGTGGAAGGACGGGTCTGTGCCGATGAGGATCATGTTCCCCGTCACGGCCGGGGACCAAACCTTTTTCGTGTCGTCCAGGAACTTGATGGTGTTGAGACTGGTGTTGCAGAGGCAGTCAGGCACGATGATGGCCTTGTACTTGGCAAAGTCGGCCGTAGTCATGCTGTACCATTCTGCCTCATCTTTGCAGGTGTGGACTGGTTGTTTTGTCTTTTGTCAGTAACTTTCCACGATGACACATATCTTGATGCTAACTCGTCTTAACTCACCTGATAGTCCTAACTTGACGGTCTCATTATACTCTGAGTATTTCAGGCCATGCATATACGGGAATAAGACATCTTGACCCCACGCAATGCTTGCCAAGCTGGCAAGAGCCAGATGAAGGATAAGGACGAGCCTCATCAGGAATTGATGTCGAAGGTACTAGGAAAAAAGAGCGGATGATATGCGTCTGTTAATCTGACTGCACGTCTGGAAACGAATGAAACTCGAATGGCAACAAAGCAGGAAGAAAAAAAGACTGAAATCAGTGCCAAAAAGACATCTCAAAAGACGAGGAGAGAGGGATCTTGCTATTTGAGCAAAACCGATGCGTTGAGTGAGGCATAAGATTAAGGAGAGTCAAGGTAACCATGGGGTTCTGGGATCTCCATGAAAGCAAGCACAGGGGGAGTTCCATGCTCCAAATATTTGCCTGGAGGACTCGACATCATGTTGCTGACTGACGCTGTCATTGCCCCCAGGATCTGGAGAAAAGCGCCTTGGCTCAACGACAACGCCCCCGAACTAAACCGAACTGAACAACAGCATGGTCTATATCAGGAAGTATCGTGTTGCACATTCCGATACAAGACAAAGTAAGTAAGATATCTATCTGGGGTCGCCGAGGAGAGGCAAGAGGTAGATTAGACACACGAAACGAGCTTCTCTGCTCTGGAAGCAACGTTAGCCATGCGCCGAGCCACGAGGGATCCAGCGTGATGAAGCCAATTTTTCCCCCCGTCCTCTGTGTTCCTTTGCAGAGCTGACTTATCATGTCTACAGCCTTCGGCGATACCACGCTTGGGAGTCATCATCAACTGAGGTAGACACTTGGCGACTCACCTCGCAGCCCGTGCAAGGTCCAAAACATCAGCAACATTTAGTCATGTAATACCGAGATTCCCCGTGGGCTTTGAGGCACTCCCAGATCTCATGTTGTGAAGCGTGGGCGTCAAAACACAGAAACGGAGAAATTACGCAATATTATCAGCCGCAGCGATACCACCGTTTAGTGAGTGCTGACCATGAGCTACATGGGCTGCCTTTCGCATCCGAGGTAGATAATCAGCCTGGTCTGACATGGTCGTCTCGTCTTCACTTTCCCTAATAGCAAGTGGGCATGGACACTCATCTGGCGTTGCACAAAATGGACGTTAGACATATAGATATCAACCCAGTCAGCCAGACAGACATACAGACAGGCAACTTTAGATAAGTGAAAAACGCCAGGATCCAGGAACTAAATGCGTGCGAGACAGATATGTCTTGGAGTGCAATTCATCTCAATCCTACCCACTTACGCTTTTCACTCTTTCAGCTGTATCGTTTTAGCAGTTTCTTCAGTAGCCAAGTACTTACTCACCCCGTACCCCCGGTTACTTAATAGAGATGAGGCAAGGTCACAGATCCAAAAAAGATCAATGTGGTGAGATGGGCCGTGGCAGACATGGTCGTTTAACATGTGTGGACAGCACCGGGCCAAGAAAAATTGTCTTGTGTTCTTAAGAGTCTGAACTTCAGCTGACAAAATTTTGGAAGCAATTACCCGTCCCGAAGTCAGCCGCCGGCAGTCATCGCGTTGAACGAGCGGAGCCGCGAAGAACGATGATGATGGATGCGTCATAGTTCAATATTTCCGTTCGGTCTTAATTGGATACTATGTATCCGGAGAGTTGGGAAAGTCAGTGATCGAGAGAGATATTATTGGCATCGCTCGGCCCGCTGAGTTTTGAGTTCAGTCTTTGACGGCGGAGTGTTTTGGTTTCAGCTATCTCGTGTCCGTGACTTTGGCAAGCCATCGGATATCGGCGACAGCGGGAATTGAACGGAAAGAAGTTGAGCCGGATGAGTAGGTATGATGTCAATGTCAATTCGGGAAGACACGGTTTCAAGAACGGGAGAATGAGCTAACGTCGAAATGCGGAGGGAGTCACCGTGTTGAGGAGTTGTGGGAATGGTGTTGAGGAGGCGGCCCACGTTATTTTTCTGTGAGAAACTGAAGGCTTCGGTATCGTTTCATCATGTAATAGTGGCGGACTCGTTGTCATGGTTGGAATCCGTTTGAAAATGACACACAGAGGGCACCCATAAGGGTTTGGATAAATCGTAAGTTAAGGAACATTATTGACTGGTAGATGCCTCTGTGCTTGAATTGATAGCACCATCTGGACATGCAGAATCTACATACCCACAAGATGAGGTGGCGCCCACTCACTACCAGGGATGCATTGTATTCCCAGTCCTCGCTCCTTCCTGCCATCTAAACTCGGGGGGTCCATGCCCTGATAGTATCTGCCAGGGTGTGCTTGCCCGATCCAGAGATTGTGTAGATGAGTCTCCAGATGCGCAGGAAGGCAGAGACGATGAGATCTGCTTTGGTCCCCTGTGTAAATCCATCAGAGGGAAATGCACTAGGTCAACAGGGTCAGGTCATACACAGATCCAGCACTCTTTCCCTCTCGTGCCTCCCAGTGCCAGTTCAGAGCCACCACTGCACCATATGCCGATCTTGATAGTGGCTCCAACCACTCAACCCTTCAAACTCTCAATTTCCACCATTTCACCACCTCCCCAGACGTCTGTCTACTCTTTCCCAAAAGCCCAAGCAGGCATCTTGCTCACATCCCAAATCTCAAAAGGATCTGCATCGGCCTCGCTCACCAGCACCTCAGGGTGCTTAACGCCCTCCTTCTCCAACTGCGCCTGCAACTGCGGCTGCAGCCTCTTCTTCAAGAACTTCCTCTCGCTATTGCTGTGGAACACCGTGACAACCACTTTCCCCTTCATCGTCAGCGCCAGCGCATAGTGATGCGTCATCTCCCCGGTGACGATCAGATCGGCATCGCAGTTCTTGAGCACATCGGCACCGCTGCCCGCGCAGATGCCGACGCTCCGGATGGTCGTGACCTTCTTGTCCTTGGGCGCCGCGATCATGATGTGGTCTAGCCCGCCGAGACCTTCGGCGTACGCCTTGATGATGTTGCCGAGGTAGACGGGGTGGCCCAGCTCGACGAGGCGGCCGTAGCCGGAGTTGAAGAAGGCGGGCGGCAAGGAGGACGTGATGGAGCTCGAGATGGGCTGGCAGATGCTCCGCTTAGTCTCGACGCCGTGGCCGTCGAGCATGTCGGCTAGCCAGTCGTTCATGCCACCCGGAGCGGCGTCGACGGCGGTGTGAGGGGAGTAGACGGCGATGTTGGCTTGGGCGAGTTGCAGGAGGATGCGCTGCTGGGGGTCGGCGAGGGTGACGGATTTGAGGCCGCGGAAGATGAAGGGGTGGTAGGATACGATGACCGAGGCACGCTTGCGGATGGCTTCCTCGGCGACGGCGACGGTGAGGTCGTTGGTCAAAAGGACGGTTGGGGAGACGTCCTGGCCGGTAACGGCAATGTTCTCTTGAAGCAGGCCGACGTTGTCCCAGGCCTTGTCGGCGAGTTGCTCAGGGTAGCTGGTCGTAGTTAGTACCAGCTGTGATGGTCGGGCTAGGTGGGTGAAATTGTTATAGAATTACAAGTCGAAGTACTCACAGCGCGCGCATGGCGGCTACCACCTGCTTGGTGAACTGGGGGCTCTCGAGGGTGGAAGTCATGGTGGTGGCAGGGTGGTTATATGTGTTTTGACAATAACCTCTGCTAAAAGCTCCCGGAAAGACAGCTGATGGTCTACAGATAAATGCAGCAGGTTTGGTAAATAGTCTGGTAGTGATCCTAGTAGGGATCTTGAAGACTGCGGTCATGGGTGTGCCCGGGGCAAGTGATGTTGATGCTGAAAAGTGGGCAGCTCCGGGAAAAATTAAGCTGTGGTTTGGTCAGCGGGGGTCATTAGGAAATGGAGGAAAAAACGAGGAAAGATTATTTTTGGTCTTCGAATTCGGCCAACATACATCTGATTTCCACTCAACGCTTGTTGTCCTCGTCAATTGTTCAAGTGAAGTTGTCTGTTTACAATCATGAATCGAACGAGGGAGCTCCAGACGGGAGGGAAAGCTCCCGAGTTCGAACCTTGCAAGCTGCTCTCAGCTCCCCACTTCCAACCCTAACCCGCTCTCTGAGATCTTCAGGTTCAAGCTTGATGCCAAGACCTTACAATTCGCGGGGCATCTTTCTTCGCACTTCAGGTTGCTGGTCCCTGCCAGTTATTCATCAACCATTATTTCTTTCTCCGATTCCCAACATCTCCAAGTATCACCTCCGCCTGCACCAGAGACCAGACATACAACCATACAAAACACACCAAAATGGCCGACAACCAAGAACCAGCAATCACAGAGAACTTCCTCTCCGCTGCCCTCAAGACCAGACTCAATGCCACTCACGTACAAGTCACAGACATGTCGGGTACGTACACTGCATATTTCACTTGTTTACTTCTCCATTACACCGCATACGGCTTCTTCCCGAGTTTACATGCTGCACAAAACCGAAAGAAGCTACCCGCCCTTGCCCTGACGTCATGTTCCTCCTCCAAACCCTTCAACGAACAATCTGATGATCTGATAAAGAATTATCTCCACCTCGACAAGAAAGACGACTGCCATGATCGGAAAGCAGAGAGTAGAGACGCTGCCAAACCCAACTCAATCCAACCCATCTCATCACATCCCGTCCCACCATCCTCCCTCGCATATTTACCTCGTATCCCTCAATTCTACCCGTAGACTAACCCACACCCTCTTTCCGGTGAACAAAAGGCGGTTGCGGCGCCTCCTTCACCTCCCTCATCGTCTCCCCTGACTTCGTCGGCAAGAACAGTCTCAAGCGGCACCGACTGGTCAACGCCGCGCTCAAGGAGGAGATTGCGCGGATCCACGCGTGGAGCGCCAAGTGCCAGACGCCCGAGGAGTACGAGAAAGTGCAGGCGGCCACGGGGGGCAACGACGGGCCGCCTATGGACGGGACGAATGCGCAGGGGAAGGTCGAGGGTGTTTCTGAGTGAAATCAGGCAGGAAGAGCGAGTCCAGGGCAGTCTTGCTGTGGTGGTGTACCCCGACGGGCATAAAACAGCGCGTATTGCTCAAGGGGCGGCACCGAGGATCCTGGGGTAGACTTCTGAAGCAGGCTGGGAGATAGGAAGAATAATGTAAAGAAAAGGCATCAAGGCAAGAGATGATCGACTGGACCGTGCTCGTTGTATCATGTTTTTTCTTGCTATGGATATTCATTCCCACTATATCTAGGATGAGAGATGGAGAGAGAAAAGGAAAGGAATAGGAATATTATCTGCAAATACTCGACACCCACCCAATGTTTTGTCCATCGAACCACTAGATTTCGGCTTAAACAGTTACACCTGCTCAACGCTTGCTTCATCACTTGCAGCCGGATCCTTGGTCTTCTCTTTGTTCCTCCACCACATGAGCCAATTCCAGCGCTTCCTGTTCACCATCAAGGCGGAACCCCCTCCCATCCGTTCCATCATTGTCCATGTTCCGCCTCCATGGATCTGATGTTGAGGGAGTAGACCATTTCGGGACTTTCCTCGCTTTGCGCCGGACCCGGTAGCTAATTTTGATGAACTACCAGAATATGTTCTTTTGTTCATGAGCGCAGGCCGTTTTCGGCCCCCTCTTCTCTCGCCCAACTCTTCGTTTCCATTGGGCGTGGACGGACGCTCCCTCAACCTACCATAGTCACTACTCGTCTGCCATTGGTTTGTGGAGGAAGGTGTACCAAACAGTCCGCTGGTATATCGTTCAATGTTTGTCCCCCAACGCTTGGCTTTTTTCATACCCCAACGAGTCTGGAGAACGAAGATGATCATGAAGAAGGGAATGCAGACAGCGAGGAGAGTAACGGGAAACCGCCAGTCGTCGACCGATATCTCGAGAGTGGTGATACCAAAAATGGACTAAGACTGCGTCAGCCATGTTCTCTCGAGATCACTAGGAAGTCAATCCGGTGCAAATGGTTAGGCTTCTCGGGCATGGAAAGGTTGGAGGTTAGGGGTTACGGAAGAAGAATTGGGCAGAGAGTGTAGATGTACGGGAATGAATGCAACAAATTCGGGGGACGCTGAATTCGTAAAAGGTATGGCAAGAGGGGAGTATCAAAAAAAAAAAAAAAAAAAAAAAAAAAAAAAAAAAAGAGGAAAAAAAACAAAAAAAAAAATAAAAAAAAAAAACAACAGAAAAAGCATTTAAAACACGGTAAGGATATAAAAGTTTTCTCCCTGCACAAAAACCCACCAGAAAGCCTTCACGCTG
>MU839190.1:0-58477 GCA_030685235.1 Copromyces sp. CBS 386.78 | reverse complement strand
TCCGTGCTTCCCTGGCGGGCCATCGCAAAACACCCCCACAACCTGGTGGTGCCAAAACAACACCCAAAAGAACCGCAAAAAAAAAAAAAAAAAAAAAAAAAAAAAAAAAAAAAAGAGGACGAGAAAGCTAACTCACAGTAACAAATGTCAACGGCAGAAACAGCATTGATACCACGGTAAGGATCTTAATGTTGTCTCCCTGCTCAATAGCCCTCCTGGACTCCTTGACGCTGCTCCCGCTAAAGAGCTGGTCCCTCAGCGAAGCTATCTCCTCTCGCGTTTTCTCGTTCTTGATTCGCACCTTCTCCAGGTTATTCACCTCCCTATCCAACTCTTGTCTTAGAACTCCCATGCAATTAGCATAAGCTTTACCATCTTCCGAGTCCGGATCTGGGTGCGCCCAAAGCTTCTCGAGCTTCCCCTTCCAGAAATCACCGGTGAATGTCTCATTGTAGGCCGACATCATCGAGTCGATTCCTACGTTGATCACACCGAGGGTGTTGTACGCCCAAAAGTAACGGCGGGAATACGAAAAGTTTTCGTCTTCGAAGAGAAGACCGTCTCGAAGCTCAGAGTTGAACATGAAATCGCTCTGGGATGAACGCGTCAGTTGATAGCCCTTCGTTACGCCCAAGTGGTAGGACCCTTACCGGCGGCGTGATCAATTTAGTCACCTCATCGTTTATCTGACTGTACCTCGTAACTGCATCATGGTACTCCAGGGCCAAGCTATCCAGAAACGCGAATGGACCATTGCATAACGGTCGTCTAGAGTCTCTTGACCCCTCGCTCCTCATGGTATGCTCATCGTCTGGAAAGCACTGGATACTGAGAAGTTGCCATGGCGCCGAAGTCGCAAAAATCACATGATCCTTGGTGTCCCTTTTCTTGACCCTCCCCCGGTACATTTTGATCGGATCACCGCCTAGTGACAATGCCAAAATAGAGCTGCACTCTGCAATGTCAACATGATCGAGCAATTTCCGGTCAGCTGGACGTGTATCGAAATTCTGCCACGGTGCTGGGGTGCACTTGTTCTGGTTAACGACGGTATAGTACTTGAAGACGAAGAAAAATGTCCTTTGCCTTAGACGGGTAGATTCAGTAGCTCGATCCATGTACGCCTAGATTTGGTATGTTATGTTAGCATACGCCAGGCAGCGGGACGATTATGTTACATACTTTTGTCTTCCCGTTGTTTCCCTCGTTGGAAATAAGGTGTTTGAGTAGCTCATCCATGTCGAAGTGTTTCTGCATTGTCATGTGGACTGCTCCGAGTACAAGAGGGGGAACTTCTTGGAGAATGCTTGGAAACTGTTAAAAAGAGTCCCCAGACTTCCGCAATAATAAGTTCACTCACGTTATTCTTCCGACCGCCTCCCCGTTTTCGTTCACCTCCTTGAGGGTATCCCAGACGCTCTTGACACTAAGGATTTCTTGAGAGTCGTCTCCGTTCTTTTTATTCTTGGCCAAAGGAAAGCATTTATGTTCACCGCTCCCGGGTATCTCGTATACCTCATATGTTGCATTTTTGTACGTGCCCTCATCCCTCCCATCCCAAGGCTCCAAAAACTGATCCGGGGCGGTGATGTACCCGTTGCGCCACTGATCCTGTAGCTCTGTATCTCTAGCCCAGGTGGTGCCGCTGACTGAATCCAGATGGTTTCTCAAATCTTGGTCCGTAAATAACTCTTGCTTGATTGGCTTGGTCGTGCAAAGTGAATGGCTCAGCAGATAATCAGACTCGTTCTCGGCCATTGAGGGCGCCTGGGATGCTCTGTCATTGAAAGTCACTTCAGTCGGAAAGTGATATGGTCTTGAGGTATGCAGCTCGTTTGTGTGGCGCTAACAGCGGTTGGAACCGAACGTATACCAAGACAGACTGTCGTGAGAGAAACCCGAGCCTCTAGGTGGCGTAGGCGGAGGGCTGTCGTGGCTGCGTGGGCGTTCAATGCCACTGCTTCTTGGGAGAACAGTGGTCGAGTTGCTTTTGAGGGTGAGGTCATGGAGGAGCCGAAGATTGGCGATATATAGTTCGTGGTGTTGCTCCATGGCTTTGAGGAGTTCATCTGGATTGTGGGAAGGTTTCATAATGAGTGTGCAAATAACAAAGAAACGGACTAGGGGAGTTTCAACAAGAGACAGACGGGGACGAGGATTAGTTGGGGCAACCATGCTTCAAAGTTCGTGCTTTTTGAAAGTGATCGCTCATGGATGGATATCCGATCAATAATGTAGGCTGAATATCGTGAATAAGTCTCTACTCTGTTGGCGGATGACACAGATTTGGCGGGTTGTCGTGAAATGCCACAAAATGGTGGACGAAGAAGGGCGAGAGGATTCGCAACAGACGGCCGTTGAGGGGGCGAGTACAGAGAAATGATTCGGCTAGATTTCTAGGAGTGGAGGCTAAGGTGGCTGGAGGTCGTGCTTCTAGAACAATTGTCAATGAAAAGATGAGGAGTTTTTGTGTCTCAGCTTGGAGGGGTCCCCAAAAGATGAGAAGCGAGAAGTGACGGGAAGTGGCAATGACGAACCTTGTTCCCAGCTGCTAAGTACGATCTGGTAAGGTGGGGTGACTGAAGGGTTCCTGTGTGTTGGTCGCATACCAGAGGAAAGAGCCATGAAGTGCGAGGTTGGTAGCCTTCCACCGAACGAAGAACGAAACAGACAAGGAACTGCCTATCGGCGGGTATGCCCTTCCTTCCCTTTTCTTCATCAGTCAAACAGCGCCTAGTGGAGAGAAAGGTCAACCGCATCTTACTGTTTCCCTTGACGGTCATCGTACTTATCACTACATATTACTTGGCTCCGTACTACTATATATTTTGAACGTAAACATGCACTTGACTCCCCCCGCTCCGCACTATCTTCCCTATGCCACGCTAAATTCGGGAACCTCTCCCATCTCGGCCTTTGCTTCCGCCCCGACCTTGTACGATACCCTCCATCTGAGCTTGACGCTCTCTACCTTCTTGGTCTTGTCCGCGGTATACCATACGTTGACTGACTGGGTAATACCCCGGCTCTGCTTAGGGGAAAGGGTACGTCCTGTCTGAGGCTGGAGTTGTAATTCGTATCCCTGGGTATCACAGTCAGTGTTTCTTTCCAGGGACCATGAATAAAACGCCGGGGGCATATGTTGCTTGGACCGCTTATGGGCAGTATAGTGAGCTTACCTTGGTAACAGCCAACTGAAAATGCACCTCCGTGATCGGTTGCGCTGTGTTGTTGCTAAAGGCAAATTGCATAGAAATGGCTGGAGACGGGCCGTTGGCCACCGATCTGACAGCCACCATGTCAATCTTGACCGCAGTGTTGGAGACAACGGCCCTGTGCTCCTTCGGTTGGGCTGGTGCCGTCTCAGGGGGCAATGCCGAGGAGAAAGACCACTCGTCATCGTCGTTGCTGGCAGCAGCTGGTGCTGGTGCTGGCGCTGGTGTAGAAGAATAGGAGAGAGATGCTAGAGCAGCGAATGGGTCGTTGGACCCTGTTGACGGCGCAGCTGGCGCGGCAAAAGCGGATGCCGTATACGCGGGCGGCTTAGGAGTGCTTGATTGGGAAGCAGCTGGTGATGCGAATGAGTTGAAGTTGTTAAAAGAGGATGGGCCAGGTTGAGGAGAGGGGCCCCTTGCGGTGCTGTTTTGCGTAGTGGACGAGAGCAGCGCCGGTCCAGGAATGTCTGTGATGAGTGTTAGCAACAGTATCTCTTTGACTCTGCACGCACAGCAACGAGTGACATACTAGTATTGGCACCGAATCCGAGCGCAATGCCGCCTCCTTGACCAAAAGAGCCGGTTTCACCCAGCGACAGGCCGAGCAAATCGTTTTCGAGACTGTTTCCTCCCTGAGATGCCGACTGACTGGCCGCGTCTCCTCCGACTGGCTCAGCATCAAAATCAATAAGCGACAACTCTTGCGCCGCACTCTTGCCACTACCACTGCCGTTGCTTGTGCTCGTAACTGGCGCGCCACTTGCCAACGCCTTGGCACCTTCCATGTCGCCCTTCTTCAGCAATCTATATCTCTCCACAGTTCGGTGTATACTGTCGTTGATTTCAAGAAGCTTTGCGACCGCTTCATGGTCGTCCGATTCTTCCTCGCACATCTTCTGGATCTTGGGTTGGGCGCTGGACAAGGCGGCGGCAAGCTCGGAGAACACATCACCGTCCACGATCTTGTCACCAGGTTTGAAAGCTTCTAACCTCTCCTCGAGAAGTCTCGCTTTTTGTTGAATTTTGCCCACGTCCTCGGCCGCCTTCGCGCGGTAATCGACCTTGGATCTCGTGTCATAACCAGCCATAACTTTCATAAGTCGATTAGCCTCCTGGAGGTCCTCGGGAGTACCTCGACGGATAAGCTCCTGCAGCTTGGCAGATTGCGCCTCGCGTTCCTCTGCTTCCATCTCCTCGACGGACTTGAGGTTCTGTAACATGTCCATTAGACATGCTTCAACACTGACACGAGTGGGAAAGGAGACGGGGCACTTACATCACTCGGGTTCAGCACAGCTGCATCCTCCCTTCTGACTTCCGGGAAGGTGTACCCCTTATAGCTCAGCAAGCGGTGCATGTCCCTGATAAAGCCCAAGTCCTCCTTATACCTGCTCGTCTCACAAATCGTACAGCGCCATTCTTCAATGGCCTCGAGGATCTTGAGCTGAACGCGGGTGGGGCTAATCGGGGGCCGCTCGGGAAAGCGGCGTACCAGCTCATTGAGGAACTCCTTGGTGCTGATCTGGAGGTGGAAGGGATAACCGCAGTTCTTGACGCAGATGTCGAGCAGGTTGAGGGCGAGCAGGGATACGTTGGGGTTGCGGTTGTTGATGTAGTTGACGATGGCCACGGAGGCCTCTCGAGGGGCAGAACCCTTTTTGGAATTGATCAAGTCGGCGATCTCGAGGTTCAGGGCCAAGTTGGGCTCGTAGTTGTCGGGACTGCAGGCGGCCGTGATGAAGCGCTGAAGCTGGGACGGTGCCGGGCGGCCCATTTCGGCCCACCGGTCGCGCGTGGCATAGCGGGCAGATGCCGCCTCCATGTTGCCGGCGTTCTCAGAGAGTCTGAGGGTGTTGAGTGGATGAGGAGACCGACGAGAGTCAAGAGATGGAGGAGGTATTGGGGCCAGGTTGCGCAGCTTGGCGGGAATCGCCTGGGCAAGAGAAGTTGGCGGCCAGGACCCAAGCCTCGGTCGGCCAAGCTCTAGAGGAGTTTGTATGCTAATGAAGCTCTATCCGGTATTGCCGTTGGGATTGGCGTCTGGTTGGCACTCGTAACAGGAATCGAGAGTGGTGTGTTAGTTGGTGTTTCGAGTGAGAAATACGATTACGGTAAGTACGGCTTAGACAGATGATTCGATCCGAACTTCTGTGACGGGAATGTCCACCGAACGGATCGCTGGCTGGATGGAAGGAGGAGGCCTGGGAGCCAGGCTGCTGCCAGGGGGAGCTTAGACTCCCGTCGTGGACCCCTCTCAGCGGTTGCCTGCCGTTGACCCGTTTGCCAGATTGTGATACAAGCATACGCTCCTTGTAAGTGAATAATTTCAGTCCATTTCATCGCAGTTCGACAACCGCTGAAACACTAAGCATCTCTGCAGCAACCGGTGAGTTGCATGAATCCGGGGAAGATGTCAATCATCACTCCGCAGCGGACCCCACCAGCCCACCTGCAATCAACCCCAAATTCGATGTCGTCAAGGTCTACCATCGCATTGATAACTTTTTCGCCATCTGCACTTCGACCTTACCAAGCACAGCGCAACCAACTCGGCTGGTCCAATACAGCACGTCACCTGCTGAGGTGCTCGTTTCAGAAAACGAGGCAGTACTCCGACTAGACCTATTGATTGCGACATAAAAAAGTCCATCAAATACACGCTCCAACCTCGACAACATCACACACACGAAACTCAGATCATCATCACCACCATGGTCCGCCACAAGAAGGACGGCTTCTCCTCCCGCGGCGGCAAAGGCGCCCACGGCCGGCACCCGCCCCGGAACAACCCGCGCGCCGGCAAGGCCCCCGCAGACGGCAACAATAGCGGCGGCGAAGACACCACCGCCAACCCCCACGACCCGTCCACTTCCTCGCGGCCCTACCGCCCTCCCTTCAAGGCCGCCTGCTGGGACCTGGGCCACTGCGATCCCAAGCGATGCTCGGGCAAGAAGCTGATGAAGCTCGGTTTGATGCGCGAGCTGCATCTGGGCCAGCGACACTCGGGCGTCATCATCACGCCCAACGGCAAGAAGGTCGTCTCGCCCGCCGATAAAGAGTTGATGGAGCAGTACGGCGCCGCGGTGGTGGAGTGCAGCTGGGCGCGCACGAAGGAGGTGGACTGGAGGCGGGTGGGCGGCAAGTGCGAACGGTTGTTGCCGTACCTGGTGGCGGCCAACACGGTCAATTACGGCAAGCCGTTCCGGCTGAACTGCGTGGAGGCCCTGGCGGCGGCGTTTGCGATTTGTGGCCATCTGGAGTGGGCCGAGGAGATTCTGGCACCGTTTTCGTACGGCAGGGCGTTCTTGGAGATTAACAGCAAGCTGTTCAAGATCTACTCGGCGTGCAAGGATGAGGAGGAGGTCAAGAAGGCCGAGGAGGCGTGGAGGGAGAGGTTGGAGAAGGAGTATACGGAGAGCAGAGAGGGCGAGTCGGATGATATTTGGACGACGGGAAATACGAATCGGAGACCGGCCATGGATGACTCGGATGAGGAGGACGATGAAGAGGATGAGGAGGAGGATAGCGACGAGGAGGAAGCCGGTAGCGACGACGAAAACGACAGCGTAGACGGTATCTACCTCGGCACCAAGCCACCACCAAAACAGAAACAGCCAGCAGCCTCCGATGACGAAGAGTCGGAAGAAGAAGACAAGGACCCCTTCGCCATATCCGACGACAGCGATGACGAAGCCGAGATGGAGGCCATTCGTCGCAAGATCCTCGCGTCCAAATCGTTTGCCAACCCCGAACCGCCCAAGAAGACGGTGGAGACCATTGCTCGACCTCAGGGACAGTACAAGCCGGATTCCGATGCCGAGCCGGATTCGGACAATGGAGAGGAGGATGATGAGTTCGACAATATCATTGCGGCTACGCCCGTTACCGATAGGATAGGGCTGCAGAAGCTGGAGAAGGAGCGGTCGAGGGCCACATTGACAGGGACCTTCTCGTCTGCTTCCATATCTGCGCCCAAAGGAGGAAGATAAAAGGAAAGAATGGGTCAAGGATAGTGCATCACTTTAGGAGGTTGGTTATTATGCAATTTTTTTTCAGTTCATGAATCCATCCATTTTCCATGCTCAGTAGTAGCCTTCCAACCTTGATCAATTCATACATTCACTACTTGCTTCCGTGGTTCTACCATGTCTATATATGTCCAGGAGCTGCTGATATATGCAAATACTCTATCCGCCATCATCCATCCGTCTTTTCCCCACAAATACATCCCATTTAAGATATCCCCGCTAAGTATTTGTACAATCGTGAAGTACGTATGGTGTTACAAAAGGAACAAGTCCTTTACAGATGCCTCTTCTCTACAACCTCCTCCACGACCTGGATAAGATCGCCTTCCTTGATGTCGTCAAACTCACCACTAAATTCGAGACCGCACTCGGTACCCTTGCGCATCTCCGTAACTTCCTTCTTGCCCTGCTTGACTGAGCTGATGGTACCTGTTTTCGTCATTGTTAGTAATTGCCAACCGAAAGTAAAAACGGGGGGGAAAAAAAAAAGAGGAGAAGAAAATACTTACCATCGAAAACAAGCTCTCCCTTCCTCTGCAACCTCACCCGTGCATTCCTCGAAACCGCTCCGTTCCTGACCTTGACACCCGCAACGTTCTTGTACTTGCGTCCCTTGATATTAATAGCAAACACCTGCGCCACCTCGGCCTCGCCCACCACCCTGAACGAGATCGCGGGGGCCAAAGATTCGCTCAGGATCTGGCGCACCTCCTCCGTCAGGTTGTAGATGATGTTGTGGTCCATGATCTTGACATTGTTCTCGACCGCCAGGCGCTTGATGTGGCCGGCGATCGGGTTGTTGAAGTTGATAATCGTGCTTCCCGAAACCGCGGCGTGCTCGACGTCCGACTCGGTGATCTGGCCCGGAGATGAAAGCAGCACGCGGGGACGCACCTCGTTGCTACCGATCTCGAGAATCGACGCGCACACGGCCTCGACCGAGCCGTGCACGTCGCCCTTGACCGTGAAGTTGATGATCTTGGGTCCATCTGGCTTCTCCTCCGCCGCCTCGTCCTCTTCGGCTACGATCTGCTCGGCCTCGCGCTCGCGCCTGATCCTCTCCATCTCCGTGATCTGCTCCATGGCCTCCTCGCGCTCCTTCTGCTCGATGCGGTAATGCACCGCGATCTTGGCCTTGTCTTCTTCGGGCGCCTGGAGGACCATGTCGCCCGCCTCGGGCGGCTCCTTCCAGCCGAGAATCTCGACGGCTGTTCCAGGGGGGGCCTCTTCGACCTCAACGCCCGCTTCGTTGCGCAGACTGCGCACCTTGGCGAAGACACGGCCGGCGACGACGAAGTCGCCGGGACGGAGGGTGCCGCGCTTGACGAGCACGGTGGCCACGCGACCGATGGGCTTGATGCTGGACTCGAGAACCCAGCCCTCGGCCATGCCGTCGGGCTCGGCGCGGATGTCGAGCATCTCGGACAGGGTAAGGATGTTGTCCTCGAGATCGTCCATGCCTTGACCGGTCTTGCCACTGACGCATACAACCTGGACATCACCGCCGTAGTCCTCGATCTCGACGCCGTTGGCGGCTAAGTCGGACTTGACACGCTCGACATTGGCTTGATCCTTATCGATCTTGTTGATGGCCACAATCATGGGAACCCTGGCGG
The DNA here is from genome assembly GCA_030685235.1 of Copromyces sp. CBS 386.78. Classification (NCBI taxonomy): domain Eukaryota; kingdom Fungi; phylum Ascomycota; class Sordariomycetes; order Sordariales; family Sordariaceae; genus Copromyces; species Copromyces sp. CBS 386.78. The sequence continues at coordinate 49,618 of MU839190.1, read as the reverse complement.
AGCGGGCATGCTTGATGGCCTCGATAGTCTGCGGCTTGACACTGTCGTCGGCGGCGACAACCAGGATGACGATGTCGGTGACGTTGGCGCCGCGCTGTCTCATGGACAGGAAAGCAGCGTGACCGGGGGTATCCAGGAAGGTAATTTGCTTACCTGAGGACATCGCCACGGAGAAGGCACCAATGTGCTGGGTAATACCACCGTGCTCACCGGCTGCGATGGAAGACTTCCGCAGGTAATCGAGCAAAGTGGTCTTACCGTGATCGACGTGGCCCATGATAGTGACGACCGGTGGCCGTAAGGGTACCGTAGACATGTCCTCAGGAGGAGGGCGTGGCTTCAAGTCCTCATCCTCACCAGCGTCAACTGTTGGGTCGAAGCCGTACTCTTGGGCAACCAAGGCGGCCGTCTCGCCGGTCATGATGCTATCCTTGGCGATATCCTCGAACCCGAGTTCTCCCAGTTGGGAGATGAACAGGTCTGTCTTCACGCCAAGGGCCATGCCGAGGTTGGCAACGCTAATGAACTCGGGAAGGAGAATGGGGATAGGGCCAGTCTCCTCATGCTGGAGCCTCTCCTTCTCGGCCTTCCTGGCCAACCTTTCACGACGCTTATACTCGTACGCCATATCATCGAAATCGTCGTCTTCGTTGTAGTCGTGCCGCCTGCCTCCCTTCTTCTTAGGCTTCTTTTCCTCCTGGATGTACCGCGAAGGAATCGGTATCTCTTCCAATGCAACCCTATCGCCCCTTGGCTGCCTTGCGTTGTCCCTGCCTCGGGGTTTTTCGAAGTCTTGGTGCTCCAGCTTGCCTCGGGGCTTCTCGAAGTCTTGGTGCTCCAGCTTCTGTCCTTCGTTCTCCTTAGGCTTTCCTCCGTAGTCGTCAGCCCAATCCCACCCATCCGACATCTGCTTCTTGAACGCCTCAGTAGCCTCCTGAGTCCTCTCGGAAGTCTCTCCGGATTGCGCTGGCCTGGTTGCATATCGATCTTCAGCCTGCTTCAAAAAGTCGCTACTACCTCTGGGCTCCAAACCTCGTTCTTCCTGAGAAGGGGGGGCGGACTTGACAAAATCGTTATTACCAGTCAAGTTGATATTTCCATGTCCAGTACGGCGGATGAGCCCCGTCCATTGCCTTTCAGTTTCACGTGGAGGACCTGAATCCGATGGAGGTGCGAACTTGGATGAGATTGACTTGTAAACCTCACGAGCTGAAGTTCTGGGTGGTGGAGGAGGAGGCTGGGTGGAAAATATGTCATCCCATGCGTCTGTATTGTCCGCACGGCGCTCCTCTTCCTCGGCGTTCTGCAAGTCGTCCTTGAGAGAACCAGTCTCTTGGCGTTTCCGTAGATCTTTGGCCGAAAGTTGACCTGTCTGTCCATCATGAGCAAAGAGGCCATCAGCAAGGCTTCTCAGATTCTTTGCGGGGGCCTGAGGCTGGCTCTGAGCATGTCTTTGCTGCAAACGATCCCTGGTTGCTATTTCGTGGGGAAGGAGTTGTTGTGTCTGGGGTTGGCTGGCTGGCTGCCTGGAGGCTGAAGAGGCGCCCCAGCTGCTTGTTCCCCAGCTGCTCGTTCCCCAGCTGCTTGTTCCCCATCCTCCACCGGCTGGTTCAATAGGTTTGCTGGGCGTCGGACTGGCGGCTTCCAAAGCACCCCAGCTGCTTTTCCCCGCGCCATCAACTTGTTCACTAGGTTGGCTGGTTTGGGGCGGCTTTGGTGATTCCCGGTTGGAAAGGCTCGATAGACTGCTGATAGTCGGTTGACTTTGAGCTGTTGGTTCTTGTGCCGGTCGGCTGGGAATTGGTTCGCTAGGAGCCGTTTGACTGGAAGTTGATAGTTTAGGAGTTTCTTGAGGTTTAGGCGCCTGTGCCGGGAAACGCCTTAAACCAAAAGGCTCTAAGACCGTTCGGACAGGAGCCAGAGTTTTTTGAGCTTCGCGCTCAGTTTTGGGTCCCGGCGTTTCTGTTGTATGTTCCTGACCTGGTTTTTTCGGACGCAAGAGCATCCTGTGCACTACAGGTCCCTGCTGTTCCTTCCACGGCGAACCCCTCGTGAATTCGTTCTGTTGGCCTTCGGGTAGCCGGCGCACCGGACGGTCACTCGAGGCGCGTTTGGAAGGCTCTGGCGCCAGTTTCCGAGCGGGCTGAGGAGCGTCCTTATGAGCAACGGCGGCCGCGGCCATTTTCAACAAGCGCTCTCTGGCGGCGATCTCGTGAGGAAGCAAGGCAGCGTTAGGGTTGGCGGGCTTGGGTTGACTCTGTGTCGCTCCCGTTCCGGGTGTCGTTTGGGTGGCCGGGGTCGCGGGGGCGGCCGGTTTCCAGGAACCACCCCATCCTCCTCCTCCTCCTCCTCCTCCTCCTCCTCCTCCTCCTCCTCCTCCTCCTCCTCCTCCTCCTCCAGCACCTGGTGTCGCGGGCTGTTGTTGGGTACCCCAGCTAGGTTTATCGTCCCACGAAGAGTATACGCGACGGGTATTCGGCTGGATTCGTTGCTGTTGTTGCTGGCGAAGTTGCCATCTGTGGCGGCAGAGCAGACACACAGAGGAAGTGCTCTGCTTCTGTTTTCAGTAGAGTTGTCTCCATGTTAGCTAACTAACCATGGACTTGAACCGACTTGCTCTACGTCGTCATTAAGGAATGCGCGCATGGGATTCAGCACTTACCTGCAACAATCCGCCCCTGATCATCATGTTTTATCACAGGGCATAGTTTGCCCAGCAGGACCAGAGAGGAGAAAGTAGAACAAGAGCCTGGCGCGACAAGCCAAGGTGCAATTTTGTGTTGTAACTTACACGGGCGATCCGTTCCGTCCCGCAGTTCGCCAAAGCTTCCATTCGTGCTGGTGCTGGTGCTGCAGCGCAGCGCTACATAATTAAGGTGGATACCCGGTTGACTGATAAGATAAGACGCCCCTGCGGAAATAGCGAGGGGCAGCTGTCAGGCAGGCAAAGCGCCCGGCGGGTTAGGGTTGTGCCAGTGCCTTTTGCTGGAGGTAGCTCCATCAGGTACGTACCGTCGAAGCTTCCCCCTGACGTGGACCCTTTTGGCCCCTCTCCAGAAATTTGGCCGTCCCGGCACTTCCTTCCATCAGAAGCTGTCAACTTTCTCTTCTTCTCCATCTCCTCACCGTCTCTTGACTTTCTCTTCTCCATATCTTGAGGTTCCTCCCTCCTCGAGTTTTTCAATTCATCACACCCAACCCGTCGCCAATTTAAAGCATGGCGCCCAAGAAGACCAGCAAAGGCGCAAAGAGCAGCAGCTCCTCCTCCGGGGGAAGTGGTGCTCTCGAGCCGCCCAAACCCTTCCGCGTCGCTCCCGATTCACTCAAGCCTTTCACCAACTCGCTCTCCAAGAAACATGTCTACATCGCGCACGTCGACCAGAAGCCGGCCTCCTTCAAGCGCAAGATCTTCTCGGTGCCGATCCTGCTCAACACCTTCGTCTTCGCCCTTTTTCTCTGGCGCATGTGGTACATCATCCCCTACTACGTTGAGCTCCTCAGTTCTTCGTTCCTGGGCTACGAGAACTCGACGACGATCCGCATGGCCGACCTAACCTACCGACAATTTTTCATGGTGGCCGGCCGCCGCACACTCACGTTCCTCTTCGACTTCCTGCTGGCCATGTTCGTCTGGCCGTGGCCCATCGAGTTCGTGTTCGGGCGCAGGCACGGCAGCCCCGTGTCCTGGCGGATGGCAGTCGGATTCCGGGACAAGGAGATCTATGTCAGGCGCTCCCGGTCTTGGGACACGCAGGTTTATGGCGTGGACATCTTTTCGGATAAGCCGCAGGGCAACGAGGCGCGCAGCATTTTGTGGAGCATGGTCCGCAACGCGACGAGCCCCATACTGCTGCAGGAGAAGACGGGATATCTGACCATGAACGGGGACTGGGATTTGGACTGGAAGGCCATGGTCAAGGCGACTACGTTGGTGGATAAGAAGGAGATTTCTCTGGACGCGTTCCGGACGCTGGTGCTTTTCCACCATGACAAGTTTGGGTGGATTGCGATTGACATAATTGCTTCCGGGGAGAATGCGCAGGAGGATGAGCGCAGGAGACAGGTGTTTGCATTCCGCGATGCGCTGGCGGCGGCTGGAAAGGAGAACCTTTTCTATCGCTGGATCGAGGTCATTCAGTTTGAGACCCAGCAGGGCGGCTTTACGCAGGAGAGGCAGCTCGAGGTGGCACAGAAGATTAGGGATCTATTCAAGGAAAACGGAGTGGATTTTGACGAGTTCTGGAAGGAGGCTGTCGGGTCGGACTCTTCAGTTGGGATATAATGACCTATGTTCGAAAATTAAAATGGAAAAGGTGGTGAAAATGGAAAAGGTGGAGAGAAGAAGACAGCGACATATACATACCGGCTGAGTTGACGTGAATAGGCACATACTTCCCGGGCAACACTAGATCATAATGCATACACAGGTATACACGGCTGGAGAATAAAAGGTACCGGAAGAACCCAGATGATTACCGCTGCATGTTCGCTGCGGTCTATGTAAAAATAAGAAATGACCCGAGAAAGCAAAAAAAGAAATCAAGATTCCGCCCTCACTGCCTTTAATTCTTGCTGCTCTTAGCCTTCTTCTGAGGACCAAGGGCGGCCTCGCGCCTCTTGGCCTCCTTGGCTTCGAACTGTTCCCTCTTGAGCTTCTCCTGGGCTTCGCGCTCTTCCTTCTCAGCCTAGTGAAATCAGAAGGAGTTAGGGTCATGTTTGTCTCATGCAATGTAGAATCAATATGCCATACCTGTTTCCTGGCAGCCTCCTGCTCTCTTTTCTCACGAATGAGCTTCAACCGAGCGAGGTCGGCCTTGGCCTGATCCGTCTTACCGGCCTCATGAAGCTTCTGATACCTCTCCTTCGCAGCGGCCGCCGCCGCCGCCTCGCGCTCCTTCCTGTTACCAGGTGCCGAGTCCGCTATGCTGAGCTTCTTGACACCGGCGGTAGCCTCATCATCCGATTCCGCCGCAGCCTTGGGGGCGACGGGCTTCTGGGTCTGCTTGCGTGCAGCCTTGGAGTGGTTGGGGTTGGCGGGCATGGGCGCATCGTCATCTTCGCTCTCCTCTTCGGAATCGCTAGGAGGCAAGTCGCCGACCTGGACGGCGGCGGCCTTGGCGCGCGCGATGGCGGCTTCCTTGCGGGCCTTCTTTTGCGCCTTGAGCTCCTCGCGGGTCAGCTCGACCTTGGGACCCTTGCTGCCGGAGGGACCAGCCTCGTCCTCGGAAGACTCCTCCTCCTCAGACTCCTCCTCAGACTCGGAATCGTTCTTCTTGGCGCCGGAGCTCCACATGCCGACTTCGTTGCCATCGGCGTCGAGGGGGCGAAGGTCGCGGGAGAAATGGTGACCACCTGGAAGGGCGGTTGGTGGTTAGCTGTCGGTCAGTTTTGTAGGAGTCGGGGTAGAGTAGTGCCGTGGCAGCCTCTGTGTTGTAGCATACCTCCACGAGTATACTTCTTGAATTTGCCGCCGCGTCCACGACCAGCCGGGCCAGTACCGCCTGCCATTCTGTCTTTGGTCTTTGGGGGTGTAGGTTGGTTTGGGTTTGAAAGTTGTGATCGACGGTTTTCCGGTCGAGTGTCGTGGGTATTTATGGAATTCTTTCCAATCGAACGACGAGTCGTAAAGTTGTTCGTGCGACTACCAGAAATGAAGTTGAGGATGAGTCTTACAACAATGGATGCAACACAACGGCACAGCCTTTTCCTCGAGTTTGTCGCAGAAAGTTAATGGGGCGGACCCGACTCTGGTTTGAGATGCCCCGCATTAGGCAGGTACGAGAGTACATGCAGTAGAACTGCGACGTATGTACTGTAGGCTTACCCAACCGCCTATCGGCAAGCCATTATTGGCTATCCCCTTATCGCACCATGACTCCACTGCAGCCTCCAGGGCCCGTGGCTGAGTTCCACTTTTTCTTGCACCTTCGTCGGCTGTGAGGCGGTGCAACCCGTTCTGCCGCAGGTGGCTTGCGCTTACTTTAAAAGTCTTCCCCGCGACCCCAAATTTTGGGGCTTGCTTTTTCTCTTCTTTTTTTTCTCTTCACAACACATAAAACATATGTTCCTTCGTATTCACTCCGGTTTCCGTCTACTGCAATGACATTCTGGAGGGGAAAGCGGAGGATAGAAGAGAATTACTTCAAGCTCTTACCCTCTACCTTTGTTCTTCTCTGTCGAGGAGTAGAGAAATATTTTGCCTGGGACATTTCGAAACACGCACCAGAACCCCCTGTTATCTGAGGGTGCACGTCGTGATATTTTCATCAGGGACTTGGCGCATGGTGAACCAAATGAGTCGATGACTTGAATAATTCGCTTGTCTTGACAGTACCTGTAGCCTGAAAGGTCTGGACGATTGTGCCCGTTGTGTTCGCGCAAATAGGAAACGCGAGATGCAACCGGCGAGATGTGCCTGTCCGGGTGGATAAAAACGTTGAACGCTTTGGTGGTGTTCATGCTATGCTACAGATATCACAACCTCTTCCAACTTGTTGGAAACCGAGGAAGGCCTCAGTTGTATCACAGATACGACGTGGAGCTAGTCTCAGTTTCAAGCATTTTCCAGTTGAGTCGTTGCTTCGTGAAGGCTTTTCCATCTGAGCATTTTCGCTTGTTGAACCCATATGACAACAGACACCAACATACACCACACAGACTTGACATGGACTGTCAATATAGCCCCAGATGGGACAAATGTAACCGAACAGCACATTTTTGGCAGTATCATCGTCATGACCACCACACAGCACTAGCTTCGAAGCTCACATATGCCGGGCAGTAGACCGGGGGAAAACGTAGCAAAACAAGTATTTCGAGTTCCGCAAGGCAAGTCTCAACTACCCAACTTGATAACCATTACTGTAATTCCATCCGTCACTTAAGCTTCTGAACTCCCGACACACATCATCCTTTGCTTAGTGACCCTCCTTTTCCAGAGCCTCCAGCTCCTTAATCACAGAGGACTTGGTGGCGATCTTCTTCAGCTGGGTATCCTCCAGCTTCTCGCCACCAGCATGCCTCATCTCGAGGTCCTCAATGGCACGGATCTTCTTCTGGAGAGACCTGATCTTCTTGGCATTGGCGCTCTGGGCAGCCGCTGTGGCGGCGTCAATGACCGGGGCAGCCTGCTGAGCAGTAGGCTGGCGCACATTCGAGCGGCTGCGGTGGTTGTTCTGGGTGCGGACAGCCAGGTTGTTGCTGCGCGACTGGCTGCGCGAGTGGTGACGCTGGTGGTTGCGATCGGGGCTGCGGCCGTCGGCAGACTCGCGGGGAGGGGCAAGACCACCCTCGTTAGGGGTAGTTGCGCCCTCACCCGCCTGGCCCTCCTTGGCCTTCTTGTTACGCTTCTTCTTGTTCTTCAGGGCAGTCTTGGACAAGTTTTCATCGTCCACAACGGCGCCAGGAACAGAAGGTCTCGCCTGCTCGGCAAACTCGGCGCCAGGAATCTGACGGCGCGGGCGGCCGAACCCATTAGGACCGACCTGAGGCACGCCATTGCTAACCGAGTGAGCAGCACCTCCCTCGTCCTCACGCTTGAAGTGAAGAGGTGTGGAAGAACCACGGGCGCCGGGCGGGCGGTAAGCACCCACAGGCTTAGAAGGCGTCTTGACAGTACCAAGGTAGGCCAAAGCCGAGGGGTGGGGGGTGGGAATGGGGTGCAGCGGGTCAACGTTGGGAAGGCTGGCAGCAGGAACAGGGCGCCAGATGACGTTGTACAACTCAACCATGTCCTCGTTGTACATGATACCGCCACCAACGTGCCAGAGCTTGATGCCGTTATCGACACGAAGACGGGGAGAAGTGGTGGCCGTCAAGATGTAACGGCTGTCGGGAGACCAGGTGCAGACACTAGGGTTACCACTTTCGATGGTAGTGATCTTGCGATAATCCTTCTCGAGGTCGTAAACATCGATCTGACCAGCCAAGTTGCCGAAACCGGCAAGCAAGGCAAACCGACCAGTAGGCGAAAAGATGATGGTGTTACGGGGGCCAAGAGGGAAGGAGTGGGTGGCGACGGCGCGATGGTTGAAGATGGTGGTCTTCGCGGGCATGTAGCCGTATACGACACCGAACTCCTTGGAGTTGGGGGACCACGACACGTCGTGGATAGGGCCCTCCTTGTCAAGGGTAACGCGAGCGTCGAACGAGCCGTTGGCGCTCAGGAGGTACATGTTGGTCTCGCCGTAGTAGCTCTTGTTGGACTTGTCAACCTCTGTTTGCGCCAGCACAATCAGAGCAGTTCCGAGCTGGTTCCACTTGAGCTGGACCTTGTCGGCCTTGAAGAAGGTCTTTTGCGAAATCGGGCTGGTGAACTGGGGAACGTTGAAGACCTTGACGGAGGCGGGGTGTCCCTGTAACCAAGAGTTAGACGATGATCTAGAAAAGCGCGGTGCATGCGGAAGAACAAGTAACATACCTTGCGCTCGGGGACGAAGACTGCAACGTTCTGGTTCTGGCCGGGCGCGAGGGCAAAGTCGGAGACACCCTCAACGCGCAGCTTGTTCCACACGGTACCGAGGTCGTCGCTCTGGTAGAACTGGACCTCGTTGGTGACGATGCGCGCACAGAAGCGCTCATCCTCCGTGTACTGCAGGTTCCAGCCGTTAGCAGACTTTTGGACGAACTTGCCAATGGGCTGCTTCTCAGCATCATCGGCGAGCTCCTCGATGGTGCGCCAGATCTTGAGGTTCTTGGTCGCATCGCCATTCTCATCCTTGGCGGGGCGCTCCCAGGTGCTCAAGTAGGTACCGTGGGGGGAGAAGCTGAGATCGTAGACGGCAGGGATGGGCAGGGAAGTCAAGACGTGGCCGACGGACGCGTCGGCAATGACAACGCCCTCGTTAGTGGCGTAGGCAAAGTAACGGCCGCATCCCGAGTAGACACAGCACCGGAGATTCCCTTCGGCGGGCTTGGTGAATCCAGGAAGGGCTTCGTAGACAGGGTCGGCATCAAAGACGCCGATGGCCTTCTGGGTTCGGTAGGCGAACTGCAACGGACTGGCCATGACTAGCGAAAGTCACAGGTGATCGCGGCGTGCAGAAAGCGGTGTAGGTTTTCGTTTCGTTACCTGGCTCCTTTTCCCGGGGGACAGAAGTCGTCGCTGCGAGCAAGAGGCGGACCTTTCTTCGATGTTCGAAACGGGTCACGCTTGATGTCGAAGCTGCGAGACGCGGAGCTCGTAAGCTTTGGTTGTGTGTTGGCGAAGGGCGGAGTGGGGGAGGGAGTATCGGTCTGGCGCAACACAACAATGGCGATTGCGCAAAGGTAGAAACTCGACTAGCAGATGCAACACAAAGCGACGCTTGTTTGCTGAGTCCTAGGTAGTTGGTGTTTTGGAAAGCGACTCAGGGACGGGGGTGGAGGCGGAAGGCGGAAGATATCAGATCTTGAATCGCAGGTTGCCAACGAAGGGAGACCGTGACGATGGGACAACAATGCAATGTTGCTTTTGGACGACGGCGAGGAACAAAAGGCACACGCCGTGGTGGAGATCCAAGAAGAGTAAAATCGACCGAATTCAGGAACGGGAACGATGGAGAAGAGAAGCACCCTCAGGGAAGGAATTGGCAAAGGCGGTGCGAGTGTGGTTGACGGGGTGGGGGAGAGGGAAAAGAGAGGGGGGAGGTGGGTTAGGAAAAGGGAGGAAAAGTAGGTAGGACGATGGAGAATGGCAGAGAAGGACGCGAAGAAAGTTACGATACGGGGGCGGCCCCACAGGTATTGTGGTTTCCGTTTTTTTTGTTTTTTTAATTCTTACCTACATGAACTTTTTTTTTCCCCTTCAACATCTCACTGCAGCATCCATAAGGTAGTATTCAATTGGGCATTGGCACGGGCAGGCATTGGCCACGTACCCGACCAGCAGACGGGAGCTGAGAGTTCGGACCTATGTGGGCAATACGGCTTTGTACACGAACACCTAGAATACATGCCCGGTAGAGGCTCTCCAGTCTATCCAGCAAGATACCTTGGCAAGGACGGAAGTCGTTCGCCTTCTGTTTGGGCGACCTCATACGAGGGGACCGAACATCGAACGGCGCTCCCCCGCCGTGGGGCCGTGTTCCCTTCAAACTTTCGGTGTCATTGGGTGACAGTCGTTAGTGACGGTACCCGTAAGCCCCGTAGGGACCAGGACGAGCCTATCAGATGTTAACGCGCCTTATCACGGCGGCCACCCGATCTCCAACATCTCCAACAGGTCGGAGTTCTAGGCTTTGTTGTCCCTTGTTTGAGCCGCCTAGTCAGCGGCACGCCAAGTCACGGCCAAGGCCCCGCCCGATTCGCCTTGTCGTCAACGTCAACGTCAACGACGGACCCCCGTAGAACCCCGACAACGCTCAGGACGGAAGACATCGGACCGGGAGGCGACACTCCACTCAAAAGGGAATAAGAGGTAGGTATCTCCTTTAACAGAGGTCATCCATTCATGAACCTGTTCCATTTCGTCACCACTTCCCTCGATGCCCCATCGCGCTGAGGCGTTCCAGGGCCAACTTGAAGTTACAAGTGAAACTACTTGGTACACCTCCAGCTTGGTTGTTGTTGAAGAAACCGTGTATGATACAACACGCCCTCATTTCCACTTCCTCTTCCTCTTTTCCTGCCAAGTGGAAGGTATCTCTAGGTAGTCATGACTCCCTTCTCTAAGGTAGTGGGGTCGGTGCTGGGTGTCCTTCATGTCGGGTTATACGCTCAGACGTTCAAGCCATTGCGAGACCCATGATCCTGTACCAGAAAGCCACTGGAGAGTACGGTACCCTGGGTACACTTTTCGTGTCTTTGCTAGGTATCCCTGCGAGACTGTCTGTCTTATTTACTTCCTATGTGTTCCGCTCATCCATTCTTTATATCTCACTTTCTGCTTTGTTGTTTTCTTCCTTGTTTCTATCTGCCCAAAATACAAAATGAGAGATGGCAGTTGTCTTCAACTTTGTTCACAGCATGCAGACACTGGCTCTTTTTTGAAGCAAACTGTCCATGAGCAATTGCCAAGTCAAACGGTCCTGGTGTTGCAGGCGCGCGCATATATCATGTTGGACCTCATACATGACATGGAACTGAATACAGACACTTTCCGGTTTTTCTATCAAGTGAAAGTTGTGGCTGCCCCTGGTGACCGCCAATGGAGTCCGAATGAGGACTACCTAGAGGTAGGTAGCTGAACGTCAAGAACACTGCATCACTATTTGTCAGTCATGGGAGGAATGGAAAGAGCGATACCAATGGAGGTCTTTCGAAGGCAAGTGCGACGGGAACTGCAGTGGCCGAGAGATACGCTAGGTAGGTAGGTAGTCATGGAGGGTGTCTCGGTGATATCCCAACCGCACCTTCCTCACTGCGAGGAGAACGGCGTTTGGGTTGGATCGTGAGGTGCAACTTCCACTTACTGTTCTTTGGGGATCCAATATCAAACTCTGCAAAAAAGCCTCCTTCAGGTTGCTCTCCAATCTTTGGAACAGCAAACCATTCGCTGTTGAGAATATGACGGATGGTTCGTCTCAGCAACATCATTCTCCATATTCTTTCAAAGAGCATTACTTCGACGCACTCCATTAGCCCAGGTACGTATGTCCTTCTCCGTCGCCATGTTAGAGTATCAATGGACATATTATTAATGATGACTTGGCCAGTCAGAGTTATTTGTTCTCGGTATACGCATCGCTACTACTGGAGTTCTCGTCCGTGTGCAAACTCAGAACTGCGCATTCCAGGAGTGAGTGACGGGGATCTTGAGGCCCCAAGTTCACCTTTGCGGATCATTGTCAGGAAACACGGTTTTCTGAACATCACGTCTTCGCCCTGGTATGGATGTTCTTGGCTGCTTTATATCCAAGCCAAGACGGGGTTCAGATGATGCAAAAGGTAGACCGAGCCAAGGCATCGAACCGAATTAATATGGTACCAAACTTTCCGGGTCAACTTTGACTTACAACTCGGCGACCAGCAGCGGACTTCCAGCGCCGACAACAAGACACCGTATCTGGGACGGGAGGAAAAGGTATACAAGCAGTCGCGTCACCCGCGTCCTCAGTCAACGTGCCGGTGGTTCGGCACGGGGTTTTGACGGACCTTGTAAGTCGCCCGGAGCCGTTCCCTAGGTGACTGGAAACTGAGGGAAACCCGGGCCACCCTTCACCTCCAGGCACCCGCCTTTGCCACGTTTGCGCCAGCTTTCCATCGGCCGCCTTTGCTTGCGTCTTCCTTCCTCACTACCCCGCCACAAAACCAGCCCTTTACTCAACTTTTTCAACTGATATCGACCCGCAACATCGCAAGTTAACCACACTACTGAAGCCGTCAAGGAGTTGACGTATTCAAATCCCCAAGCTCCCCAAGACACACCAAAGTCGTGATGGAGTCCTCTCGTGCATCGGAGAGTAAGGACGCTGCAGAGGTGGCACCTCTTCGCGTCCCGCGGTCCCGCACCAGAGAGCAGACGCCGCCCCCTCGCGACAATTCTGACGGTGACGACAAAGTCAATGACACTAACGGTGCAGATAATGCCTGGGTCGATGTTGACGAGTTTTTTTCCGCGGCGCCCGTCACTTCACCGACCCGAGACGGCGATCAGCTTCCCAACATTGGAATGGCCCGTCTTCCGGCTCCCGAACCCTCTGTTGAAATCGAGTATCACGAGTACACAGCGAAAACCCCCGGCAGCGACGGCAGTAATAAGATTCCCATCAGTCTGCGATCAAAAGGTCCCAAGAGTAACGCCGATCTGGGTGGCTACTATTTCAGACAGGTTATGACCCTCCTTGAGAGGAAGCACCAGGACATCATGTTCTATGAAGAAGTTGAGAATCACAGCATCATGCATCTGGATTGGGCAAGCGAAGTTGGAGACATCCAAAAGACCCAAGCTTCCCGCAATGACAAATATGAGGAGGGGAGTGGCCTTGCTTCTAAGATGGAGGTAAGTGTCGCAAATAATCTGACGAGGTTCTGCTGTCACGCAGCCTTGGCACATCTGGGATTACCTGCTAACATCTTCTCCTTGACAGTGGGGGAGAACCATGTTCTTCGGTGACTGGTTGTATACCGACAACGGCCAGCGAGAGTATTACATGGAGATTCAGATCAAACACATCTCTGGTGACGATGACCAAGTCATCCGCAACTTGGGAATGAATCCTAACGAAGTGTGGATCGGTATGGGCATGGTGAAGGACACTCCGATCCAGGGTGGGGATAAGCGCTCGCTTTCTTCAAACAGCAGCAAAGTGTCTGCTGCCCAGCCCAAGAAGCTGCTCCTCTCCTCACTTGCCGGTACCCATTCTGGTTTTCCTCGGAGTCCTTCGGAAGAGCGTGACAACGAGGAGCTCGAAGACGTTGCGACGCTGACCTTGACTAATATGAATAGGCGTAGACCTTTGCCGACTACTCCTCCTACCAACACCTCATCCTCTACAAGCAGCAATGATGGAGATGCCACCCCGAAAACTGTCCATGTCGGATCCGAAGATACCGACCTCCGCGATCCTGCCGCCGCTGTCAACTCTCCCCCTAGTTCTCTTTGGACTCCACTCAAGTTGTCTGGCAGAAAGACAGCCACCTCCAAGTCTAAACAAGACATTGCGGCCGGCCCGTCGACAGATCAAGCTCTTCTATCACCGCTTCTAAGTTTCCCGCACCGCTTCGGTTCAAGATCACCCCAGCTCGACTCTGATCGCCCCGTCGGCACAGGTATTCCCCGAAGCAAGCCCCTTGTTCCTCATAGCACCAGCTTTGACAGCATCGATGATGAGGGCGACACCATCATGAGCGATGACATTGTGGACGAAGCTGGAGATAACGGCGAAGGCGAAAACTATGAAGGCGACACTACCCAGAGCGAGATCGTCATTCCCGGGACTCCCTCGCGTTCACCTTCCCCTACCTCTTCTCCCGTCAAATATTCCCCCGACAGCGATAAGGATCAAGCAGCCCAGTCCTCAATCTCCAAGGAGAACCAGAACCCTCGGGACCATCGTCACTCTTCCCTTGCTCCCGGCCATGACACCCTCAACCGCCTCTGCACCCCCGACTTGGACGGTTCCTTTGCCGCCCGCAAGAAGCGCTCCTCTATCTACACCGTCCGCGTCGTCGCCTTGTCTACCGAGCATTCCCAAAACGATAACGGCTTCAACGGACCCCCTTCTTCGCAGCGACACGCCACCCTGCTCGGTCACGGCGGGTGGGTTTGCCCGCCCTTCGAGGAGCGCGTAGCCAAGTGGAAGGCTGATCACGGCCATTTACCTCTAAGCTGTTCAGCCATTCCGGAGCACGAGAAAATGCAGCACAACAACCCGCCGCAGACACGCTGCCGTGCGATGCCAGTCATGTTTGACTGGTCCGTCGACGACCCGCCGAGGTACTACGGCGAGCCGGCACCCGTATGGTGGGAGCTCGGCGATCCGTGCCTTGAGGACGTGTACTGGATGGTCTGGCAGCTGTTGAGCGGCAAGCAGTTCATCGGTTTCAAACGCGGTACCGGATTCGGTTTCCCTAGGACTCATACCAGCGGTGACGATGCGCTCCTAGAGAGATGCCCGTTTAAGAGCCCGAGCGGAGAGGCTGGAGTCGGAAGTCTGGTCAAGGGAGAGGAGATAAGGCTGAGAGAGATGAGTGCCGATAAGGAGAAAGAGAAACAAGAGAGATAATGTGGGGTACGGTGAACCTGAAGGGCCGCGATGAGTAGATGATGAGAGGTGGAGGGGTATGAAGGGAGGACTGAGGCTTTTGTTTGGCAAGAAAAGAAGTTTGTAAACCATTCTTCTTTCACCCATGCCTTACAAGTCTGGTCTTGCCTACCTAGGACCCTTTACTGGCTCTGATATGCATTACAAGTACACACAGAGCACTAGGGTCTAGTCTGGCTGCGATTCTTTCCGCCCTCTCTGTTGGCTCCTTTCTTGACAGGGTTCTTTTGCTGTTTCTGTTTCTTCCTTGTGTTTATGAGCGAAGGTCAGGCGTCAAGGACACACCGTATGGGCGAATCAGATGGACATTCACACGGGGTATTAAGCTCAGATTTGGGCTAGATGGTTCTTCAGGGGTTTGTTATTACAAAACTCAGGTGTTACGAAAGCACCAAGGAGCGCAACTTCTGGAGTTGATGACTGATACTTTGCATCTGCGTTAGGGGTTAACAGAATGAATGGATAACATCAGCTACGCTTCAGGCTAAAGAAGTAGAAACTGTAGTAATAGTGTGTTATCATTGTTCAACAACAGTCTCGAGCAAGACGGAACAAAGTCACTCTGCACTGTGCCATCTCTTTCGTTTGAAGTATCTTAGACTGCCCTTGTCATCAACAGACCAAAAACATTTTCTTGTGAGTGGTCACCCTTAGAAAAACGCATCGCCCACGATAAACCTCCCAGTCAAACATTCACCAATTACAAACTGAACATTGCAATCCCAATTTGTCACTCAACCCATACTTACGACCTACGGTAATCGTCTCTAAAATTCAATGATTAATTATTTAACGTCCACTTTCTTGCCCCAGGTTTGTCCCGTCATTAGTGCCCCTGGGTCACTGCGAATTGTTTACCCCTGAGCGCTACCCATGCTTTGTTTACTTTTTGATCTAGGATCCCTGCTTGCTTGCTTGCTTATGCAACAACGACACAACAGCAACGACAATAACAACGAGTTTGTCACCAGTCAATGCGATAGGCAATCAAATTGTGGGATTAATGCTTGCAAAGTTGAAACGCATATCATAAAGGCTGTTGAATTCAACGTGTGTGGATTGCATTATACTGCATGTCATGTTTGTTTACCACACGGTACCTACAGTAGAGCATCTGTCTTGCCCAATGGGGGATATTATACTATCAGCTTAGCATGGTAGCCAAGCAAAAGTGTGTTAGTGCAATATGAGCGTACCTGCTCTAAGTCCATGCGCGCTTGGCACGAGTGGCATGGAGTTCTGAGTTCTTGCCGGCCGGCAACGGTCATGACGTCACTCATCCCAACCACGTTCCAACTTTGGTGACCAAAGCCTCCAAAACACCATGGTCGCGGAACTCGTGATGATTTTGACGAGATTAACGGGCTTGATTGCTGTTGTGTCTCTTTTTCTTGACACTTTTGTTTCCAAAAAAAGATCTACCCCTCTTGCCCTTTCTACCGCGGGGTGATCTGGGTATCCCGGAGCGAGCGAGGCATCATCGCTGCACGCACGCACGCACGAAACCGTCCGTCTCAGAAAATGCAGTTCCCCGTTGTCTCCTAGACCTTTGAACCATAGATATGTCGACCCATGAAAAAAAAAAAAAAAAAAAAAAAAAACCAGCCAGAACCATTAAAAAAAGGGTTACAGAATCAGAGACATTCAATTCCGAGCCTAGCTACCCAGCAGCCGTTGGCCGTTCGGCGGCCAGCGGTCGGCAAGTGTTAAATTGGCCTTCTACGACTTTCGTCTAGTGTAGGAGAGAGCGTCCACCGAAGTGTCAAGGGCGTCAAGGGCGGCAATGAGCAACTATTGGCGCAGGTACGCGTTTATGAATTGAAACACACGTGGCGGGCCTCGAGATGCAGGTATCCGTTCGTGAGTAGGCCGCGGCGTTGCGATATGCTGTGGTGTTTTGTATTGTGTTGTGTGTCGGAAGGTTGCCGAGGTGGTCACGGTGGTGATGCCCGTTCGCGTTTATCCTATCAACGAGAAGTTGTTTGGTGGCTGACTATTGAACGTTGGGAGGAGACTTGATCTTGGTCCCGGGGGGGGGACTTCTTTTCCTTCTTTCTAGCATGATAGCTTGTCGGAGGGATGATTGGGATGATGAGGGATGAGGTTTGGCTTCGGAAGATTGTCATCGAAACACCACACAGTCCCTGGACAACGCTCGGATACAAAAGAAGCCACGTTGGTTTGGTTTGGCTACTAAGTTCTTGCAACAATGGAACATACACTGCCACTACAGCCTTGCACCTCGGGGTCCCGTCGTACTGGATTGTTAGATTATCTACACTACAGTATATGATAGCTCTGAAACCACTTAGGCATCGTGTGATCGTCAATCCGCCGCCCATGTGTCCCATGTGCCAGATCGGATGGACAAGGAATTAGGGAACAACCCTGGGCGTCTGGGAATCTGCAGGGGAGCGGCGGTGGTTTGCTATCCCTCGTGGACAGGACAATAGTTCCATGTGGTCGGGAGGAAGTATTGCGTGCGTGCCTATGTACGTACCTCACAGGGCCAGTGTAATGGATGTACATAGTGTGAGTGGACGGCAGCATGACGAATTTGATATTACGGTAGATACGGGAACATGGAGTAATGAAGTATTTCTTATGACTCCTAGCACAGTAGGTATTTTTACGAAAGCAGACCCCCCATTGCAGACCAGACAGACCCCCTCCCCCTCTTCCTTTTCACGGCAGTAATGGATCATGGGGACCACTGAGCCAGACTGGGCTCGGGTCGGGGTTGCTCCTGCAACTCGCTGTGACCGTAACCGTAACCGTAACTGGATGTATGGGAATGTATGTATGTAACTGCATACCATAGGACATGTTCATACGGTACTGCACAACCCTAACGATTGGGCTCACCTGTTCCGCCCACACTCGATCGGGATATGATCGTCGGCAAAGTGTGGTGAGTGAGCTGGGGCAAAAGGCCAAGATGGCAGAGGGCAATAGAGAACTACTTCCAGCCCTCTTCATAACCCCTGGTTATCAACAGGAGGCGGGGAAAGAGAGGTTGCAAGAAGCTTGTGCGAGATGTCGATGCAATACTTCCACTTGGAGAACCTCCCCTGCCCTACCTCCCCTCCGCTACTGCATGACAGTAGTGTGCCGCCTGCCCTAACCTGCACTGCACCACTCTGCAGACGCTTCTTCCCGTATCACTTTTAGCCCCGGTCGACGGACTGGAGGAAGGTGGACAAACTGAAATTGGCATCTTCAGGGTCCATTGTCTGCACCCTGCGTGTGGGTGAGGTTCGGATTCGGCTCTGTCGGCAAAGTGCAGACGGTAAAACAAAACGGGACGGGCCCTCACGAGGTAGACCCAGACATGTTGATGTCAGCTCCGACGGCGAGGTCGGTATCCGTCGTCCGCGTTTATGAAACCTTAAGCTTCCGCCGTTCCGTTCGGGAACTATGAGAAACAATGCAGCCTCCGACGTCGAACAACGCACAAGTGGTATGTATACTATGATGCGATGTGATGTTCGTGGCCTGCTTCAGTTATGCATTGCCGGTATATGCGGTCCGGTAGTATCTGGCATCTGATATGGGACGACGACGACATAGGTCATGGGGATCGACATGCCTAGGTCTCAAGTAACTCGTATGTTAGCAGATAGTTAGGGACTCAACTCTTAGATAGAGGAGGCGAGAGTGAGATAGAACACAGCCACAAGCCACAACAATGTGCCAGTGTAAATGCCTCCGCGCCCTCCATCGACATTCCCTCCAGAATTCCCCACGCGGACAAAACCTTTGTACGACCAGAGCCAGAAACGAAACTGCCTATCCGCACCAGATAATCGGACGATCTGGAACTGTATGGGCTTTGTTGTAGGACAACAGACGCCTCCCTTCCCCCCACTGTCCGATTGCAGATTCAGAGGCCTCCTGTCTGGAGTTGATCGATGCAAAACGATCTCCTCATGCAGCGTAATGTGGAAGGTTCATTCGGTTATAGTTGCCGTCTGGTAGGTAGTACAGGATGATGGCGACTGACGAAGCTCAAGGTGGAAGTCGCTGGTGATGGGCATCGGTCTGCTGACGACTATCTCGGGTGCTGGTCCCGTAACGGTGTGAGCCGCAGAAAGAACTGACCCAGCCACAGTTCGACATCATCTATCATTTTTCCTGAATGGAAGGTCTGTTGTATCCGTCATTGGACATATGTACGTCCATTGGGTTGTCGTACTAACATTCGCCTGGTGACCGGGACTGACATAGCGACATGGTTATTAACTGAGAAGATAGACATCTTTTGAAATGTGGCTGGGGACAGATGGCCGAAGGAAAGATGGGCGACAGAGACAAACCGTAGCTGGTGAGATGTCGTGTGCATCATTCCGCATGCCGGGGGGTTGTGGCGCGGTCGTGTAACTTCAGGTTTATCGCCTCCCCCACCGACCATCACCAGTCAGTAGTCAGGCACGCCCAGGCACGCTTCAAGGTCCTCGGAGGATATTGGAACCGAGACGCGTGTAGGATCGGCAGTGGTTGAAAGATCGTCTTGATGATGGATGGACTATCATTTATTATTAGAAAGTCGAAAGAAGGACAAGAAGAACGAAAGGAAAAGGAATGCTGTCAGATGTGACTGTGCAGAATTGATTGATTCAAGAGTGTGTGTAACTGACTCGCCCAGAAGGTCTGGGGGGTGTTGGAGTATCCCAGAGGGACCTAGAAACCAATAATCTAGGGGGCTAGGCGGCTAACCCAGATTAAATATAACTAGAAACCCAGATATCCACCCTCTAATTTAATACACCCCCTTACTTATAGACCTTCTTAAAATAGGGCAAAAGTGAAGCTATTTATAATTTTCTCTCTTTTAGTACGTTAATCTCCCTAATTAAATTATAAATATCTTCCAAAATATTGTTGGGAACTTCCTTCCTAATCTTTATCTCTTTTCGAGCCGGCGCGTTCGCTATCCCTATTAACTCCCGGAATTTTTCGTAATTTAATTATCCTAATACCTTTATTAAGCTGTCTATTAGTATCTTTTTTATTTTTAAATATTCGATTACAATCCTTCCTTCTATAATTTCCTACCGTAATTAGTAATAATAAATATTGATATACTTTAGTTTAGTTATTAGTTGTAATACTTTAATAATTAAAATACAGATTGTTTAAGTATTATTATAACCGATTACGGGTATTTCTTAATTGAAGGGAATTTTAATTTCCTTATATAAACGTATAATAATAATAATTTCTTTTATAACGTTAGAAATCGATAATAATTCTACTTCGGTAATTAAAATTAATACTATTTTCTATTTAATAGTACCCTAGTAGACGAAATTACCGAATAATTTAATTGTAAAGCTATATAAACTTTTCCGATTTAATATATTATTAGCGTATAAAATATTTGAAACTATTTTAAATTTTAATAATAATTTAAAGTAAAGAAAGAAATTTAAATAAAATTAAAGGTAATATAATACTTTATTAATAATTTTATAATATTAAGGACTAGGATTATAATTGTAGCGAATTAAATGGTTAGCCGTAAAAGTAATATTTATTCTAGTAATTATTATAATGTATATTATTAATCCGACGACGACTTAATAATTCCGTATTTTATTAAAAGTAATTACGCTATTGTAGGGTAAAAATTCTTTATTACTTATTAGAATAAAGGCGAAGGTATAGGGATTCTTAATAAGTTTAATAATTTTATAAATATATTCCTATTGAAATAATTAGATTAATCCTACCTTTCAATCTCGAATAATTTCGATGCCTAAAAATTATTGGAAGTTATTACCCCTTATAAATTTATATTTCTCTTCTAAATTCTTTATTATTTAACTAATTTTATTATATAATTTTTAGTTAAAGGTAAATATAATATTATTAATATAATAGAAAATTAAAATCCTATTATATTTAAAGATATATAAGTTTTCGAATAATAGTTGGAAATTTATATTCTTAAAAATATTATTGAATTTTTATTATTAGAATAAAGGAATACGTTGTAGACTATAGAGGGTTTTAAGTAGTTTAAATATTATATAATACTTTCGATATTTAAGGGGTATACGTATATAAATCTCCTTATTGAAATAAGCGTTAACGAAAGTATTTATAGCGTCGTATTAAATAAATTTAAAGTTAAATTTAGCAGTGTAAATAATAATAAATTGGAAAGAACGACTAGCTAACGTAGAAGCGTATATTTTTTTCTTATAATAATATTATTAATTACTTTTAATTATAAGGTAAACTTTTACCTTCTAAAGACGGTTGTACTTATTAAACTTATATACGTATACCTATATATAATTAAGGATTTAGGTACCTTTAGTACGTAGGATATCTTTATCGATTTCTACTTATAACCTTATTTCTTTGTAATTATTAAAATATATTTCTTCTACTTATTTAAAAAAATTTCCTAATTTATAATATTCTAAATCGTAATAAATCTTTAAGATAGGGGGTAAATTTTAATGTTTAATAGAATTTAACTGGCTACCTTTAATAATTAAATAATTAATTTCTATTTTTATAATAACTTTACCCTATTTTTAGCTTACTAATTGAACGAATTTCCCAATATTAAAGGCAATTTCCTATAATTCGAAGGTTGGGAAGGAAATAGGCTTTAATAAATTGATAATAAAATTAATAGAGAAAATAGCTAGTAATATATTTAGAAGGGTAAAATATCTAAATATAAAATCGAAAGATATTTTATTTTGAGTACTAGGCTTAATTAGCTTAGGGTTAATAATATTATTACTATTTACTTATAATTCGTTATCGAAGAACGACGGTAATAATTAGGTAAAATTGTTATTTTCTATATTTTAAATTGTATTAAAGGGTTCGGAATACTACGTAAATAGTTAAAGCGGGTAATCGACTTTATTAAATAGGTTAAAATTTTTATTGTTAATTAATTTTAACCCTTCCTTAATTTCGTTAGGGTTCCCTAAATAGATTAAATTCTCGTTAAATAATATATTATAAGTATAAATAATACGGTTTATTTACGGGTTCTAAATTTAGTAAATAGATAAGGTAATGTAATTAACGAAGTAATTAATTTATATTTTTAATTAGAATTTCTTTCGTTACTATTCCTTTTTTTAGGTAATTCCTATTATTGTATAGACTTTATAATTATAAATATATTAATACGTAGCTTCCCGTATAGAGGGACCCCCCGCCTACTACGCTTGACGCAAGGTAGGCATACATTATATATACATGTATATATAGCCGTACGCATTAACGTATTGATTCTAAATCTCTCCTAGAATCAACAACAATATTATATTTACGTTAACGCGCTACGCTAATCTCATTATATAGTTTCCATATATTAATAGTAGCTATAACTTCGTTTAAATAAAAATCTTTCTAAAATTTACGATCGTATACTAAAAGTGTTAACGACTCGTTATTACGTTAATTATTATAAGCTAGCGGAACTTCGGATAATCTAAATATTATCCAATTAAAGTAATATATTCCCGCGTTAACCCCTATTAATTATATAACTATACCTCCGCTAAAACGAACTATCCCTATCGCCGCTAAGATCGCGTTAAATACGTTCTACTAGTTTAGAGTACTTTTGTAACCTACCCGTCAATTAAAATACTATAAATAATTAGCTTTCGTTAACGAAAGGTATTGTAATTTCTTTTTTAATTAAGAAATAACCGCCCTCCCTCCTATTCGTCCCTAATTAGCCTACCTAAAGTAGTATATACCTTTTTCTTATAATTAAGCGAATCCCCGTTATCTTACTCCCTCGTTTCTCTCCTTCGATAACTTTTAGTATTTTTTAGCTACGACCAAGTATTTATATTAATAATACCCTATATACCGGATTAATATATTTTTATTCGTCGCCTTATTTAATTTAAAAATTATTATTTTAATAAATTTATTATAATTAATCTATTGTTTAATTCTTCTTTTAAAGTCTATAACAATTTCATTACTAAGCTCTTTAATTACGAGAAGACCCGCTTTAATACGGCCGTTAAATTTGTAAATTAAAAAGTAGTTTATTAATTTAACCCTATTTAATTATATAATATAAGTAAATTAATAAAAGCTTTTAAAGACGTCGAAACCTATATATACGCTCGTAGCCGACTCCTTATTCCTATTTATTAAATCGAGTAATTACGTTAATTAATTAACCGAAAAATCGATATTCTTAATATACCTAATTTGCTATTAATGCTATATATTAATAAATTACTTACTATTACCAATTTCCTTTAATAAATCCCCCGAAATATAAGACTTATTACCCGCTAAATCTTTCGTTAATTCTCTATTTCCCTAAAACCACTTTAAATTCCCAAATTCTTCCTAAGTACTTTTCCAATTAAATTTAATATATTTTCCCCTATATAAAGGATTCCTACTATATAACTACGCCTCCTTACCGAATTAATAGATTTAAAATAATAATAACGAGCCCTAAAGAAGAACTGTAATATACGGCCTTCGTTAAAACTCTTCGATATTTGCGTACTTAATCGATAATAAGTAGAATAATTTAAATAAGCCTTCCGCGTACTTTAAATATTTTAGCCTATTAAATTATTTAACTTTATTAGTAATATATTAAATTAATAATTATTCTAATTCGTTAACGTTCCCGGTACTAAAGAACCGTTATTTTTACTTCCTCTCCAAACCTTTAAAAGTATTAATTAATTAAATACTATCCAATTAAATAATAATATTTAATCCTCCTTTAATATAAATTCCTATAGATAATTATAAAGTTTTAATACCTTTATTATAAGAATGGAGGGCCCTACTATTAATTTTATAATTAATATATTAAAGTTAATAGAGAATTTTATTAACGTTAATAATCCCGTTTCGACCTTTAAAATAGTTTAAATCGGGTATTTTAACCCCGAAGTTAAAATATAAAGTAATAATACGTTAACTACGGTAGGTAATAACGTCTATTATAATAACGTTACTATATTTTAGGATTCTATCGTTACGAATGTAAACGACGAGGGTAAATAAGACTATATTAGGAAAAACCTTTATTAGCTCCTTCGAAGTATAGCCTAATAATAATACACTGCCTAAATCTCTAATTAGGAGCGCTTCGAACTTCGTTAATTATTCGATAATTAAAGAGCCGCTCTATTCGAATCGTTTAATATAAATTTAATAAAAGTAATTAATAAGCTCGCGATTTATATATATTCTAAGGACGATTATTTCAATAGTAAATCGTTTAGGGCGTACGTAATAATTCGTATACGGTTCGTAAAAATATTCGGTATTATAGCGGATATACAATTTAAAACCTAAGTCTTCGTCGGTCTTTATCTCGGGTTATAATAGATTTACCCTTAACCTTCTAATATTAAAAAATTATACGAATAAATTAATACCGTTAAATTAATAGTTAAAATATATATTAACTTACTAAATTATAAATTGTATACGATATTTCATATATTACTTACAATAAGTATTAACGCCGGTTCTAAGATTATTAAAGTTAACTATATATTTGTCGATAATATAAATAACGCCGCCAACGCTTTTATTAATTATAATTTATATAGACTTAAATATAAAAATAGAAATAAAAGAAAGTAAGTAAGTAGAGATAAATTAAGTGGAAGTAGTAATAAGAACGCTAAAAGTAGTAATAAGAACGTTAAAAGTAGTAATAAGAACGTTAGAAGCGGCTATAAGAATATTAGAAGAGGTAATAAGGATAATAGAAGTAGTAGAAGTAATTAAAATAAATAGGAGAAGTAAAGATATTAGTATAGAAGAATAATATAGAAATTAAAAAAGCCGTTAAAGCGTTATATTAGACCGTTTAAAAGGATATTTAAAAGATAGGTAAAGCTGCGTAAGGATAGAGAGTAAAGATATATAGGAGAAGAATTTATTAACGAAGATAATAGTAATAGAAAAGAAGTAGAAAATTATTTAAAGGAATATAATTATACTTTTAATAGAGAAATTTCTAATAAAGAGGAGGAATTAATTTATAATTAAAAGGAGGAGAATAATACTATTATATTTACTTATTTGTCGGCCCCTATTAAGGGCAATCCTCGTTATATCTATTAGAAGTATAACTTCGGTTTCGAAAGCTGAAAGGCTTTAATAGTATATATATTGTCAAATATTTACAATTTAAAAAGAAAGAAAAAACTACCCCCAACGTCAAAACCGAAATTTGGTGAAGCGGAATTATTAGAGAAGTTTTAATCTATTAAATTTAAGATAGGAGACGTCGTAGAGGTAAGACTAATACTTTTATTAAACAACGGATATATTAAATAGAATTCGTATTATAAAATTAGGATTAAAATTAGTATTAAAACCGATATAGTATACGTTAATTCTAATTATTCGATAATAATAATCGATAAACGCTTTTTTAAGAAATATTAGCCAAATATAGAAATTGTTAAAACGCTACCTCGTTTAATAAATAGAATTAATAAAGGCAAAGTAATTATCGACGAATAAATTATTATTACTTTCTAAATCCCAAATATTGTTAATAGCGTTAAAATATTAGGTTAATTTTCCGTTATAAGATAATTAACCTTAGGGCTTAGTTTAAATATACTATTCGGTATTGAATTCCTTAACCTTAACCGGGCTATTATTAATTATCTATATTAAAGTATTACCCTTAAATTCTATAGAGATTTCGTCGTTCTATTCGAATACGTATCGAAGTTAATACTAGTTCGGCGCCGCGTAATTACGCTGGCTAAAACTATTATCCTACTACGTTCTACTATATAAATCCCAATTAACTATAAAAACCTTCCTAAGATTAATATTAACGGATCCCCCCGCGAATATATATTCTATAGAATTATTAATAGAACTATTAATTAACTAGTATATTCGGAATCCGTTAAAACTATTACTATTTCAAATATAATAGATACCTATAAAACTATCGGCCGTAAAAAGAAGGTCGGTATTATCGAAGACTTTAAAAATAATAATTACGTTTTTACTAATTGGGAAAAAGTTATATTAATTAACCTAATAACCGACATTATTACGGCCGAATCCTTTATTTTTAAGAAGTTATAGATAAATTAGTATAAATTAACGAAAATAACGTTTACGAAGTATTTAACGAGATATTTAAAATAGATAACTTTAGAATTAAAAACCCTACCTTTAAACCCGAGGAAAAGGAAAAGAGGCGCGCTAAATTAATAGTAAAGTTTAATACTTTAAATATATTTCGCAACCCCCCTAAATTGAAATTTCTTGTAATTAAAATTAGTAAGAAAATAAAGCCCGCTAAATTTAAATTAATACCCTATACTAAAGAAGATTTCCCTATTTTTAATAACGTTATTAATAGCAATTTTAAAAGTACTATTAACTTTATTTAATTGTATAATCTATTTAGAAAACCCCTTCCTAAAGTGCTAGAAGGTTATAAAGAATTGGGGATAAGAAGGCTAGAGGGAGTCCCTACTATATAAATTAAAGATAGTATTCATATTATTAATATTAATTGTAAATTAATTAAGTAATTAAAGAAAATTATTAACGATTTTAAATATTAGGGCGGTAAAGGTATAATTAAAATAGACGAAGACAAATACTTATATATTAATTTAGTAGAAGGATAGTAAAATAAGAAAGTAGGAGCGAAGCTTTATAAATTAAGCTTAAAAGAATAGAAAATAATTGACGACACCTTCGGCAAATTTTGTAAGTAGGGCAAATTACTATTTATAAAGTACTTTACCCCGTTTAGTTATTTAATCTTCGTAGTTTAGAAAATTGTTAATAGAGTTAAAAAAGGTAGGGTAGTAATTAACTTTAGGGCCCTCAACCGTATAATTATCCCGGACGCCTACCTATTACTAAATTAGGAAAAGATTATTAATATACTTATTAATTATATATTTTTTACTGCTTTCGACGCATCGGCTTTCTTCTATTAATTGCCCGTCTAATTCCGGTATTAGAACCGTATAGTTTTAATCACCTATTAAAATCTTAAAGTTAGTCTAATCGTATTAATAGGCTTTAAAAACTCGCCCTCTTATATTTAATAGTTTATAAATAAACGCTTAACTAAATATAAGTACTTTTACTACGCCTATATTAATAACGTAATTATCTTTAATAAAACGGCGGAAGAATATATTAAATATATTCGCAAAGTATTAGCAGTCTTTTAAACCGTTAACCTTAAAATTAACCCTTAAAAATCCTTTTTCGGATTCCCCTCGGTTAAACTATTAGGATTTTATATTAACAGTCTTAATCTATCTATAATAACCGATAAAGTAGAAACTTTAGCCAAATTCAAAATACCCTCTACCCTTAACAATCTAAAAATATATCTAGGCCTAATAAGATTCCTAAAACGATTTATCCCCTTTTATAAGCAAAAGGCGGAACCTTTAGAAAAAAGGAAAATAGTAATATTGAAAACTGGCCACTAAAACGGCGCCCTACCTATAAGTAAATTAAAAGCAATTAGAAAAAACTATATTTCTAAGGCTAAATTTACCCCAACCGAGCGAAAAAAGGAGGCTTTTCACATCCTCCAGGATTATTTAACAAAAACCGCTTACCTCGCGTATTAGAACCTAGATCGTATACCCTTCGTCAAAATTAACGTATTAAAACGGGGTATCGACGTTATAGCCTTTTACGTCGAAAGCGTTAATACAAATTAAAATAGAAGAAATATCCCTATTAACAAAGTCTAACCAATCTTATATATTAACTACAAATTAACGAAGATAAAATAGAAATACTATCTAACCGAAATAGAAGTCGCAAATTTAATATAGACAGTTAAAAAATTCAAAATATAGCTCTAATTTTTAAAGTATACTACAATTATACTTATAGACTACAAAGTAATACTGAATATTATTAAATAAACCTCCTTTAAAACTATTAATATTATAAAATTCAACCCTCGCTTAATATTAATATCGATTATATTAGTACAATTTAAATTAAATATTCGGCATATCCCTAATAAAATAAACTTCGTACCCAACACCTTATCCCGCCTCCTAATAGTCGATAACGATTCGGAAAATAAAGATTTATTAAAGGCCGAACTTAACGATATTTAGGAGGAGGGTTTTATAATTACCGTCGTCGAAATAGAATTAAATTTTAAATAGAAAATTATTAACGGCTATAAAACTAATTCTAGGTATATTAAAATTATTAACTTCGTTAACGAAAGGAAAGCCCTCTATTAAACGGATCCGACTAAACCGCCTATAATTAAAGGAATGCCTTTCAATATATAGGACGATTTACTATTCTATTATACTATAAAGTATTAATAGCGGCTATACGTACTAAACACCTATATTAAAGATATATTATATATAATTTACAATTCAAAATACTATTTCGGCATTAATAAAATAATTAAAGACTTAGTTTCCTACTTATTCTCTAAAATAACGAAGAAAGTTAAAGATTACATTTAATATTACCCCGAATACTTTGAAAACGCTACCTTAAAAAAGAAGCTCTTTAGCGAATTTAATCCTATTAACGTATTGCTTATCCTAAGCTATATTATTATAATTAACTTTATAATTATACTACCTATATATTTCTAAAATAGGATTTTTAAAGTTTTAAAAGGTAGTTTTAATATAATTATAATAGTTAGTAGCAAATACGATAAATATATTCTTTATATCCTAAGATAAATAATATAAATAGTAAAATAATAGAATATAGTGCTAGCCACCTACCTTCTATTATACAATTAGGGTTTACCTTCCGTTATTATTTCTAATAGAAACCTTAAATTTATGTCCGATTTCTAATAGGGAATATTTAAAGCGATAAGTATTAAACTTTTAATATTTACCGCCTACTACACTTAAATAAATAATTTATTAGAGAGAAAGAATTAAATAATTAAGATTGCTATTAGGTTCTATATTATAATTAGTGAGGTATTTTGGTTAAATATCCTCTTAGTATTATAATTTAATTTTAATATAGTATATACCGACGTTATTAGCAAGTCTCCAATCGAATTACTAATAAAATTTAAACTTTATACTTTATTAAACGTAGTATTTAATTTTAAGGATAAATTTAATATTAAAGCAGTCCGTATATTAAATTATCTTAAAATAGAAATAGCTATCGTTTACGTAGTAGCCGCAGCCAAAATAAAATACAATAAAAAGATAATACCGGCTAAATTTAAGGTTAGAAATTAGGTATATTTACGACTATATTACGGCTACTATTTATTAAAAAAGCCTTTAAAGAAGTAGTTTTAATAGAGAATAGGACCTTTTAAGGTTATTAGCGTTAAAGGACTATTAGCGGTCGAATTTAATTTCCCAACTAACTAGAAAAATTATTGTACTATATTAATTATATAATTAGTACCCGTTCCCGTTGGAGAAGATCCTTTCGGCCGTCGTCCTTAAAACTTAAGTAAAATCGTTGAAGAAGATATAAATAATAATAAATAATACGAAATTAATAAGATTCTTAGTCGGCGTATAAATTTCAAGCATAGTCGTCTAATTTTTAAATACTTCGTTAAATAGAAAGGATATTAGAATTAATAGAATTTATATATATTACATCCTACCCTTTTATAAAATGTATTAAACTTATTCTATAAATATAATAATATTTATCCTATTAACGAAAAGGAGTTCAAACTTAAGAAACTAAGGAAAAGGAGAAAAGTTGCTACAATATAGGAAGAGCCTTTAGAAAAATAGGGAAAGGAGGTTATTAAAATTCCTAAATCTAATATTAAAATAAGGCTTCCCTTATATCGCGCTTAAGGCTATATTTTTATCCCGTCTCCCTACCTTACCTTTCTACGAGAGTTTATTATTTTACTATACTATTTTATAATTTATATAATGAAATTTTACTAAATTTTTATAATTCTCCCTCGTAACCTCACGCTATTTTCGAATATTTATAAACTACCCTATTTTCCTTCTATTTATTTTACTCCCTTTCGTTTATATATATTCTCTTTCTCTCCCTCTCTTTCTCTCTCTTTCTCCTTTTTATACCTATTATTATTCTTTCCTAAATTCGATTAATATATATAGTAATTATTTATAATATTTAATAAATTTATAATAAATATTAAAAGGGATTAAAAAGCGTACGAAGCTATAAGGCCGATTAGATTAAGCTCTCGTAAAAGAAAGACGCCCGATAACGAAGAAGCCGAAATTATTATAAAAATCCCCGTTAATTAATATAGAGAATACGAAGTAAACGATGAAATCAAAATTATAATCTAATTCGTTAAAAGTTTTAATAATATTCCAGAAAATTGGGATTTAAAGACTATTATAGTAATCCTCGGCCGTAAATAGAAATATAATATTTAAAAGACTAATTAATATCCAATTTTTAAGAACTTTAATAAATATATCCTTAATAAGTAAAAGAGTATTAATCTCAGTTTAAAATATATATTAGCGAAAAATAAGAAATTCCTATAGATTTTAAAGTTAAGCGTTTAAGCTGTAATAATAATCCTCTATTATTCGGAAATCTATAAAATATTAGACGATAATTAGAAGGCGGAACGTCACCTTCCTAAGAATTAGAAGGAATTTAATAATAAGTGCGGCTAGGATTTAGAAGCTTATATTATAGGAGATAAGCCCGGAAAGATATCCAAACTGGGTAGGAATCTACTTTATAATTTCGAGTAGCGTAAAATTAATATAGAGTCGCCTACTAATATTGTTACGGTAGTAGAAATATTAGTAATCCGCGACTCTTTTAATATAAAAATAGCTCGCTTAGAAACCGACGTTAATTTATTACCAGTTGATAAGGTGTGGTATATTGTGAGTGAAAAGTTCTAGTAGTATTAGGACATTAAGGCTTTAAAGGCCAAGCAGAGGAGGCCTACTTAGAAGTTAGACGCGAGCCTTAACGTAACCGAACCCGTTACCAACCTAGTAGTATAGAGTGTTGACGACAACCTAGCGGCATAGAGTGTTGACGATAACCTAGTAGACTAGACAATTAACGACCCTATTAACGAGGATACGGCCGTTAACGAAATTATTGTTAATAATGCCCGTTCTAAATATATTACGTCGAATAAAGAGGTCGAAAGCGAGCTAATTAATATTATAATTACTAATATATATAAGCTAATTGAAATTTGCGGGGACGACTTCGAGTCGACTATAAATAATAATAAGGCCTTTATTACTACTACGGAAGTTAAAGTATTAATTACTATTATTATTACCGAAGTAAGAGAAGAGATAAAGAAAATTATAGTGGGATAGAAGAGAAAGTACGAAGAAATATAGGAGGAAATTAAGGATTTAAAGGGAAGGATTAAAGAATTAAAGTAATAGAAGAAAATAAATATTAAAAATTTGTAGGAATTTATTAAGGGAGTAGTATTAGAACGTATAAGGAATAAGGAAAGGGCGATTAATATTGAGTAGGGAGATTTCTTAAAAATAAAAAACGGAAGATATATATTTAAATATAAGTTAAGGGAGGTATTTATCTAGGAAACCTTAATTAACAATATTAATAAGGTAGTGTAGTAGAAGGCTGTAATTAAACCCAATTAACGGGCGTTTATATATATATAGCGATAAGGATATTATTATTTTTTCTCTGAGAGGGGCATTAATGCGTAGCTTCCCGTATAGAGGGACCCCCCTGCCTATTGCGCTTGACGTAAAGTAGGCATGTATTATATATATATATATATATAGTTGTGCGTATTAACGTACTAATTCTAGATCTCTCCTAGAATTAACAACAACATCATAATTACGTTAACGCGCTACGCTGATCTCATTATACGGTTTCTATGCATTATATATAAATAGCTAAAATCAAATTTCTAAAGATTAATTTACACCCTTTCACGGTAAGTTACGAAAGTATAAAATTATTCGTAAGAAAACTTCTAATTATAGAAATATTTAGGTAATCGGTTAGTAAAATAAATTATTATTAAAACGATTTAAAGTTAGAAGTTATAAAGGAAATAGGAATTATTTATTATAGTACGTACCTTTTCTTTAATTATACCCCCTAAACACTTAACACTACCGTTTTAAATTTAAATATTAAATATTAAGGATTCGAAAATAATAAAGCGAATAGCTAATTTATTTTTAACGTATTAACTATTAAACTTATTATTGTACTTAACGTATTTAATTTTAATATTATACTAATAATTAATTGTATTGATAATTAAAAATAATTTTTTAACAATAATTTCAATTGTATGTATTGTTATATAAATATCTTAAACGAATTTAATTTATCGATAAATAACGAGTATTATATATTTAAGACCTCCTTTCCCTTATTCGTATTCGAAAAAATCGATAATAAAATGTTCTCCTAATCCAAAGCCTCGGTCGCGTAATTTTCGTATAATTTATCGTTTAATTTTAAATATATTGTATACGTCGTATTAATAAATCGCTAGTCCTTTAAATTTAGTGCCCTTAATGTTATAAAAATATTTGAAAATTTATGGACTGTAATAATCGAATTATTCGTATTAAAATTAGGCAGGCATTTTATATGGAGAAACGCTATCTGCACCGCCGCAAAACGCTATCTGCACCGCCGTCCAAAATTTTAATAAGGTATAACTTGGGTAAATAGTAAGCTCCAAATATAAAAGTAGTATTTTTGGGTTCAGTAAGGTTCTCTCTATTATAATATACTTACTAACCCTTCCGACCGCCTCTCACATCTACTATTTTAGAAGATATAAGTAATTCCCAAATAAAGTTTTCTTTTTCTTAAACCATTAGTAGGTTTAAAGGCTGCGGTAATATTTAGGAGCTAACTTTGACACTATTAAATAGAGTAGAAAATTACAAAAATTCCAAGCCTACTTTGAGGCTATAGACCCTTATTTTAGTAGAGTAACTTTATATTTTATTGTTGGACGGCGGTGTAGATAGCGTTTTGCGGCGGTGCAGATAGCGTTTCTCTTTATATGCGCGACGGCTAATATAAGAATTAAAATAATTTCGTTGAATAAAGAAAGTAATACGATTAAAAGAAAGGGGAAAATATTCGAAAAGCGTTTAGTAATAGATTTCTTAAAGGAAATAGAAAATCGACCCGTTTAACTATTGAAAATAATTATTAAGTAGTTTATAATCTTAATAAAAACCTTACTTTTAAAGTAAATGTAAAAATATAAAATTTATAATAAAATTAAAGTAGAAAGCGACCTCCTTTAATTATAATTGTAGAATTCCCCTCTTTCCTTATATTTTTACGTTAATAGTCCTAAAACCCTTAATAAATATTTAAAAATCTCTAGCCTAGACGTAATCTTCTAGGGATATTACTTGAAACGAAGAAAAATAATTAATTTTATTAAAAATATAAAAGGAAGCCCTAGAATCGAAGATTGTTAAATTTTTAAGAAGGTAAATATCCCTTCCGGTATTTGCGTTAAAAATACTTTATTTAATGAAAAATATTAAATTGTAAGTACCGATTTTTTATCGCCTTTAAGTCCTTAAGGTAGCAATTTGCGCAAAAGTAATAAAATAATCCTGCATTTAATTCTTAGTTTTCTCTACCTCTTTACTAATTTCGGAAAACTTTTTAAAATTCTTATTAATAAATTTCTAAATAGAATTATTAGGCTTCCAAATAAAATTATCTTTTATTTTAAGTATTAAATACTAGTAGCGTATTATTAAGTAAGGGCCTCGTTCGTATACTTTATATAGCGGCGTAAATCCCCCTCTTTTTTTCGGCTGTAAAGAATTATTTATATTTTTATTCGTACTATATTTTTTCTTTACGTATACTTTCCGCTTCTTTTTATAATTAAAATTAAAAGCGTCTTCCCTTTTAAATATAAATTTTTTCGAATTAAATTAATTAATACCCTAAGCGCTACGAACTATAGTTTTTTTACTGGCTAGTAGTATAATATATTTTAATATATTAACCCTTCTAAAGTTAATAAATACGTCCTTATAGTTTAAATACGAATTTTCTAAATCGTAATTAAACTTCTAAGTATTATTTATTTAAATAAATTTATATTCGTAAGTTATATTAATAAAATTGGTAAACTATAAAGTAGGGGAAGTAATTTCGCTAATATTTAATTTTTTACTATTAGCGATAAAGACTTCCTAATTTAAAACCCACTTTTCGAAATCTTTAGGTTATTTCTTAGTAATTTCTTTAATGAAGGTTTAGTATTTTCGCCGGATAATAGCGATTTAGTCGATAGGACGGTAATTAATTTAGTATTTAATTTATTTTAGCTATTTACGGGTAGATTTATCCTATTCGAAAGTAGTATCGGTAAATTAGTTAGTAATGTAAGTATTTATCTAATTACGGACTTTCGTATTAATATTGTCGAAGTCCTTTTAATACTTATAGCGGGCATTATATATATTATTAGCTTAATTGTAAATAGCCTTTCCTCCTATAATAAAGTTTGTAGCGGGGTTAATTATTATATCCTCTTTAAAATTTTCTTCGTCGTTAGAATTTTCCTTAACTTCTTACTAGAATTAAGCGGTAGTAGTAACGGCGGTCTTAGTACTGTCTTCGTT
This sequence comes from Copromyces sp. CBS 386.78, assembly GCA_030685235.1. Taxonomy (NCBI): domain Eukaryota; kingdom Fungi; phylum Ascomycota; class Sordariomycetes; order Sordariales; family Sordariaceae; genus Copromyces; species Copromyces sp. CBS 386.78. The sequence goes on along the minus strand of MU839190.1, from coordinate 15,321 downwards.
AATTTAAGTCTAAATCTAAATTTAAACCTAAATTATAGTAGTATTTATCGTAATTATTATAATAATTATCGCTACAACCTTCTTAATTCGGATTCCTCTATTGAATTTAATAAATTCTTTTTTAGCCGCTAATATACAATCTTTTGCGGGCTTCGTAAAAAAGAAATCTTCTAGCTTAGGAAGTAGGACCCTCTAAATTATAGGCCCTTCCTTAAATAATTAATTACCGAATTTTTAATTACTTTTAATTAGTTGCTTGAAGGCTTTGTACTAGTTAGGCTAGTTATTTTAGGTCCTAAGGATAATTGTAATACTTTTATTGGTAGATTCTTTTAATAAAGATATAGTTAACGTTGTTAGTTTCGTAGGGATATTACTTTTATTGATTGTCGTAGCGTTTCTATCGTAAATACGCAAATCAGACTATTAATTATCAAATGTAACTATATAGAATTAATTAATTCAAGAATATATATAACTAACTCGCCCAAAAGGTCTGGGGGGTGCTGGAGTATCCCAGAGGGACCCAGAAACCAGTAATCTAGGGGGCTGGGCGGCTAACCCAGATTGAGTATAGCCAGAAACCCAGATATCCACCCTCTAATCTGACAAATGCCGAAACGGCACCGGCACTGTCCAGAAAATCCTTCAATGAAGTTCAAACTTCAAAGAGATGGCAGTTGACAACAACGTTCCAAAGAAGATCGGATTTCAGCCCTTTGAGGAAAGTGATCTTCACATGACGGGGCATTGCTCTTTTTGCTGTTTGCTGCAGTGGTCAAAAACAAGTGCGATGCGCCAAGGTCAATGAAAGGAAAGTGCGTGTAAGCCGAATTGACCAATCGCATTTCAAAGAGCTTGAATCGCCACACTTCATGGTTGCGCGCCTCAATTGCATGCGCCTCATCAGATCAGAACGACCGTCTTTCTTTCCGTCTCTACCGTCTCTACTTCCCAGCCACTCAATAGCAACGGTCAAAATTGCATCGGCCCTCGGCTCATCCACTTGGGTTGGAAGTCCAATCTCCGAGTCGAATCCCGGGCAGGACCGGGGGACCGCTTTTGCCGGGGAAGTGTCTCCGCATACCCTCTTCTTCCCCGTCCACACGCCGTCTTCCGTGGATTGGACCCAGGGATTCCAGGAAGCGTTAGCAAAATTGTTGATGAGCAACCAGTACAACAATGGTGGTGATCAAAATCAGACATTTCCGCTATCCACCAACGGACTTGCTCTCGCCTCATTGGGGAGTAGGGGACCTCGGGGACTTGACGGCTGATTTTGCTAAACGCCAAGGTAACGGAAGGGCGCAGAATTGGAAAGGGACACTCAACGACCCAAGCCGGACAAACGCTCACTTAGCCCATCTCGATCGGATGAACTGTTCTGCACCTCTCAGGGGATGATTACCAAAAAAGAACCTTTCCCATTTCCCGCAATTTGAATGGCACAAATGGCACGGACGGATAGGTGAGGTGTTGGCGCGGAATGTAACTGTGGTTGTTGTGGCTCCTGTCTCCTTTAATTACCACAAAGACTTACAGTACCCCGGGTACCTGACGTTGGTAGTAATGGCAGTCATGTTTTAACAGTGTTCGTGGAAAAGGAGTCGGGCTTCGTTACATCCTGTAATTCCAACACGATGTATGTCCCTGATATGCGCGTGTGTCTGAGTGGGAGGAAAACGATGGCTTTGTGTAGGTTCCTCGAGGGTCAAAAAGTACCAACTGGTAGAAACGAAGTTAGTGAGAGGTTGGCGAGTTCTACGAGAGTGTCACCCACGCCCTAAGATTGCAGGAACTCAACCCCCTGAGCCCTGGTAACAACGAGCCAACGCTTTCAAGCCACGACATGCGTTGCTTATTCTGTGCCGTCATGGTCTCACGGATCCTCTCCACCTCTTAACTGGGTGGAAATCGTCGAGTGGTTATGGCCCTAGGGTGGCCGCCGTTTTGTTTCGTTTCATCTTGGGACTAACGTCTTCTTCCGCCGGAGCCAGTGCTATCATCACTCTCTGGACTGTTTCGGTATCTATTTTCTGTCTACGGATCTGGTGAATGTCGAGGGACCCTGGAGGTGTCCGTGGGCTGGAAATGAGGTGTCCGTGTGAACAGTTCGGAGTAGGGACAAACAGTCGACGACGTGGCCGTTAGCCTTCCCCCGTTGCCACGGCTGTCACGGGCTGGCGGTTCGGCGCGGAACACTAGAACTACCCGTTGACTGAACACTATCATTACTGTATATTTTTCTAGACTTGGTCTTCATCCCGGGTGCTTTTACTCCCGAACGAGCCGCATGAGCCTTTTGTCCAATGGCTTTGCAAGAAAGACTGCTTTCGAAAAACGGTTGTTCGCCACCTGGACCCTGGACAGCCGTTCCCGCTCCCAGGAGACACCTGCGGCTGAACGTCAGGATTGCCGCAACCCAAGCTCAAACAGAATGAGGAAAGGGAGATCTTGTCCTATTGGGCGGTGAATGATGCTGCTTTCAGGCTGTCAAGGCGCGCGCTACGTTGGCTTTGCAACCCACAGAGGATTGGTTATCAAGATACACTCAGTCGTTGGAAGGACACAAGATGATCCCAGGACCAAACACTGAGGACAGTGTGCATCATGATAATGCGAGAGGTATGTTCAAGAAGTGTGTATTTCGCTGTCCAATAGTGGAAGAGGGGTAATGGTTAGAAATACCCAAAGAAGTGAAGATAAACACAAGTACTAAGGGGGTTTAAAACGCTCCCCAGGCCGCCCATCCAAACCGATAGTGTTAAAAAAAGACCCGTACCCAATCAGCCAAACCGCCCTGTAAGCCCCATCCTTCTGTTACCACTGGCTCTGCCCATTTACTTGCCAGGCTAGTCGTACAGAAGAGAAGAAGAGAACAAGGCAGCATAAAAGGAACTGTGACCGCCATGGGTCATGGTATCTCGAACAGGAAGAAAGAGAGAAGAATAGAAAATAAGACCCATCAGGTATCAACGCCAAACAGCACATAGCAAAACCCCCTATCCCATTGGCATGCGACTCATGTGTCTAAGCATGTGTCCACGCCGCTTTTTTTGTTGGTGCCCCGGAAAACCCGCCCAGACGAGACAAACAGACAGACCAAACCCGACCCCAGCCTTCTAAAGACCTGCCATTCCTGAATCATAATAGCCAATCGCATGTCCGTTTGCCTTGTTTCCCATAACGTCGTGTTTATCCAATCGCTGGTCGTGTACCATATGTTGTAATTTTTATTGATCATCCAGTGATACGTTTGACGCCTAGTAGAATAGACAAACCCTGAAAATTGTGTCGATGTTTCCTTCCCAGGGCTTGCGATGTTTATCTTAGTACAACAGTCGCAACTCATATGCTGTCTGCGAGCTACTGTTCGTCGTTGCTGGTGATGCTAGCTCGGCCTCGGGGCCATCGACGGCCATCTCCCATTCTCGCTTGACGCCAGAGTTGTTGCCATTGACTTCGTGGACCTCGAGCTTCATATCTTGGCCTTCTGAAAGCTCCTGAATAACGTCATCGTCCATTGCTACCTCAATGCCGCGCGGGAGAACGTGGGTGGTACGGACGATGCTGCTCAGGTCCATGTTCCATTTCTGCGCAATACGCTTGACAAATTCTTGCAGGCTCCGTTCCATGAGGTAGACCGCACGATAAGTTGCCTGGCCCTGTGGGTTTCCAGGATCTAGGCGAGCGACATAGAAACAGGCCACGGGCTTGGCCGCCCTTTCTGGCGGAGGGCGGTAGCCCGTGTCGACGTCCCAGGACTCTATCCAGCCTTTCAAGTTTCCATCATCATCCGTGGTCTGTTTGACTTTGGTTGGCTGGCCGGACAGTCCCGTAGAAGCATCGCCCGAGTTGAATCTGTGAAGTTCCTGCCCCCAGTTTGGTTTCGATCCGGTGGCGGACATCTGGGAAACAACCGAGGCCGAGCTCGGAGATGGGGAAACCATAGATCCAGTCACGGAGCTTTGCTCACTGGCCCAAGCATTAGTTTCTCTGGACTCCATCTTGGTAAGGTCAAAGGCCTCCCCAGGAAGAGCCACAGGATGCAGGTCGGGGTCGTCCAGTGCCTCACCACGGAGGTAGAGGACACTGATAGGCCGGGTGCTGGTGAACATGTCCTGAAAGCTCTGTAGCTTTACGTTGAGATCCTCTTCGAGCTGTACACGAGGGCCTCCTCCGGCGGAGCTAGCGGATGACATGGACCATGTCCGCTTGTGTTTTTGGATCTTCCCAGGGCGGTGGCTGCTCTGAGTCTTCATCTGCGTTACCCCCGGTCTCTTCCTCTTGCCAAATTCCTTGATCCCGCTCTCCGCTTGCTGAATCTGTTGCTTGATTTTGTCGATGGTCTTTCGTACGTGCGCAACGTCGTTGGCCAGCTTGCGCTCAGCACCGTGATCGCGGAACAACTTGACTTTGCAATAGCAAAGCTCGGCTCCGTCGTTGGTGTTTGGTGACTGGGGGGAATTCGGGAGATATGGTTGTGTCTTTGCACAGAGCCTTACCGGAATGCCTTTGACACCCTTGGAATGACTGAAGTCAGTGGAGAGGAAGTTGAAGCGGACGGCGATATTGCAATCGAGCGAACCGTTGATGCCGGGGGTCCAGATGACCGAGAAACCGTCAAACGAAGCGCTCTCCAGTTCAATGCGAGTCCTCTTGTCGTCACCCTCTGCTGGCTGGCTAGCCTCGACAAATTCAACGGCTTGCAACTTTCCGCCTCTTTGGTGTGCTTCATTGGTACCGCGACCTTCTTTCCACAAGCTCCAGCACACGCCGGGCTTTTGGCGCTGCTGGTCTTCTTCAAAAGATACCCTGACAAATGTGCGATACCGGGTCCCCGGGGCGATGGGTCCCTGAGCCGCGGTATCGACGACGGACAGAGAGTAGGCCTGACCCTTATTCAGATAGGTAATGGGGATTTCGTCCGAGCTCTTGATCATGGCCGTCGGTGCGTTGAGTGTGGTGTGGAAACGGAACCTTTCGGCTGATGGCGGTAGCTGCATGGAAATGGGACCCATACCGAATTGCCTTTGGAAGCCCATCATTGGGGACGATTGGAAGCTGCTATCGATGCTGCCCATCCTTTCATCAGTCGGATCGGAATGGTTCATGGGAGAGTCGTCCTGGTCCATTGTTTCAAACCCTGAGTCTTGGTGAAGAAAAGTCGAGGGCGCAAAGGACGGCTGGGTTGGCGCGGCTTGAATAAAGGCGTTATAATGGTGAAACTGGGGAAATCCATGGTGAAATCCACCCAATTCCATATGCGCTGGCCCGGGATGCAGAGATGCGTCGGCGGTGGGCATCGACAGCGGCGTGCCCAGGCCCATTGCTAGGCCGAGCGTCGGGGTATGGAGATCTCCGGCCGTGGGATGGTAGATGGTGTTCGTTCCACCCGGAGTAGGGGTATATAAACCATGGTGGCCGGCGCCGTATTGCGCGAAGGCAAACTGGCTGGCGTCTAGAGCAGACGGGGTGAACCTCCACGGCTCGTTGTTGGCCCGGGGAGTCGGGTCCTGGTCACGGAAAGCGTCATGGCCAAGGCTTTGGGCCCTAAAGTTTTACCACAGTTAGCCAAACCCAACCCAGGGAATCCAAATGGACGATATGGGATCGTATGGCATGACCGACCCGCCGGACGGCTGCCGGCGCTAGAGGTCATGACACATGCGTGTTTCCGCAAAGTCTGGGAGGGGTTTGCTTATTTTGAGCTTATTTCATCCAAGTCAAGGATGAAACCCCCAGACCAGCAGCTGCGACACAACGGAACGTGTATCTTGGGGCAAAGAGTCACCCACCTTTCGATACCAGCTTGACCGGTGGTTGCGGTTCGGGCAGGCGCTGTGGCCACGGAAGATGTGGCGGCGGCTACTTCAGGGAACTGTTGCCTGAAGTTCTCCAGCAGATCATGTCCGGGCTTTCGCGCACTTGTTCTGTGAAGCAAAAGTTGTCAGAAAATCAGCCAAGGTTGAGAAAGTGGACAAGCAGGAAATTGGGAAGTGCGGATGAGTCTCGGCTCGGGGTCCGGTGCTTATAGAGGGGGTTGTTGGCGACGGGCAGACATCGCCAGTCTAAGAATTTTTCTTCGAAAAAGAAAAAAGAAAACGCAAACTAGAGGTACTGACCGTTGGGAAAACATAGTTTCTTGATGGGTCAACTGCTCGCAACGGGTGAGACTCGTTGCCCCCTCTTTCTTGGAACGCCGAAATGACAAGATATTTATATGCAGATTTGACGTATGGGTCCGGGCGCGGTTGTAGTGACTCCAGCTGGATCGGGTCCGGCAAAAGCTCCGCTATGCCGGTCGTCGTCGTCAACTCGCGTGGAAAGATGAGACGAATGCCAAAAGTATGCAAAGGCAAGCAGGCAGATTTGAACGCGCAATGCACGCAGGCTGTGGGTATCAAATGTGAGGCCTCAGGCAAATTCGTAATTCGACTCGGTGCGTCGCGAGCAAAGCCGGAGATGGGGGGATGCCGAAAAAGTATGCGCTGCTAGTTGATGCGTCGGTGTCGGTCAGGCAGGTCGCAGAAGCAAGTGCACCTTTTCTGTAACGAAAACGAGAGGCAGCGCAAGCAGATTGAAAAGTCAAAAGAGAGAAACGGCAGATGCGCCAGAGAAATGGAAGGGAGAAGAAAGCAATAGGAGGGCAGAGGAAATTTTTGGTCGGTCGGTTCCTTCCGTCTTCGTTTATTGCGACTAGAGTTTCTTCCGCACCTCAAGGCTGGCGCGAGCGGGTGGGTGGCCGGCCGAGCATGCCTTGTATATACCTCTACTACTGAGAAACTGAGACGAGGACTTCCCTTTTCCTTTCTTCCATGTTGCCCTCGAGGTCGTCGTTCCGTACACTGTATGGATGGTACCTTACCCCCAACACGCAGCAGCCGCTAAGGCAATGCATTCCCAACCATCAATTAAAGCCCAGGGGTCGGGTTGTGTGTGGGTACCCTACCGTACGTCTCCAGGCCAGAGGGGTACAACTGGGGTTTATTACGGTACCTCTACAGTGCATACACAACTGTTTTGGTAAGTACCGTACTCGGGTAGTCAGCGGACCGACAGGAGCCATCTTCTTTGCACATAACATTCCCCCTCTCCAGTATGCTACCTAAGATAGAAGAGATAGTCATAGAAACGTCCAACGACCAAGTTTGTCTTGAGAGGTCGTGAAAGACTTTGAGAGGCCGCCTACAGGTAGAAGGCGAAATACGGTACTTTTTAAAGCCAAGAGAACCTAGTATAGTACACCAAATGCGATTCGACTCGGGAGGAGCATCTGGTAGCCACCATAATGAACGCCACGGGACTGTAGAGTGAAGAGACTCCCGTCGGTCGAGCAAGAGCGACGGAGGGTGGCCGATGTGTGAACGGACAGGAACGGGGTCAGGCCTCTCTCGAGACCGGTCCCATTTCCATCAGTTCCATCAGTCGCTTTCACACTCGCATTCACACCTCGCTAAGCCTAAAGAAGAAGTAATGCGATGGTGTGAAGGGAGCTGTGGGAGCCAACGGGGGTCTGGTGGCTGACTCTCGCGGAACACAGAAAGACGGGTGGACGGGTTGTGTGGGCCAAGCAATTCCCCCCCCCCCCCCCCCCACCACGGAACATCCATAAGGCCAATGCATGGTAAAGTGTAGAATTGGATGGTCGATTTGGTCGACATCTTTTGAGGCCTTTTTTTTCTTTCTTTTCTGGGTGACAGCTGGCTCGCGCCTCTGGTTTTGATACAGAGTCGGACCATGTGGTCTGGCACCTCTGCTGCATACACGTGTTGCCAAAGGGCTGTGTGTTGTTATGCGGCAACTCAACGTGCGATGCTCCAGATGCCTCCAGCAATTACCAATCTGCTGGTGCCTCCTGGGATGTTTTGAAGTGAAGCATGTGGATGACACGAAGACGATCTTTTCGGGTTTTCATGTGTCTCTATATAGTGGAGCGGCATAAGCATTTGGTGAGTATGGATTGACCCTTCTGACCGAGCACATAGCGGGAATATTTCGGATGCCGATGGTCTTTCGCATGTTGCGAGTTGCGAGGGGATAGGTATATCAGGTAGGGGCTCCAGTGGAGTCCAGGCGCCTTCAACCGTCAGCCTGTCACGGCAAGTGCCAAATCACTGCAGTGAAAAAGGCTTCACCACACATGGACGACGGAACGCATTTCGGCGGTGAGGACGACCCTGGGAACATGTGATGAGGTTCTAATTCGGGAGCAGCAGTGAAGTCCAAATATTTTTTTTCTTTTTTTTTTGTCTGGCATCAAACAACTGCATGAGGACTTAAGTGATTGACTCGCACCAGCAGTGTAGATAGGTGCGGGCACTGAGCCGCCGTCTGATATCCCGTCTCTTCGGGATGCAGGTATCGATACATTCGCAACTGAGCCGAACTTTTGATGGTCGATGGACCGTTGCAACTACGTGGCTGTGCTGGACCCTCTGGGTTCCAGTCATCTCCGTCTGTTCAACTGTCGATCCCGATTGAATGCAGGCACGCAAAGATTGGTCCAGCGAAGTCCCTTGATGTGTCCCTTTAGAAGATCAGTCCGGACCCTGTGGCTTGAAAGTTGTCGCCACAGATGTCGTCCGGCTTTGTTATCTCTCCGCTGCACCACCTTGTACAAACCGCGACGACTGGATGGCCTTCTCCGATCTCCAAAATCCCACATCCCCTCGGCGGCTCAGCCCACCGCGATACAGTAAGAACCTTTGCAGTTGCTAACACCCCCTTTTTGCTAAAGATTTGGGCTGCCCGCATTCCCTCTGGTGGTGAAGACTGCTAACTGCTATTTGCAACGGTGATGGTTCGGATTTGCAAAAACAGGGGTCTGATTTTGGTGGGAGAGGACACTTATACCCTTGTACCGGGGGGATAGCTGCCTTAGGTGGCCCACTCTTTTGGTCCATTGCCAGTTATCCAGTGGTTAGAAGGCCTAGATATGGTCTGTGCACTAGCACCTTCTTTTGCAAACCCCCCCTTTTGCAAAGATTTTGGGCTGTCGGAATTATTTGCAACTGCAGGGGTTCTTACTGTATCTGGATCCCGAATCTAGACCCCGCAATGGTCTCGAGAGGTTCAAGCCCGTCCAACCAACACACCCTCACACAGCAAGCCACGGGCAACAACAACAACAACAACAACAACTACACCTTTCAGTGTGGCGGCACGGCAGCCGAATTTTGCACAGCTGCTCCCTCCGTAAGTCGGGATTTGCTTGCGGACGGAAAAAGACATTAGCGAGATTCCCCCGAAATTTCCCTCCGCCATCGTCGATGCACCGTTGGAACCGTACAACACACACACCGTGAGTTCTCTCAAAGGCCCGAGGGGAGTCAACCCAACAATCAACAGGCCCTGGTCTGAAGTCCACATTTCCCAGGGGTAGGCTGGACGGTTGGATGCCCAAAACAGACAAGCCTAGCGGAGATGGGAATCCACAACGGGTACCACGACAAAAGTTGACAAGAACTCAATGACGTCACCGGCGTTATTTTTCTTTTTTTTTAGCCCGCCGTCTCCCTTTTCCCCTCTTTTCCACGGGGAACACGCTGGGCGGGGACTTAACCGAAATCGCACTACAAGTGCGCAAGTCAACATTTTGAAAGCCAAAAAGCCTCATTGAGTGATGGGGGCTCCATGGTACAATTTTTCCTCTTAGCACCAAAGGGAGGGGATGATCATTTCTTTGTGCCAAGGGGGCGGGGGGAGGGGCCGCTGTTCATCCTATCGTCGCGCATCTGCCGTCTCAAGCCACGTTTATGGTTCGTTTTCTTCGACATCGGGCCGCCAGAAGCAACAAGATTACCCTGATACCCAGGGCATGTATAGGTTAGGGGAAGCATTGACAATCGTCTTGGCAAGACCCGTCCGTGTTGGGGTCTTGGGGACGAGCGCCTAATTCGCAGGTGGTTCTGGAAGTCTTCTGCGGCTGCCACCGATTTCACTGAAATGCGAAATTCGAAACGGGAGCGACCCTTTCGGCCGGAGCCAAAAGCAACAATGCCTGTGAGTTGTGACAGAAAGATGGGAGATTACTGTAAATGACCGTGCGCAAACCGTTATAAAAATCTACGATCAGTGTCTCGCTTCCAGAAGGTTTGTACTCTGGGCAGATATTGGATACCGTTCGAATGGTCAATCTCGCATCCACCGGCAAAACTCAACTTCCCCTCCATGTAGCATATATGCATCTCGATATATCTACCGATCTACCAACGCCGTTCGGACGACTGAATCAGACACTTTTCACGGCTTCCTCGGATTCGCTCGCTTTTTTGCTTTGCTGTCAGAGCTGCACAGCTGGTGGATTTGGCCGGCACCACGATACTCCCGAGTCATGGGCAGGCTTACCAGAGATTTTTATAGGGAAGCACAATGCTTAAAGGGCAAAGAGAGGGTTCACGCAGGTGAGCGGCGGCAAGCAGGGCTCGTGCAAGGTTACTGCAGGTAGGGTCTAATGAGATGAACCACGGGCACGCCCAGCGATTTCCGCGATTTTCGATAGGTATACCGAGATTTCTGCTCAACCCTCCCGTTCTTACGGAAAAGCCAACTCCGTCTGGAGCCGTCCCACCAAGCGCCCGACTCTCCATGGGCCGGCTGATGCGGTCAGTCGGCCGGCCGGCGCCCAGCTCGGCTACAGAGAGCTGAGTGGCCAGTTGTGTGCAAAAATGCCGTCCCTACGCCCCTCCTTGCGCGGTCCCAATCTCCGGGTTCATTACAAAGTTGTGGTAGCCTCGCACCAAGCATGACGTCATGGTTCTCCAGAGTCGAAATTTCCTTCACCGGTCGACTCCGCTGGATGAAAACGCCAAGTGAGTGGACCTCCAGATGTGGGATGCGTTGAGGGGCCCGATTGAGAGAGGCCCGCTTTCAGGAGAGAAAGGCTCCGGGTTGTGTCCACTGCGCGGGCTCGCAGTGTGTGAAAACAAAGTGGCCCGCTAAAACCTCCTCAAGCATCGCTACGTGGCAGCGGAAGAAATCACGGCATTGTATTGGAGTGGTGGATCGAGAAAAAGAAAGCATCCATGTGAAGAAAAGCACCAAAAAAACCGAGTGTTTCTTCCCCAAAATGTGCTACGTACCTTTGGCGCCATCACTTGGCGCATAAGAGCAGTGCAGCCCGAATGCCCGCGTGCCGTCCGATTGTCACCCCCCGCAAAACCGGGTCACGGGGAGGGGACGGGACGAGCGTGTAAAGTACGGTTTACCGTAATAAACAATCGTTTCAGAATTCAGAGCCGTGGTTTTGTTCCCCGCATCGTGCTGAGAGGTTGGGTCGTGAGATTGAACCTGACCCGAAACTGAGGAATTGAAGCGGCAGCAGCATCGCCTAATAGCGTAGCCGCGGCTCGAAATGGCCGACCCTCTCATTCGCTCTGGGCTAATGTGGCTGCGCAACTGACGTCATCCTCGACTGACGCGCAGCTGGGGATTGGTAGCGCGGTTGTATTTTGGGGTTAGGGTAACTGCGGGAGACCCTTCTGGATCCATCAGACTGAAATGTTTCGAATGCGAGTGAGAAGGCCAAGTTCACATTACCGATTTCCATCCCATCTCCAGGTACCTCTACGGTCCGTACCTACCTTAGTCTCGCGCCCCAACTCGTTGTCTGACAGTGCCACATACAGTGATTCAGACGTGTTAAGTATCGCTTTTTCCCATGTTCAGTTCCGCTCCAAACGATATTTCTGTACTTTCGCATTAAACTCATTTGAACATTCTTCCCTTTGGCAGGTGAAGTTTACCGCCTTTTCCGAAGCAATTCGGGGCCCTTGTGGGCTGGAGCCCATGACGTCATTGTGACAATAGCGCCGGGTGTATGTTTCTCGCGCCTGCATTGGGCTTGCTCGGCTCACATGGGGCTTGGGCGAATTGGGAATGGCATCTCACAAGGGCAGGTGCCCTGTGTGGGAAATTGGCGTACAGTACGGTCATTGAAGTGTAACTGTGTCCCACCAGGATGTGGCCCGCAAAGTCGATGCCGCGTAAGCTCGAGGCCTTGTCCCTCCCCCTCCTTTCAAACGCTGCACGCAGGATTGATTCGAAGTGACAACTTCACACAACGGAAACGCGCTGTGCACACTCACGGCGTGATTGTCTCTTTGAGCCTTCTCCATGCCGATCAGAGTACTCGTACAGCTTCTCACGACCCGCGCGCGCACAATTTTGTCTTGGTGCAATGTTGCACGATTGCCTGAGAATGGGGCACGCGGGCGACAGACAGACGCACGTCTAAAGGTATTCACCATCTGTCACATCTTGCGAATCGGCTCTTTATCATCCATCCGAGAAGCCGCGAGAGAGAACATCCACGAGGACGACAGCCTAATCCCAAGTGGCCCAGAGCGCCAAAGCGCACGGGTCCCCCCTTCCAAATTCCAATCGCCTTCCTTTGCGAAACACAGGTTACCCTATGTTCTTCCACGGAACAAGCGCCCGCAGGCTTGTGATTGGTCAGTTCTGATTCGCAATGCTTATCTCTCTTTGCGATGTTCGATCTCTCTCCGTCTTATCGTTTGTCCCGTGTCCACATTTCCGTAGGTTAGGGCGTGTTTGGTGGCTCTGAAATTGGGCTCTGAAAGGGGTCCTCTAAACTGCCCAGATAAAGGAACTATACGGACCCTCCTGAACCGGAATTTACCGCAAAATGCCGAGATTTTTAGCTCTACCCTATTTTCGTTCAGAGTTGAATTTTAGAGAGCCGTTTAGTGCCCTAAAATCGTAGAGTTTGAAATCTCTACATACAATCAATATATATGCTTATAATTAATATAAACGGTCATTTATACCCTTTTTTATACCCTCTTTTATACTATTAATATCGATTAATACTAGCGAAATAGCTAGTCAACTGCTATTTGCATAGGTTAGCTAGAACTAGGCCTCCTAAGCGATTGCCTCCTAAGCGATTGCCTCTTAGGCTATTACTAAGAAGAGAACGTATAAGAAAGTTTAGTAATAGATTAGTACCTAAGAAAGGACCTTACTAAAATAATTGAAATAGATCGTCGACAATGGTTTTATTAATTAAGGTAGGTATAAAGAGACTGTGTATAATAGTATTATAGATGTTTTGTATGAGAAGTATAATATAGAATTCGATATTATACAAATACGTAATAAAATTGACTATTTTAAGTATAAATAGTATATTTAGCAGTCTCTCGCTAGCTTTATTAGCTAATTTAGCTTCGGTTACGACGATAATACTAGTTTCTATATTATTGAAAATTCTATATAGGATGCTTTCTTAAAGGTTAGTATAATATTTATAATTAATTTAAATAGGTAGGAAATATTTATTAATAGTATAATAGAACTATAAAGAATATACTTAATTTAGGATTAAGACCTTCCTGTATTATAATTTTATAAAAGAGGCGTTTACGGATAACTAAAGTACTATTAGCTCTAACGCCCTAATAATCGGCGCGCTCCTATTTTACTAAGAAATCCCATTTATAAATACGCTTTATAATTCGGACGATAAGGATTTCGATAGCGAGTTCGTAATCCCTGCTTATATACGCAATAGTAAGAGAAGAATTGCTTCGACGACCGATCCTAAGAAAAAGAAGCGTAAAAATAACGGCGAAGTTATTAATAAGAGCTTTAAGTATTTTACTAATGCGATTTCTACGTTAGAGCGATAGTAGGTCGTTACGTACGAATAAATAGCGAAAGCGGTCGTAATATTCGAAAAGGATTAGGAGGCTAAAGTTTATCTTAATATTAGTATTTATACGTTGTACGAGTAGGAAGAGTTAAAATCGAAGGCGTACTATTTTATAATTATTTTAAAGAAGATAAAAGAGGCGTATTTTAGAGTACTTAAAAAGAAGTTGGGTATTATAGAGGAGGAGGATAAGGAGGAGGATTTGCCTACTTTGTAATTGTAAGAGGAGGATTTGGATGTATTTAACGAAAATTTAGTCGATTTAGCTTTTAATTAATTATATTCGAGTGCGTTGCAATTAGACTTATAAATACATTATATTATAATGTACTATAGTAGTTTATTCTTATATATAAGGTTTTTATAGACGGAAGGAGGGTGGGATGTAAGCCCTACTCTAAATTTGATTTTTATTGCTTTTATTTATACCAATACTTTAATACTAAAAAAAATCGTATATATATAAAAAAGGTAGTACTATAATTATAAAATTAAACCGAATTAATATATTTATTTTATATTAAATTTGGAGCTTATTTACAAATAATATAGGTATAAGTATAAATACCTTTAAAAAATATTATAGATTACTAAGACCGCGCTAATAGGCGCTAAGGTCGATTAATATATTAAATTGCGTTATATTTTAAATTTAAAGATTTTAAAAATTTTTAAATATTCGATTATAAATTTCTTCTCCTCTCTATTCTATTTTACTCTATTCTATTCTTTATATTTTATATTTCTCCCCTCTTTTTGAATTCTATATAATAATTGCGCCATATTTTTTTATTAGTACAATTATAATATTAGCTTATTTAATTATTAGTACTTCCCTACCTCTCCTATTCTTTTATATTATACCTAACTAGAGTAACCTTCTTTTTTATAGTTTTATATTATTTGGGATTAGAAATATCTTCTATTTTTAATTCGTCGGCGAAGGAATTACTAACTCTATCCTACTTTAAAATCTAATTTAATAATACGGCAATAGTATATACGACTTCGATTTAAACCTGTAGCGGTAACGATAGCGTTACGTAATAAATTTTAAAGGTCTTTTTTAACTAACTAATAGTCTTTTTTACGATAATCCGAATTTAGGAGTAATGTAGATTAAAGAGTTCCTTATAATTCGCTAGCCTTAACCCCGCTCTAATAATTTCTATTAAATAATATTATATATTATAATACGGTACGAAGAGTTTCGAGCTACTATTATACCCGGTGTCGGCTAAATATATATAATTCTTAAAGATATTAAACCTATTAATAAATATTATATTTAATACTTTTATATCGTTAGTAGACCCCTCCTAGCTAGGAAGTACGTATATAATCCGACTAGCGAAATTATATATTAATAGTACGTTTATAGAGATTTTTCCCTTTCGGTTGCGCTATAGCTTCTATTGCTTAACGGAAACCCTTACGGCGAAATACGAACTATCGAGGGCTCTTAAAACCTTATAAAAGTAGGGAAATAATTTGGGATTAGTTTCGATTTCTTAGGGAATTTCGGGTTTAGGTAGGCAGACTTTCTTTTAGAGAAAGTCTTTTCGCACTGCCCTCAATGTCTTCATACACTGCTCCCCCACTTTAATTTTTTTTTTGGACCAATAATCTCACACGCATCCATT
>MU839189.1:0-153015 GCA_030685235.1 Copromyces sp. CBS 386.78 | reverse complement strand
CAAAAATTTTGGCGTGCATTAGCGCGCGGGAAGGGTGTAAGTGGGTGGGGCTACGGTGCCGGAAGACATTCATTACGGTGCGAAAAGACATTCTCTTAATTATAGTAACGAGAAAAATAAAAAAATATATGGTAACGATAAGGAAGTTACGTGGTTTCGAAATTTGGATTTTAGGGATTAAAAAGGTTAAAAAAGGTTAAGAAATATATTTCCGAGCCTATTTCTAGAAGTTTAGAGGTTTGGAGATTGGGTTTCGGAATTTCCGAAAGAATATGTTAATTTGATTGGTTAGATGGTTATTGTGGGGCTCTAAATTTTTAAGACCAGATTTTCGTGTATTTTCGCCCTAGAAATTTTATAGGTGCTATTGAATAGGACTTGGAAATTTTGACTTGGAAGATTTCTAAGTCCCAAAAACGGGGTACCGAATACGCCCTAAAGCTGTCCATGTCTCTTCACAACCAACGAGACTCGATCATCAGCTTGTTTGAGGTTCAGTTCAGTTGGTGACAGCACATCGCTTCATTCCATTTGTCTGCATGAATTTCCAACTGCAACGAAGCGTCCGGGGGGTGCCAGTGACAGCGGTGAGGGTACAGCACACTGCTGGAGCCAAGCTCCGCTCTTCGGAAACGTTAGGAAGTGGCCCCAGCTTGCTCAGCCCGAACCTCGTCCAGC
This sequence comes from Copromyces sp. CBS 386.78, assembly GCA_030685235.1. NCBI lineage: Eukaryota > Fungi > Ascomycota > Sordariomycetes > Sordariales > Sordariaceae > Copromyces > Copromyces sp. CBS 386.78. The sequence continues at coordinate 152,337 of MU839189.1, read as the reverse complement.
CAGGCCAGACCCCAATTGAGGGCCCTGGAGGCATTCCATGATTCACGAGGGGTTGTTGAGCCTCGAGTTACCTAGGTTGAAAAAGAAGCCGCGGCCAAAGGGAACCCGATTGAGCGACAAGACTTTCTATCCGCGAATACCTACCTACTTACAGCACCCCTCCCGACGCTTTTAGGTTCCAATTTCTTAAAACCATCTCACTGCCGTGACTCTATCTCCACGCTAGCAGTTAAATGCAGTCTCAGAGCCTTGTCAGGTTGCGGACGTTGCTGCCAAAGACGCGGTCCAGCACCAGACAGCACAGCACGCTTCCGCTCCCGCACCCGCGCCCGTCGTCGCACTCGCAGCCACACATCTTCAAACTCAACATGCCGCCCCAATCCGGGCGTCCCGGCCAATTGCAGGCCCGCACGCTGGCGTCACTCAGCGGGCCCCAGTCCAATTCCACCCACACCCAGTGCCCGGTCGGTAGAGCTGGGACCCCTCCCCCTCCATCTGGCAATGGATCGGGGGGAGCTGCCCAATCTCCGAATACAAAACCGCTGTCCACCCTGACGAGACCAAACATCACCACCGCCATTTCCTCCGCCAGAACACAACAGATTGCCCGGCACCTCTCGTCGAGCTCCGTCACCACCATGGCTTCCAACTACACCATCCGCAAGGTCGGCGCTCCCTACACCTTGGAGCACCGCGTCTACATCGAGAAGGATGGCCTCCCCGTCTCGCCCTTCCACGATATCCCGCTCTACGCCAACGCCGAGCAGACCATCCTCAACATGGTCGTTGAGATCCCCCGCTGGACCAACGCCAAGCAGGAGGTAAGCTTTGGCCGAGAAGGCATCCCGCGCATGTAGCTTCGTTTGTCATACGAGGCAGATCGCGGGGTATTTACCTCACCCCCTTTTTTGACAAAAAGACACACACTAACAACTCTCCCATAGATCTCCAAGGAGGAGCTCCTGAACCCCATCAAGCAGGACACCAAGAAGGGCAAGCTCCGCTTCGTCCGCAACTGCTTCCCCCACAAGGGCTACCTCTGGAACTACGGTGCCTTCCCCCAGACCTGGGAGGACCCCAACTCCATCCACCCCGAGACCAAGGCCAAGGGTGACAACGACCCGCTCGACGTCTGCGAGATCGGTGAGCTCGTCGGCTACACCGGCCAGGTCAAGCAGGTCAAGGTCCTCGGTGTCATGGCCCTTCTCGATGAGGAGGAGACCGACTGGAAGGTCATTGTCATCGACGTCAACGACCCTCTTGCCCCCAAGCTCAACGACATTGAGGATGTTGAGCGTCACCTCCCCGGCCTGATCCGTGCCACCAACGAGTGGTTCCGCATCTACAAGATCCCTGACGGCAAGCCCGAGAACCAGTTCGCTTTCACCGGCGAGTGCAAGAACAAGAAGTGAGTTTTGGCCGGTTTTTGTCACCGCCACTGCAACATTGGCTAACAATATGACAATAGGTACGCCATGGACGTCGTCCGTGAGTGCAACGAGGCCTGGGAGCGTCTCATCACCGGCAAGACTGCCCCCGGCGGTATCTCTACCACCAACGTCAATGTCCAGCACTCCAGCAGCCGTGTTGCCCCTGACCAGCTTCCTCCTCTCCCCGCCAACGAGGAGCTCACCCCTGCTCCCATCGATAGCTCCATTGACAAGTGGTTCTTCATCAGCGGTGCTTCCGCTTAGAGAACTCATTTGTTGAGATAGAATAAAGACATACTTTTTTTTGGCACCTAGTTGTCCTCGTCAATTCATGAACTGTTCCCCATGGGTGGACTGTTCCTCTCGTATGGCTGTTTCGCGTAGATTTGGACAAGTTGGTAAAATTTGCCTTGGAACTTGGTGGTTAAAAGGTTTGTGCGGTCAAAACTTGGTCTTCTCTCACTCTTGAGGCTGTAGTCCATGCCATTGGGTAGGAACATGAGGAGATACTCGGCATTTTCGTCCTGTCGGCTTCGCCGCTTGTATACAATGGCCGTTGGTGAATACACCATCGGATTGGGAAACCTGGTCCTCGGCAACGGGCAGGTTTTACGGTTACTGTGTCGGCGAGGGCATACCATGACGTATGTGAATAAATCCATGGCAGAGGTGCTATCTACGCGTGTCTATAACAACAGGTAACCAAACTGCCTTGCCGACTGAAAATCGCCGGCCCCTGAACGCCTCCCAATGCTTTTTGTGTACACTTACAACCTCTTCCCAAATACAAATACAGGTTTATATCTTTTGTTGTTTTTGGCTGGTAAGGCGATCTTACAGATCTCTCAGAGAGGTCGTCAGGAATCCGGCTCGAGGCTCACTGGTCGTTTCTCAGGTACTTGAAGGCGCCTCCAGGTATCCAGGATTTCCCCTTTTCCCTCCGGTTAACCGTCGTCTGGGTACATACCACGAAACCAAAGCCAAGCACTCTGGGTATCAAGACAAGAGGAACCCTCTTTCAGCCTCCCTGTCGCTTTTCCCCTTTTCTGACACAAATCACCTTCGTTTCTACCCGCAAAGTTCAGGTGGCGCATCAACACGACAAGCCGTCTCGAAAAATGCTGGGGTCTCGAAGAGAAGAAGAAAAGTCGTTTAACCGTCGTTCAGGTCGGACTGCTTCTGGAGGATACGAGAGTGGCGGTCGACTTCCTCGACAATGCTCTTGATGCCCATGTTCTCAACGTCGATGTTCATTTCCTTGCCGTCCTCTGTTTTTTGGGATTTACTACGTTAGCCCTGAATGGCTTGACTGCTGCACCGCGGAAGCGCAACAGGGACACAATCGCGACTGCATCTTTGACTGCGAGGGTGGGTAGGTGGGTGTGACAGAGACAATAGACAACGTACTGAACTTGACATAGAGCAGAGGAGTCTCGGTAGAATTCCGCGGCAGAAGCTGGGTGGTGATGTTCATGCCATTGGTGCGGGCGTTGGGAGGCAGGAAGGAGAGGAAGAGGCGGGCCGCCTTGGCCTTGGGCGAGAAAGGGTTGAAGCGCGTTGATACGTCGGTGATGAAGCGAGTGAGCATGTTGGGCGAGTTTCTCAGGTCTCGGGTGGTGTTGAGGTTGGGTTCGGGAAAAAGAAGAAGCCTGACTACGACTGGCGACTTGCGACGGGACTGCAACACCGGACGGAGACGGAGACGGAGACGGAGACGCGGGAGACGGGAGGTGGGAGACGGGAGGTGGGAGACGGGGCTCTTGTGGAGGGTCGGACGGGGGAGCTTGTGTCGCGATTTGGACTTCGGTTCGGTCTTCGTGCCTGGCTGGCGCCGGCCGGCAGTGTGGGGGATGCGATTAAAAATTACTGGAGGTACGTACCGATTGCGCCGGGGGTCGGGAGGAGTGGTACTTGAAAAACGGAAACTGCGGGACGGTGCGCGCAACGTGTGAGCGTGAGGCTGTGATTGGTTTATAAGAGTTGGGATTAAACGGATTGAAGGTTTATTTCATCTTCACATTCGGTTCACTTAGATGGCATTATACATCGTTAGAAACTGAAAAGAATTATCCTCCACCTTGTTTGTATGTGTATATGATCTGTATATATGAGCCTCTCTTCATCTTCCCCTGAGCGCAATAGCAGTGTTCTTCAATCACGAAGTCCCCGTTTGAGTCTGCTAACTCTCCGTTTCCGCATCCCGCATGCGATCCGTTTCGAAGATCTCCTTCCGAATGACGTTGCAACAGCGCCCGAGAAACTCCAATTGAACATGGCTATACAGTGCTCTCCTTTCAGGCCAAGTTTCACTAGACTATCATCAAACAACCAACCGCGATCCTATACTGTTACATCCACCTTTTCTCAACACCTACACGTCGACACCCTACAAGATACAATATCGACGCCTTATACAATAATCATTAATGTCGTCGTTCGAATCGCTCCAAGAGCGGCTCACGGCCCTCCAGGAGACGACCGGCCAGCTTAAGGAGCTCATCGAGCGTCTCGCCACCCTCAAATTCGAGCCCGGCTCCGTTCCTCTCAGCAACAGCATCAGCAGTCTCGCCAACGCTGCCGCCGATGGCAACACCAACAATGAGGCCGCGGATTTGAGCGCCGAAATCAGCCAGGTCTTGCGCGAGGAGGAGGAGGATTTGGAGTTGCTACAGGAGGAGATCACCGACTTGCGATCTGGCCGTCCAGGGAGTGAGGCAGAACACAAGAAGACGAGGCTAAAGGAGGGCGCGCAGCGCTTGGCTGTTGAGCTTAGGGGGTAGGCTTTTTCTGTTCCGAGATACCAGATAATGGTGACGATGATGTACAAAGTTCCTAACAAAATTGATTTCCAAATAGCTGCCGAACCTCCTTCCGCAAAGCCCAACTCGCCGCGCGCCGCAACCTCGAAACCGCTCAGCGCCTCGAGCGCCAGCTCCTCCTAGCCTCTTACGCCGCCGTCGCCGCCAACCTGGCCGCATCAGACCGCGGATCCGGCGCCTCGACACCTGCTCCCGTACCAACCTCAACCACCCCACCTCCTCTCCCAACCCCCGCCGCCGCTTCCTCAGATGCTCCCCCTCTCGACCCCCGCCAAGCCCTCTTCGGCAACCGTCGCCGAAAGAACCACCAAACGAATGCAGCCCCCTCGCACGACTCCGAAGTCGTCTCCGCCTCCTCGACCGTCACCGACGCCCTCCGCCGCACACACGCCCTGATCGCCTCAGAAGTAGCCAAATCCGCCTTCGCCTCGCAAACCCTTGCCGAAAGCACCGCTGCTCTAAAGGAATTACAGCGCAGTTACGAGGGTATCGATTCCCTTCTGACTCGCTCGCGGGACCTGGTTTCTACCTTACTGCAGAGCCAGAAGAGCGATACCTGGTATTTGCGGACGAGTCTGTACATGCTGCTGTGCACGCTGGGGTGGTTGGTCTTTAGGAGGTGGTTGTATGGACCGCTTTGGTGGGTTTTGTGGTTACCGCTGAAGATGCTTTGGAAGGGGGGACGGGTTGCGTACTCTGTGTCGACGCATCATGATGCGGAAAGTACAGGAGGGGCGAGCATGGAGGTGTTGGGTGGGAATGATGGAAAGGGAACAGGAAGGAGTGTGGTGGGGATGGCGGAGGAGGGGGCTGTTCCTACGGTTCAGGTCGAAGTTGGGAAAGGGACGAAGAGGGATAATGACAATGATGTGGACGAGCCGGAATCGATGGTAGAAAAGGTTGGGAGGATCATTGAGGAGAATTTGCCGCCTTTGGAGAATGAGAAGGATGATGATGTCCACCAGGTTGTGGTTGAAGATCCTGAGCTGGAGCAAGGTTGGATTGGGCAGGAACATATCTTTACCGGGGAGCAGGGAGAGAAGGGAGAAGAGGAGGATGAGGAAGATCTGGTACAAAGGAATCCCAAGAAGCGGATGTGGGAAGAACCCGTGGCGGTTAGGGATGAGCTTTAATTAAGGCATGACGGTTTGCAGGAGTTAGCATATGAAGTTCTGGTCAGACGTCACTCATAGTGAAGAGAGCTTGAAGCCGAAACTGATGCCCTTGTGTTTGCCATCAGTGTCGAGTTGGGACTGTACATGGGGCTAGACGTCTGGCGCGAATAAACCATATCCTTCTTTAAAAGCTCCGTTGGATGAGAACCGCCACCATTGTAATTATCAACACTCGCCCTATCCCAGAGTGCACATCAAATAAGCTGCTTTTCTCACTAAACAAAACCGATACTAGTATTTGATTCTTCCCTAATTCCATCTCTCCATCGCCATGGTCATTCCCATACCCCATGATAACAATTCCTTCCGCCCTGTTTCGTTAAGTTCATGGAATTCTTGTTACTTGTACAACGCAAAAACATTATGTCATAAAAGAAATGCTGCTATTGCTGCTTGACTCGATTCGCGCTGTCTGCCATCCATTCTATCCCGTCGTTTATCTTCTTTTTGTTTTCATCCGTCTTCCCATTTTCCCATCCGTTTCATGTGTGTCTCATAGGAAAGTGGTATATAATGATAATTGTGTAGAAGCCTGCCTTTCCCCGTATTACCATGCCCCATCATCCCCAACCATCCATTTAGTTTCGTGTGGTATATCATGAATGCAAAACGCCGAATTCCAAAAATCCAATCCCCCCACCATTGAAAACCCAGTAAATATACAAATTCGTTGGAACGAGTGAGCAAAAGACCGCCCAATGCAGAGCCATAAACATGCAGTCAGTGTATCGAGAGCGGAGGGAGGTATGTGTATATGCAAAACAGAAAAACCGGGATTGTTGTTTCCCCTCCCCGTGTTTGAAGCATGTGTCAACTGTGAACCTTTCCAATGCCTTTTCCTTCACCCATCCATTTATCCCATTTCGTTGTTTTTGGCTTATTGTTTTTCTTTTGTTTCGTTGGGCTCATTGAAGCCAATCAAGGTCATTTATTGAGCAGCATTTGACCTGTGTCTGCGATGCAACAACGCCTGAAGGGGGAGACTGAAGCGACGAGAAGCTGAGTTGATCAAGGCATCGAGCAAGCCGACTTTAGCCCACTTGTTCTCGTGATAGTGATGGAAGCCGAAGAAACCAGCCGTGGGAGGAGGAGCGTATAGCTCAGGGGCTTCCTCCTCATCAACATCCGAGTCACGGATGGTGTCGACAGAGCCGCGAGGACTGACCCCGAATGCTTGACGGGGGTTGGGAATGTCAAACTGTTGCTGGGCTGGCTCTGTTGGCTTCTTAGTGACGAGGCCGATTGCCGGGGCAGAGACAGGCTCGAGGGGAGCGACCTCTTCAAGAAGACACAGGTCAGGAAGGGCAACTGCGGGGATGTCTTGAAGCATTTCTTGGTCTGCAATCACATCCTCCTGCTTGACCGTGGGGATGGCAAGCGGAGCTTTCTCAGAGTCTCCAGTCTCCTCGGCAATCGCTTCGGGTGCCGGGGGCAATGGTTCCTCGACTGGCTCCAGAACCGGTGTCACTTCCTCGCCCTGAGTCTTCTCATTATCGCTAGTGGCAGGCTCAACTCCGGGGAGTTCTCTCAGCTTCCTCTCGACAGCCTCCGCGGATCGAATGAGGTTATCAAGCGACTCAACTCTAAGGACCCCCTCGACATCGCGTGTATCCACATCTCCAGTCGAGTCATCCGTGTCTTCAGCACCAAGAGTATCACCCAAGCTTCGATCAACCACTTCGGAAAGATTAACTTGCTCGTCACGATCCACATCTTGCGCAAGCAAAACCTGACTAGCCGAGAGCTCCTCCTCCTTGATATCGTTATCGAACTTTGGCTCGTTGGTGCTGATCTCTTGCTCGAATTGATTGGAAGCCAGATTCTCAAGATCTGGCTTAGCGACACACTCTGCCATGAGCGTTGATTCATCGTGATTTGCGTCAGATCTTTTCGCGGGTATTTCTTCGTGTGCCGATTGAACGGGGATCACGATCGATCCCATGGTAGCCTCCCCACCGGCAGAAACACCAGCATCCTCAACGTCGGCATGCTCAACCCAGGTGTCGCAGTTGATAACGACTGGCTCAACCGCGAGTTCAGCAGCAGTGGTGTCTGCCAGCAACTCGCTATCCTCGAGGCCCTCATCTTCAAGGTTGGCGTACTCAATATTGGGGAATTCGAGCCGGACTTCTTGGGTCATTGGCTCATGGGTAGAAGTCTCCTCGACGACTCGCTGAACAACAGGGACAGGAGTTTCGAGAACGGCATCTCCGATATCAGTATGCTCAATCCACGCGTCGGAATTGACAATGACGGGACCAGTGGTAGGTTCAACTGCAGGAACATCGGATTCCACATCGGCATCCTCGAGACCTTCATCTTCGAGATTGGCGAGCTCGATCCCGGGATGCTCAAGTTGAACATCCTGAATGTCACTCAGGGTGACAGTTGGCCATCGAGTATCTTGCATCTCAGTGGTACCGGACTCAGCTTGCTCAATAGTAGATGGCTCAGACACGAGCTCGAGGGACGCAGGTGGCACCTCAGCAGCAACCTCCGCGACCTCAGCTTCAGTAGGAAGAATAACCGAAGGGGCAGTTTGTTCTTTGTCTTCGGGGAATTCATCCAGGAACGACTCAGGGACTTCGGTGCTGGGATTGACGGGCTCTTCTTTTGACTCAGCCGTACCAGTAGGAATGACCTCTTGCTGGGGCCCTTCTGGCTGAGACTCTTGTTGTTCGAGATTCTCCTCTGCGCGTTCATGTTGCTTGACATCAAGTTCCTCGAGCAGCGCGTCATTCCTTTCGACCTCGGCATCAATGTCTTCGAGACTTGCCTCATTTTGCTCAATCTCCTTCTTTGCCTCAAGCTGGTCGAGGAGCTCTTCGACCCTCTCCATTTGCTCAGCATCGACCTGTTCAAGGAGCTCTTCAGTGCGTTCGACTTCGTTGTCAAGTTGCTCAAGCGCCTTCTCATTCTCCTCGAGTGAGTGCTGGATCTCGAGGTTTTGCGCGATCTCAAGGGTTCGCTCGGTTTGCTCAGTGTCGAGTTTCTTGAGAAGCTCCTCAATTTGCTCAGCCTCGGCCTCGATTTTCTCAAGAACATTGTCGGTTCCTTCCAGAGCATGCTCAGTAGCGATTTCCTCGAGCAGCTCTTTGACGCGCTCGGCCTGTTCAGTATTAACCTGCTCAAGGAGCTCCTCTGTTTGTTCAGCCTCGGCCTCAACCTGCTCAAGGATAGTCTCGGCTTCTTCGAGAGCATGTTCATTGACAAGATGTTCGAGAAACTCCTTGGCGCGTTCGGGTTGTTCGGTCTCGAGCTGCTCAAGGAGGTCTTCCGTCTGTTCAGCCTCGAGGCCAAATTGCTCAAGAACTTGCTCGCTCAGATCGATTGCTTGTTCGACGACTTCTTCATTTGGGCCCGCTTTCTCTTCGCTTTCAGGTTGATCAAGAACATCCATGGTACGCTCAACGGTGTAGTCAGGATTGATCTCCTCAGTTGGTTCTTGTACTCTTTTAGGGACAGAGATTGGAGAGGATGTCATGACTGCGTTGGGCCATAACTGAGGCATCGTTGGGTCACGATAGTCCACCTGGATGATCTTCGGGACTTCCGGGAATTTGAGCGCTGCCTCATGCGCAGTCACTTGCAGACCGTGCTCTTCTCTCGGCTCAAAGAGTGCATCATACTGATCCTGGTAAAGTTCCTCCTCCTGGGTGGCTGGAATGTCCATCGAAGTTGGTTCAAAAGCTGGCTCGGACGCAGACTCGGAATCAATCTCGGACAGCTTAGTGGCACCGGTTTCGATCTTGCCATCCTCGGTAGCGGATCTGGGGTCAACCGGCTCAAAAAGAGTGCCATACTGGTCTCGGGAGAGCTCCGCCTCCTGGGTTTCTTGAGATTGCTCAGTGATTGACTGAAGTCGAGGTTGGGAGCCCACGTTAGCAGGCTGACTGGGCTCAACTTCGGCATCTTCATTCTCAGTGACGGAATGAGTGTCGACCATAGATTCAGTAGCAGGGGCAGAATCAGGCTGGATGTGTTCAGAAGCTTCTACCTCCACGAGCTTTGCTTCCCGAACTTGTTTAGCGTCAGGAGCTTCAGTCTCGACATGCTCAAACTGAGCGGACTCATTGAGCTGCTCGGAAGACTCTGTATCTTCTGCGAGGATTTCGGTAGTTGCATCCTCGCCCTTCTCAGTCTCTATAGGCCCAATAATGGTCAGATCGACATTCTTTTGTGTAGGCTGCTCAGCGCCAGCTTTTCTGAGGCGAGGTAACTCCGGACCGTCCCAGTTCGGCTTGAATTGAGGCATTGTTGGGTCGCGGTACTCGGCGCTTTGATCACCTTGAGATGAAATTTCCTTATTATCATCTTCGGCGGGCACATGAGATTGCTCTCCTTGCCCATCGACTGGTTGATCAGAGACGGAGGGAATGTGGACGCTTCCAGGCGTTGAGTTTGGCCGAAAGTGAGGCATCGTAAGATCACGATAATCAGGATCGACTTCGTCAGGCTTAAGTGCTTCGGCCGAGATGTCATGGATGAGTGAATCCGGTGGCTCCTCATACCCATTAGCCTCTGCCAGCAGAACAGAAACCGATGGGCGTCGAACAACGCGAAACGGGTTAGGTCGGAATTGAGGCATCGTAGGATCCCGATAATCGAGATCACATTCGCCAGGCTGGACATTCTCAATAGGGGTCTCATCAAGTAGTGATACCGGTTGCTCTTCATGCCCATTCGTCTCAGCCATCACAATGGAGATGTAGGGAGTGCGAACACTGCCAAATGAGTTGGGTCGAAATTGAGGCATGGTAGGGTCACGACAATCGAGATCATCCTCACTAGGCTTGAAAGCCTCGACCGGAGTCTCATCGATGACTGAAGCTGGTGGCTCCTCATATCCATCCGTCTCCGCCATCACAGGAGAAACCGAGGGTCGCTGATTTCCAGGCGTCGGTTGCAGAAGTACATGAGGCCGGAACTGGGGCATAGTGAGATCGCGGTGATCAGCCCGTTCTTCAACACAACTGTTGATAGCTTCGGTAGGTTCACCGGCCTCAGAGCCCTCGTCAGCAGCCTCACTGACGGCAGAAAAGCTAGGAGCAGTTTTGAGGACATCGTTGAGACCAAACTGTGGCAGTGTGGGGTCGCGGTAATCGGCGTTTTCTTCGACACGATCGCTAACTGCTTCAGTAGGTTCGCAAGCCTCTAAGTCCGCCTCTGCAGCCTCACTAACGGCATAAGAACGAGCGGCAGTCTCGAGGACGTCGTTGAGGCGGAACTGCGGTAGAGTTGGGTCGCGATGCTCAACTGTCTCTACGCCGAGAGCTGGAACATCCTTGGTGGACATGGAATCGGGATAAGAGAGCTCAGTGTCGTTGTCCAGGGCCTCATGATGGGCGAACGGAATGAAGACCAAGGAAGAATTGGGCCAGAACTGGGGGAAAGTGGGATCACGATACTCTGTGTCCCTCTCATCGAGGTGAGGCTTCTCGTCAACGTCAACATCCCAATTATCGTAGACCTCATCAGAAGCATGGCCATGCACAACAACGTCTGAGATGCTGACGAAAGGCTGTTCGCGCTCCTCAAGATCGCCGACATTTTGAGCAGCCACGTCCAGCTCAGTGGCGCTGACCTCGAGCTTTTCGTCTTCTTGTGAATCCGAGGCTTCAAAGGTAGTCTCAGAGGTAGGCCCGACATCCTCGACGTGCTCGACATGCTGGACATCATCAACAGCTTCGACAGCATCGATATCTGCCGCTGTTTCGACTGTACCAAAAGACAGTTCATAGTCCTCATCTGCATCCGGAGCCTCCTCTACAGTAGTCAGAGCCACTGGTTCGTCAGCCCTGTCAACCTCTGGTAGGGCTACTTCCGGCTTCTGAGCTTGTCGAGCACCGGGAGCCTCCTCAAGGGGAACAGCCTCGCCAAAGGGAAGAGGGGCTTCGGGTGCGATGTGGACATGGTCAGTCTCCTGGATACTGGGAGACTCTGGCGCTACTTCAGGGCCCTCAGACACATCAAGACCTTCAGGCTTGGAGTCCAACGCTTCAGAAGGTTGAAGGAGATTTATGTCAACCGGGGAGTGAGGCCGATCCTTCTCACCAAACTCCAAATCCGTTTGCTTGAGGTTGTTCGGTATTTCATCGGGGATCTCGGATGCGTCGTTATCGAAGTGGACATCGTCCTTGGACTCGACGGGCACCGATACGGGACCGAGGATATTTTCTACGTCCTTTGATTCAAGGCCCGATGGCTTCCCAATTTCAAGATCAGGGATCTCTACGTGCGCCACCAGTGCACTCCCATCAAGGTGCTGACTGTTGGACTCGAGAAGCTCTGATGCGGGACCAACGGCACTTGTCGTCCAGGGGAAGAAAACGTGATGACCCTTGGCACTCGGGCTGGTAGCTTTGTCGGTATTGGAGATGTGAATTGATGCTAGGGTATTGATCATATCTTCTTCCTCTTGATCCTCAACGAATGTTTCGGACTCGGCGGGGGAGATACTGTCACCGTCTGCGAGCTCGGAGGACTCCTTGTCATGTTCGGAGACAGACTCCTCGCTTGATGTGTCCGTCTGAACCATGTTTTCCCTGGCTTCCACGGGCTCCCCAGATGCTTCAGAGATAGTATGGTCCGCAACCGAAGGCTCGGGGACGTCACTTGGGAATTCCACGGAACCATTCTGCTTCAGATCCTCAGTAGGGGGTTTGATGTTATCCTCTCCTGCTTCGGGTGCATCTACTTCAGGGCTTGTTTCTTCCGCTGAAGGTGCGCCGACCTCCTCATCTTCAGGAACATTATCATTGAGATCTTGGGTGACTTCATCCGTTGAAGGGGGCCCATCACGGGTTTCGCTTGCGACGGCGTCAGCCTCGCGAGTATCCAGCTCAGCAGTCTGTTCTTCGAGACCGGATTGAAACTCGTTCACAGCCGGTTGGTCATCATGAGCAACCTCCTCGGTAGAGGAAGGCGGCACATCCTCGACGTCGGATACTTGTGCGTCGAATTGCTGGTCATGTTGATGCTCGGTTTTGTCCTCCTCGGGCCCGGACTGGGTGATCGCCGGTTCCGCAACTAGGCCGGCCAGATCATCGGCAGCGTTATCAACCAGCGAGGCGGACGCGTCATTTGCTTCAGTCGCATTAGTATCGGGGCCGATGACATCGGCGGTCGGTTTGCTTTCGACAAGAGACTCAAAATTATTGAAATAGTCGGTTTCAGTTGCAGCCACCCTTTCTTCATTCTGGACCACGGGAACATTTTGCACTTCGGTCCCATTATCTGGAGCCGGCTTTGTTTCCGAATTTGCATCGCGGGCATCCACAGAGACCGTTGTCTCATGATTGGCCTGCTGGGGGCGGATATCAGGGTTGGGGAAGTCCGACTCTTGAGGCGCAGTCTCATTAGACAATGGTGCAGATTCGGTTCCGAATTGTTGATTCTCAGAAGCAAGTGTCTCGCCCGATCCTATAGGCTCCGGTTCTGTTTCTGGGTGCAAGAGTTAGATAATTGCGCTATACGGAAAATGATCATCGTGGTGGTGGTGGCTCACTGTGCAGATCCGACGGCGTAGCCGTGGTGTCTTCTACCGAGATGATAGTCGCGCTAACATCATGAGACTCTGGCTTGACAGCTTCTTCTTCTTCTTCTTCTTCTCCTTCGGACCCGCCAGCTAGTTCTTCGGGTTGCGTAGTGTATTCCTGGGGCGCGAAGACAATAGATCGCACCTCATCTTCCGGAGGCTCCAAAAGTTCCGTCTCCGCCGCGACCGAAGTGCCTGCCGCAGTCACGCCCGTCCCGATCTCGGACTCCTCGGGCTCAGATTCAGGTTCAAAATCGCTCGAAGTATTATCCTTCAACTCTGGATGCCTCACATGTATCGGGCTTATTAACAAGCTGTGCCTTGGCGAAGACTCTCCACCTAAACTCAACGCGGGTGTAGACGGTGCCGTAGAGTATGCGTCGGCTCCGGGGCTCGCCAACCAATGGAAAGTATGAGGGGTGTCGGTGCTTCGTGTCGTGAGCCCCGGAGTGAGCAGTTGATCGGGGAACTCTTTGGCATCTTCATAAAGCTGCGGAGTATCCATTACGGGTCGTTCCAAACGATCAACAGACCATCGCGGTTCTGTCGGTTGTGGATATGTCTCGAAAGTTTTGGATGCAAATCCGTGCCTGTTCGCCAGGTTTGGGGTTGCTGCTTGGAAGGACCGAGGGTGTTCAACAGATGCTCTTGCGGCATGAGTGGCGTCATAGCTACCTCTACCTAATGAATTCGACGTCATCGAACGCGTAGGGCGATGCAGCGTCCGACCGCCGCTTCCTTCCATGGTGCTGTGAGCTCGCATTAACTTTGGCTCTGCAGGTGCTGCGGGTGCTGCATTGGCACTTTTGGAGGAGGATGACCTGAAAAACCGGCGCTTCGAGCTCGACTCGCTCTTGGTTTCGGTTTTCGCTTCGCTTTTCGAGTCGCTTTTGGAGTCTTTCGATTTGAACATGTTGGAGATTTTCTTGCTGAGGCTGAACCTTTTTTTTGACGACTTTGTTGATGTAGCCGGAGTGGGAGATACCGGCCTCGCTGGCACTTCGGGATAATGTGGGATATCAACAGAGTAGGTGTCGTCATGGCTGTTGAGACTTGATCTGCTGCTAGCAATAGATCGTAGACTTTGCCTCAGTGATGATGTGGAGCGCCGTTTGAGAGAGAATGTGCGTTTGACAAAGGATAATGGGTTGTCGTTTATTCGCTCGGTCGAAGTCTTTGCCGATAAATGGGGGAATTCTAGTGATGGCCCGTTTTGTCTCTCAGGCCACTCAACTGAGAGACCCGGTGAGAGCGGAACCTCGATTGGATGAGGGTGCCTCTCCTCCTCTTCTAGCGCAATGTCGTCGATTGAGCAGGTGTCCTTGAAAATCATATCTATATCCCTCTGTATTCGTTCCTTGAGCCTGGATGTAAGGGCAGACCGTTCCTCCTCGGATGATTGGAAAGTCTCTCTCAACCTTTCGGGTATCTCATGTGTTTGTATCACCTCTTGGAACACCAGATGTCCCCGTTTCCGTGCATTGACACGTACAGCCGTGTTGTGCCCCTGTAGAACATCACCGATGCCGGTCTGGATACGGTCCAAAACCGCCTGGATATCTCGCCGCCCGTGCGATGCAGAAGCGCCCACTGTGAACGTCGCCGGTTCCTGAACCGACCATTTCACCCCTTTCAACTCGACTATCGTAAACTCGAAATCGTTTGTTTGGTTGATCTGGGTATCGATCGCCTGTGTGACATCTTCGAGGGACTCTTCCACATCTCTTACAAAATCCTCGCCGTGGGAATCGTGAAATAACGAGAGACTGCTCCTTATGCTGCGCTGTAGGTTGTTGCGAGAAGGCCCCATTCCGTTTGTTATCCTCACGTCGATGTTGAGGGCTGTGCTGTCGCGATGCTGGCATGTCATCGTTGAACATTGCTGCGCATGAATTTCAAGCTTCTGTTTCCTGAGGCCTAGGCTGCGGTTAATAGCCTCCGCTCCACTGGCCAGTAGATCTCTGCCCATCTCAGCCGTGAGAGGTGTCACCTGTTTGCTGTAAACCTTGACCACCCTCTTGAAAGCTGGAATAAGTCGTCGTGGGTTCCTGTGTCGGAAGGCGACCTCGATACTGTAACCGGGGACGGATTCGAAAGTCTGGGACTCCTCGACAAATCGGGGTGAGGGAACAGCACCGAGCGAAATCTGTCCAACCTCTGACTCTAGAGAAGATTCGGCGGTTTCGGTAGTCGCATCGAGAACAGAGCCCCCCAGCCATCGAAAATCACTGTCATGTCGTCGAAAAAACATGCCTATCGTCTCGTGACTTGCGATGATGACATCCTTGGCCGACGCCGCTGTCAAGGGCCGTTGCTGATAAGACCTGTACGTCCTGACGGCCCATTCACCCATCCATCCAGCTCTAGTGACGCGATAGGTGAGTTCGAAGCGCAAGGGTTTGCGGTCGTGGGTCCCTTCCCTGATCACCTCGAGGGCCGTGGGGTCGGTCCGGGTGATGAGCTCTTCGGAGCAGTGCTCGATGCGCCGTAGCAAGCCATTGCATATCCTCCCCGTAGGTTCGAAGTATGGCGAGCTAACATAGGTCTGGCTGTGAGTGACCGAGTGAAGGTCCTGGTCGTGGAACTGGATATGGACGTGGACAACGAGAGGGCCGGTGTTTGTTGCCTCTGCTAGCGTTGTTACAACGGGCTGTTCCTCTGTGATGGGCGATAGCAGGGCCCTCTCCAGTTCCATGGTCAAGTGAGGCGGGACAGTGTGTGTGCCGATATGGCGAGGCTTTTGGTGAGGACCGGTAGGAGCAGGGGCTGGAGGTTCGACAACAGGAGGATGTTGTTTTTTGGATCTCAGTGAAGCACCGAGGCTCCGGCGCGACGAGTCCCACCATGCCATTCCCTCGGCAGCGTGGACTTGGAGATCCAGGATCTATCCTTGGTGGGTTCACACGGGGTCGTGAAGAAATGTTCGCATAAAGCTAGCAGACTAGGGCGTCCTAGGCGTCCACCGGCGTCTAGGGCTGCCAAGCGGGGACTGGAGACGGTGGCCGACGAGCCCCGGACGGGCCTGGTGCCCTCGAACGGAGCTTCCCTTTTGCTCAAAGGACGTTGACCTTGGCCACAACTTGGTCATGGGCCAATGAGGACGTCGGCAATGGTACAACTAGACGAGGCGGGGTGGGGTTGGAAGGGGCTTGGATTGCGGGAAAGGTGGAAAGTAGACTGGAAAATCGGGAAAATCCAGGGCCTGTCTTGCCTGTCCGGGTCCATAGGCCCATGGAGATGATGATGCGGGTGGTTGTCGAGTCCTTGTCAAGCTCTCTGGTTTTCGCCGCGGTGCTGTATTAAAACTGTGTAGTCTCCTGAAGGGAGGTTGATGACGGTTCGAAGAGGTAGTTGGAATAGCTGGTTTGAGTAAGTGGCTGGTGACGTAAAGGGCACGAGTCAGGAGCAAGTAAACAATGACATATGGGACGGCACTAGAAGGCAAAAGCGAAGAAGAGAGGATGAAAGAGACAAGTGAAGACAAGATGGAGGACTGTTCCGGATCACACGCTACTGGAGAGACAAAGAGATGCATGGGAGATGTGCGTAGGAGGCTTCAGGACATGTGCTGCGGTCTTGAGGCAGTCTAGCCTTGGTTGAAGTTGGATCCCCATTTGGTTTTCCAGTTGTTTT
Source organism: Copromyces sp. CBS 386.78 (assembly GCA_030685235.1). Lineage (NCBI taxonomy): Eukaryota > Fungi > Ascomycota > Sordariomycetes > Sordariales > Sordariaceae > Copromyces > Copromyces sp. CBS 386.78. Next base: position 135,743 of record MU839189.1, on the reverse strand, counting down.
TTGAAGCAGTGGGCACTGCAGTCTTGCAGATACCGCAGTGTCATTGCAGTTGCTGCCGCCGGCGGCCGTGCATGGGCACCAGACACTCTAACAGCCGAGGAGAGAATTCAGAGAAACCAGAAATTGTCGCAATCCTTTCCGATTGCCCGAAAATGGCAACAACATGCCTGCTTTACACGCAACTGCCATCTTGACAAGAGATGGAGGGGACTGGCGGGTTGGAACGGAAAGTGAAGGTTAGGTTTTCTCGCTTCTTTCTCTGGGCAGTGGCCTGACACGTCGTCGGCTTCCTTTTGACAGTGACCTGGAGTGGTGGAACTGGTACGTACCCCTCGTGCCTTCCGCAAGCCCCATGCCGCTACCGTCTTGCATGGAAGGTACCCTTGTGTGCCCATTCCCTATCGAGACGTTGATGCCATGGAACATCGCCTTATTCAATACCTACTTTTCCCCCTCAGAGCTAACGCAGGCCCGCAGGTCGTTCCTGCGCTTTTTCGGCTATGATCCTCTTGTATTCCGGGGGTCCTTCCATCCCAAGAACAGGCGGTGTCTGGCAGAATGAAAGTGCTCAAAGCTGGTTCCTTCTCCGAATAACAAAACATGGTGAAGGACTTTGGGATGCGAGAGAGACTTGGAAGGAGTTGGGCGTCACTGGGGTTCCACGGGCACCGAGAGCTGTCAGAAATGAATCTCACGGTTCACGAGGCCATTCTGATGTTGCTGGATCCTTCAAGGTCATCGTCAAATGTTGCACAGGCGGATGTGCAATTCTTCTCTCTCACTCCTTCTCCGAGTCTCCTTCGGCATTATTTTCACAGAGTCGCTTTTTGGGAGGAGCCTCAACCTGCAGAGAGACTGCCACGTCGGGTCCCAGGTGGGCAGGGTGGGGTTTCATCGTGTCATCGCCCCTGGTGCTAGCCGGTGGGGTCACGATAATCGCTGGGAAGCCTGGGATACCTAGACTCGCTAGAGTCTTTGCAGCAGGGCATTGGGAGAAAAGTGGAAGCATCACATGGAGAAAGTGTTGGAATCGTCAATGCAAAAACAACCGCCGGCTATGAATCTGCCTTTTGCAGTCTTCAAACCACACAGGTTTCTCTTGAGGGAGGCTCTTTCCTCCCAAGTCCAGGTGCTGGGGAAAAAAAAGGGGAAAGAGTCTCCATATCTGAGACAACCACCACCAACCGCAAGCGCAGGTACATACAACTCGCGGGTTGCTGTTGACGATGACGTTCTGGAACGTCTTGGTCACTGGTCCGGCCAATGGCAGGCACAGCCGGCCGCATCCGGTACAGATTTTACTGGCCGAGCCTCCCAAGCCGCATGCCCTCGACGCCGGGGACAGCAAGTGAAAAAGACGCAAGTGGGCCGGGCCCGCATGAAAGGCCAAGTGCTACTGTACCGGTCGCCCGACTCCGGATTTGCTCCTTCCAGCTTCTCCGCACCGCAGGAAGCTCGGGCCTGTTCGGGCTGCACAACAGTACATCCATGTCCAGTCCAGTGACACCATGACACTTCGTTTCTTCACCACTCCTCTCTTTGGGCGCGTTTGGTTCAACCAACAACTTTTCCATCTGTTTTTGACAGGGGTAGAGGAGGGTACAAAGCGTCAGTTGCGTGGCGTAGATGGCGCTTTGTACCCTGTCAACTAACAAAACGCTCTATCTTCATGGTCCAACCCGTAAAGATAGAAACTAATAGAATAAACCATCACCATACCGGATTAGGAAGCTGGTAAGACCTCATGCAAGCACATGCACGGCGTATACAGGGGAGGTACGGCCAAGAGCCTGGTGCATATACCCTACAGGGGGGTTACAGGGGGTAAAGGAGGTCCGACGCCGGATCTATCTTGCGATTTACAATGTGTTGGCTGACAGGGATAAATTCCCCATACAAACTTTTGTTTTGATGGTTGAACCAAACACGCCCTTTGACACCGACATTTCGGCGGAACATTGATCGTGCCCGGCCCACGAAGCACAAACGACACGATTTACCCCGGAATGCGTGACATGTCAACATGCTTCCCACGCCCCGGGCATGTCGGCATGGCACCGATACAGCGGCCCTGGATGGATGCGAGACATGCTGCGGAAAGGCACATTTGATGGCCATGTCCCAACCCCGGATTCCCGTTTTCGTGATTGTTGCCAAGTGGAAAGACTCCTCTTCATTGAAGAAGGGCACGGTAGGGGTAATGAGCACGGAGGGTATGTCTGTGATACATCGACAAATACGCCTGTACTTGACTGGCAACTCGACCACCCACAAGATCAGCATTGGCAGAGGTTCAGCAACATCCAAACCAAGTATCAAAACTTGGTCCAACTCATATGGTGTCTCCAGTTGCCCCAGCTCCTTTTCTGTATGCTGGTCAAGTGTTCCTATAAAAAGCCTTGAGACCACTCCCCTCCCCCTCTGTCTGGGTTGAAACGGCCTCCAGCATCCAACCAAAGGCTGATCGCATATCCATTGGAAGACATCGAGCCAGATTCAAGTTTCATCCCGCCCGTCTTCCGGTCTTTCGTGGTTCATCTCCTACCCTTCCATTTCCTCAGTACGGCCATGAGTCCCAAGGCTCGACGAACAACATGGCATTTGTGTTACCCATCTGAGCCAACATCTACATATCTCAGAATTGTACTGCATCCCAACGAATGAATCGGCCTCTCACACATCCATGTAAAGCAAGTGGCCCGTCAGCCAGTGAGCCACTGTGGAGGGCGGCCTCGCCCGAGGACTTGTCCAGGTAGTATCATCCATCCGTTGACTAACGTTGGGCATATCGGGCATCTCTCGCCATTTTGCCCCCCTTGGACTCCATCAAGATATCGTTTCGCTGACTTGATGCTACGTACATGTCTTTTCTCAGCTCAGCAAACAAAAAAATAAAAAAAAATATATATAAAATTGGCTCAACTAATCATTCTCCCAATTTCAAATTATACTTAATGGCACGATGGCAAACTTTCAGCTTAAGCCGTTGTGGGCGTTGAAAGTTTTCAAGTCGCTAACTCGCAGCTCCCGTCAACCGAACGGGAGCCAAACATCATTCGTTTGTTTCCCATCTAGTCCACCCGTTTGGCCCATGTACCTCCTCGAGGCCCATCAAGAACGTTTCCTTATCGTTAGTTGTATAAATCGCTAGCAGGAGGGCCTTACACACGGGTTTCATCTCTCGTCTCCAAGAGGAAGCCCGCGATACTTCCACCATCCTGAAACATCCTAAATAGCAGTAAACTACTTGTTAACATATGAGGCTCCAGCATATATGTTCGCCTTGTTCGCCTCGTCTTGGGCATTACTGGAGTCCAAAACTGAGGGGAAGAGGCTTTCGAGTGGCAGTTGTTGTCTTCTCGCATGTTGATTTGACGGAACGAGAAAGTAGACATTTACGCTGTAGGCCTCATACATCAATCAAGATGCAAAAAGACAAAAAGGTTAAACACCGACGGACGCCAAGGCATTTTGCAATGACTGAGGATGGCCTGTTGCATTGGCTCTCAAAGCGAGCAGAATTTTTTCTTTAAAAAAAAGACGCGAAGTTTCCAATTGCCATCAAGTGAATTCGAAAGCATTTTGTCTGCTTCACAGATTCTTCTGTTGGTTTGACAAATTCAACCGGGGAACAAGATCTCCCAAAGAGGTAAACACCATACCTCTAACATTCAACAGTCAGTTTATTCAGACGTGTTGAAGGACAACTCGTTGTCCAGCTTACTCCCAAACCCTCAACACCCAAGGCTTTTGCTTCGTCCCATCTCTTCGAACCGTCGAGCCACCCCGTCCCAAGTCGAGAAGCAACACGAAACTATGGGCAAGAAAAAGAACAAGCGCAGCACAATCGCCGCCGACTTCGCCCGTTACTTTGGAGAAAACAAGCTCGAAAACTGGCAACGTCTCTGTCGGGATATCGGTATCCACCAGGAACTCCCATCCATTACTAGATGTCGCGAGGTGCGTTTCCATTCGCTTTATTTGTTCATCTTCATGTATTCCAATCATCCCCAGCTATCGTGCCTTTTTGTGTCCCTCTTTGTCAGTGAACCATAGCTGACTGTAGCCCCCATTTTCAACCGCATAGGTTCTCAGATCAGTGCATGTCAACATCTTCGACCTCCTCGATGCCGTCCGGCAGGGAACCACGCCACAGAGATTCCAGAACTCCTACCTTCTGGCCCAGTACTCGGTTGCCAGCAACAGGATTTTTCCGAAAAGGTTTGCGAAGGATAATGGGGGACCGGTTAAGGTGTTGTTGAGGTTGTTCTTCTAGGTGAACAAGGCAGGGCAAGGGACGCTTTGGCTAGTTATTGAAAGAAGATGATGGGGAGTATGCGCAAGGGGAGTCATGGGGAGGATAATTCCTATGAATGTATGCCACGGGATGAGAAAGGGCATGTTTATGATGGGTGATATTGAAGAAGAATGTGGCAGAAGTCTTTGGTGATCCTTCCATATTTTCTTGGAGAGTTGTTGTATGAAAACGTTTGGGTAGTCAAAGTTGGATACTGTCCGAACCAACGACCCAGCTCAATGAGTCAACAACTATTGAAAGGAAAATTCCTTCAATCTCCCTTGTTTCGCCGTCAACCGTTCGCTTGTGCCGTGAGAAAGATGTCCGTTGTTGCTCTCGCCATCAAATGTTGAAGCCACCGGTTACCAGCCTCTTCTCCGTCTGTCCATTCGTTTGTCACTTCTTCCGTCAGTCTGTCAGTCCGTCAATCCACTTCCCGTTGCCTCTTAGAAACCCTCACAACGGATATCGTTGCTTAGCTTCCGGCGCTAACGAAAATCTTTCTCTCAAAAGGCGGACTGCCCGTTTTCTTAATGGCGTGAAGAAAGAGGAGGCCAGTGACCAGATTTGACAACACAGCCCAACTCACCAACATCGTAGTCAAAACCCCCTCCATCTCCTTAAGGACACTCGTTTGTCCATCCTCTTCTTACAACTATGAAACGCAACTCGTCCTCTCCTGGAGTGGCTTGCAATGTTATGATAACAACCGGACCCAGAAAACACCTTCGTCCATCCCTAACGTGCCGGAGATGAATCAACCCAGCCAACCCAGCGAGTCTACCGCATTGGTCCCAGTCTACGTGCCCGTCGAGCAAGGACCGATCGGCCTCTGTGTCTCTTGTAATCAGATCCGGAGTCTAGCCACCATCCATAATCCCCCCTTCTTTGAGCCACCACCACTGTCAAGCATCATGGGTAAAAAGAAGAACCGACCCGCTCCCCCCCAAAAACACGACGTCGTTGCGCGATGGAAAAACTACTTTGGTGCTGGTCACTTGGAGGATTGGCAGCGTCTGTGTCAAGATCTGGGGCTGGATGGTGACTTGCCCAGTAAGAGGAAATGTCGAGAGGTATGTATGCCCTGCAATTTCTCATCCTCGTCCCTGTTGGCTCAATGTCTGTTGTGTGTTGGGTTTGGATTGCTTTGATCCTTCATGACCCGATGCCATGGAGGAACACTTGTAAGTCTGTGGAGGAGGAGCTTGAGTGAGGGACTTTGAAGAAACTGCACATAAGCGAAAGACATGAAAAACAACATACTGACGTCTCCCTACCGAAACCAGACTCTCAGAAGCATCAACGTCAATATCTGGGACTTCCTAGATGCTGTCGAGGTGGGAAACATCCCGCAGATGTTCCTCACCAAAAACGAACTTGTCAAGTACACATGGAAGACGGGACGGATATTTCCAAGAGGCGAAGCGAAGGACATGGGACCGGTAGCAGCTCTGCTGAAGATTTTGCGTTAGGTTATGGGTTGTGGTGCTTGAGTGGCCGAGATATGTGAATGAATGGAAGCTCAGGAGGTGAAAGAGTCTTGCTGTGTGTGTGGTGTGTCACGGATGACGTGTCTGACTTCTATGAGCCCCAATCAAAGAGAAACGGATGCGTCTCCGAGAAATGGTTCTGTGTGGAACGAACCGGGGACCTGTTTGTGAATCTGTGGCCGTTGATGCATTAGCTCCTTAGTGAAGAAAACCTTGGATGGTAACCGGTGAGAGTCTGAGTCCATGCGGAATCCTTCCGCATGGTCTTCCGCGTACGACTAGGAACGCCTCATCTATTCTGTGAGGGCTCGGCCTCGTGCCACCCTTTTACGCCCAAAGGCAGTGCTGTAGCCGAAGGTGACTGCTAGCCGTGAATGACACAAGCCCGATGGAATGATGCTGATGGTATACTCTATCACAGGAGGTCAGTTTTTGCCTTTGCTCAAGCTGGTAAGGTACGGTAAAGGTGAGAAATTCGACATATTCATCTTTGTCCAGAGTCCCTCTCAGTCCTCCAGCCTGTCTCGAGGCAACCTCCCTTCCTCCTCAACCACTTCTCCTTAATCTGTGACGCGTAATCACCCAGTTCGACCTGAGACAACCAGTACCACCAAGAAAAGCAAAGCAAAGCAACGTGACAAGTCAAAATGAAACCTCACCAACCCTCTCATCCGCCGCACTGACACTCACACTGTCCATCATATTTCACGGCCATAGCCGCCCTCATCACATCCTACCCAAAGACATTCCATCCCGTAGCCCCATCCCACACCATTCCGAAAGACCGACATCCACTTTCTCAGTCTCGACTTCCAACAATCCCATCCTCACCATGATGGGTAATCTTTAAACAGCTGCCTGATGATCTTCGGAGACTGCTCCTGTTGTGTCTCAGACCCAATCCACTGCTGCCCAACACCCACCGCTTTATCTCAACGTCCCTCGATCGCACAAGGACCTCGCTCGATAGCCCTTTCACTAGCGTCAACAGACCCAACTCGTCCGTTTTTGATGAGAGGCCTCGCTTCCCTCTTCCTAGTTCATGCAGGGTTAGACGAACAATAGCTTCGCTCAAACCCAACCCATTTGCTGAACGGACAGTAGCGTCGCCGAAGAACCGTCCATGTTCATCCGTCCGTCCATCCATTGACGGGTCTTCCCCCATACCTAGCTTCACTCCTTGCTGGTTCATGGTCTAGGCGGCTCCATGAGGTTGTGATGCGGTGATGCGATTTGCTAGTGCGCAATCCGTACATCGCCCTTGACCCCGTATGCTTTGCGGCACGCATCTCCGACTCATACGGTGCGGGCAGAGATGTGGTAGTATCCCGCTAGTTGGGGCTATGGTAGCTGGTTGCTTTCTAGCCACACCCCTTGAGCGAGCGGACTTGTATCCATACAGACCCGACTAGGTCCAGAGCTCAGATGCTGGAGTTGCATAGTGCCATATTCTGAACGACTGCCATTAATAATCGATGTAAACTCTCGGACCGAGAGGCAGAGGCAAACTTTCGGCAATTTGAGGCCGTATAAACCGCGTATATCCGTCCCGGCTCGCCTGCCTGATGAAGATCACGGCTCGTTAAGGCAGATGTCTTCTCCTTTTTCACAGTGTTTGCCAGATGAGAAAAGCGAGTGAGTATCTGGCGAACAATCTTCTGCCAACTCTTATGGCACTCGGCCGGGGCCGGTTCGGCAGCGCAACGCACCCGGCTTCCTGGTAATCGGAATCAGGATTACCCGTCCCTCGACTCGATGATCAGATCCAGGGGTTCTCTTCATTTATGTGTGATGTCCCGGCTTCACGGTCAACGCCATAACGACGACGACGATCTTCCCGAAATTTCCCCTTCCTATCCAGGTCATACGTCCATCAGCTCTTACCAACAACGGTCTGGTCACATGCAATAAGAGTTAGAATTGCGTCCATAATCCTGGAAACCGAAACGGGTAACAGAGCTCTGTGGCCCGGAGCGTGGAGAAGACATTGCATCCATGTTCTATCTCGTCGTACCAGAGAACTGGCTGGGTTCGTCCATGTGTGCGATCGGGAGACGGTGCGATTTGTCAGGGTCGGAGATTGGCTTTTGATCCTTCACGGATGATATACCGGTCGATTGGTAGTTGACGATGGGCGTAGGGGCTGAGTAAATCAGATGTCTCGGCCGGGCTGAGAGGTCAACACGGTTGAGGAGGGTAGTTGCGTAGGTACCTTACTCGGACCATTCATACTCCGTAAAGGATAAAGGATCCAATTTGGATGGATCTCGGCAAGTATCAACTCTTGCTTTTCCCATCAGGATTCCTCCATCCGCCCATGCTACTTCCAAATGTCGGTATCGGGGTTTGTAGTTCCTTTTGGAGTCGCCAAGTTCCTTGGTTTCTCCTTGATTTTGAGCGACACTGGTTTCGAGTTTTGGATCTCGAGTTCGTATTCGTATCCGCAAATAACACTGTATCATGGCGTCTGAATGCGGGAAGAAGAAAGCTGCCCAGTTGAGCACAGATAACCTCAAGATCTTGATGCAACAACGTTGTTGACACTGTCTACCTTCGACCAGTGTCAAAAGTTCGGCCAGAAAACCCTCCGGAGGCCGGATGTCACCTAGGCTACTACCAGCCTATAACGTGGCAACCCCTGCTAACGCAAAGCTAACGACCTGCAACTGCATAACGTTGAGACGAGATCGCCGAGCTAAACAAATACCGAAGTTGTTAGCAAGATAGGGGTCGACCTCCAGGCAAGCCTGTGGCCGGTATGGCGGATGCAATGCCCCGGACTATCATAACGCTCGGGGCGTCGACCATCTATTCACCAATCCGATGCACCGTTCATCCGAACCCTCCAGCCCTCCACTCATCGAAGCCCCAATGGTCAACGTACGCTGTGTTACCATCCTCCTAGGCGACTTTGGGGGTTGATTGTGCGGACGAGGATGTCATTTAGCATGCAACTTGTTTTGCTCAGATGGAATCAGAGCACAATGACGGGATGGCTTCGAAAAGCAAAGTCAAATGAAACTTAAAGAAGGATCTCGCCTAGACCGAGTTTAACGTCCTCAAAGCACTGTTATGCAAAGCAACTTGCCCACTGTACAGTGGATAGTGCAATGTCCCGAACGTTACGGCTTGAACAGCTGCAACGGAAGACCGAAGAAGCAGTTACCCCGGAGTTGTCGACGCCGGGCTCTTGGCTCCCCTTAATTTGGGCGGATAGAGCACCCGTTCAGGGTCTCCATCGAGGTTACCGAATTGTTGCGCCCCGTTTCGCAGGTATATCGGTGAGGTCTCAGTTCAGAATGTATGTAGCGTCATGCTGTTGCCCTGACCGTTACTACCCCACGAGACGGCTTGTCGGTGTGCAGACAAGCCCTTGTGTAGGACGGCAGTAACTGACGAGAAGTTTGTTTGCCAAATCCCACGATCATGACGATCGTACGAGCAAAGGCTATGTTAGCGAGCATACAACAATAGAAGACTGACATATGTTGGCATGTAGCGGCTAAAAGTTGACGCAGAAGAGGCTCATACTTAGCTGAGCGGGATATAGGGGTAGCTTTAATGGGCCAACACCAACTAGGGCGCTAAATAGGGCTAGACTAGTACCGTCCTAGATAGGCTGAGGGAACCTGGCGAGCAAAGTGAGACCTCTTCATGACTTGTCACTGACGAGATAGGATATCCTCACTGTACCGCTCGGTTCTATTTTCCTTTCCAGGCTGATATCACTCGGCTGAGGTCTGGATCAGAGATACCCGGACAGGCCTTCCTTGTCATTCACCATGACCCAAGAACCGGGGTTCGGGGTTCGTGAACACCATCCTAGCGGTGCCTTTGGATGCACACCAAGGATATGGGGTGCGATCAGAAGAAGGTGTGGACCGATGTGCCCCCAAAACTCTCCGACAGCACTTGGCGGGAGGTGATTGTGAGACAAGGCGGTAAAGGAGGGGATGGCATTTCGACGTCTGCACTATCGATTTTCGTCGAGAAGCCGATGTAAATTGATGCCTACTTCTATTGTTAGCACCATTACACAATTTCTGAAGCCGGCGTATCACTTCTGTGGCACAGATACTGACAAAGCTCTTGTCCTCGAAGCCAGACACCTCGTTCATCACGTTGAGCCCGCTCAGCCCCACTTGCTAGAGGTTCTTTCTCTTACATATCAAACATCCGACTCGCGCTCACCAACACGAGACGTCATCCCATATTGAGTGTGACAGGATATATCTGCTTTGTCGACTTTGGCATTTATCTTCCCAGCCGCTTGTACACAGCAATTTGTTCCAGCCGCCATCATGAGTTGGGCAACTGAGGGCAACGCACAGCCGATTTCGTGCTTGGAGTGCCGTCGTCGGAAACAGAAGGTAAGTTCTGAGACGCTTTGGGTTTCGAACCCCTTCAAAGACTTATGGATCAAGCCGGTCTAACGTTAGAGTTAGTGTAATCGTCAGTTTCCATGCAACCATTGCTCGAAGAGAGGAGTCGCCCATCTTTGCCGATTCGTTCCGAAGAAAGCCAACAAAAGTGACACAGCCTCCGATGAGGGTTCATTGAGGTAAGCCATGCCATAGACACCCAACCTAGAGGCAATGAGAACTTCTTTCTGACAGTGCGTTCTCTTCAGCGTGTCAAAGAAGCGAGGTTTAGAATCTCCCGAAGAGGAATCCTATTTCGACGAGAACGGTTACCAAGATGGCGAAAACGACGAGGCCGACGAGGTCGATGCTCTCAATGCCCTCGGCTATATGCCACACACTCACCGCGTGTTGCTTGGTAAGACAAACATGGGGACGACTGATTCGAAAGATGAGCCTGTCCAATCAAAGGAACTACAAGCTGCAATCATGTCAATGCCTGCCAAGCCATATATAGGTATGCCACTCACCCTTCGATGTTTGACGTTGCGCGCGAGACTGTGCCTAACACCAAGCAGATTGTCTGGTGGACAACTGGCTCAATGGTGCAAATCACCACTATTACGCCTTGTATCGACCTCAGTTCAGGGCTCAGTATGATGGATGGTGGGCGACACCCCCGAACAAGCGTACCCCAGAGTTGACCAGTCTGATCCTGCGGGTTTGTGCCTGCTCGGCCTTATACATTCTGAACGCCGGCGTCAAGGACAGACTAGAGCGTGAGCTTGGGACCGATGCGTTGACACTCGCCACCACCTTGCACACAACAGCGGAGGGGCTCAGTAAAACGATACCTTCTGGAAAGGGGGGTCTAGCCCATGTCCAGCAGCTCTTCCTGACCGCTTTCTGGTACAAGTCGGCCGAGAAATGGACAGAAGCGTGGCATGCCCTAGGAACTGCCATTCATGCCGCATATGAGATAGGGCTTCATCAGGATTCTTTATCTGATGGGATGTCGGAGTTTGATCGCGAGATGAGAAGACGTCTTTGGAGTATCCTGTATATGTGGGACTTGTAAGCAAAATCTCCTGCCCCATCCAAACGATGAAAGTGCTGACAGAGTGGCAGCGCCTTGGGTTCAATGCTTTCTCGGCCGTTACTCGTCAACCACGCCGACTGCACGTTCGTGGAGCCGACGTTGGCTCTCGACAAAGACCCCGAAAACCCAGATAAACCGTCTCCATTCTTGCACATGAATCTCCACAGCTCCTTGTGCTTGAAGATGGCGGCAGGATTCAAGCCCGTGTCGTCTGACAGCTCCATCCCGCCCGAAGTAAATAAGGCCTTGGTGAGTAAGGCCTTGAGAGACGTTGTACTGAAGTGGCTGGACGAATTGCCCGCTGCATATGCTCTCAACAATCCGGACACTCAATGGGACGCGGAGAATGACTGGATCATATTCCAACGTCGCTATCTTCACCTCATCGGCCATATGTGCTTGTTCGATCCTCTCAAGCAGTTCGTAACGCGAAATTCTGCAAAGCCAATGTCTGACTTGGAGCTGGAACTTCGTGAGTCGGGTGTGCTGGCCGCACTGGGCCTCATGGAAGTGTCTCGGACGTTCTTTAATCTTTTAGTGTCCAACGGCGCAAAATTCCACTATGCCGTCTTTTGCATCTTTGACACCACCACTGTCCTGTGTTCTGGGCTGGTCCACGACGAAGCTCGGAATTTGCCACACCGAGAAACTGTCCTTGAATCCATCAAGCGCGGGTTGAGCATGCTGCACGAGTGCACTGGCGACTCGAAGACAGCACTGAGCTTGTGCCGAATTCTGGAAAAGATGGTTGCGAATTTGCCACTTAGCTACCGGGAGAAGGGTCTGATGGGGTCCACGAAGCGGGTGAAGTCCAAGAGCACGTCTCCGAGTGCTTCTTCGGCTGCTGGTGGGCTCGAAGTCGAGGGCACTGCTCGGCAGGGCAGAACTATCGATTCGGCCATCCACTTGGGTGAAGAAGCCCGTCAACACAGTAACGCCGGCAGCACAGTTTCCGGCGAACCTTCACCCGTCGGCAACACAATCTCAGTTGCACCTGAGGCGGCAGTCGGAGATGATGTTAAGCCAAATCATGCTGAGCTCCTCCTGGTGTGCGGCCCGCCGGCGCCGGCGCCAGCAGAAGCAGCAACAGCGTCATGGCAGACCACCTTGGATCAAAACTTCCAGCCACCTATGTATGACATGGGTCAAATCAACGATCCAGGTCAATACGGGCAGCTCGACTGGCAGATCCAACAGGATCACTTGAACAATCTGGACCTGTTCAACGGGGTGCAGCTGCTTCCGCTCGACGGAGGGGTTCCAACCCTGCTAGAGCACTGGGACTGCGAGGGCCTCGACGTTGGAAATCCTAGGCTGTGGGACAGTCCTTCTCCGTTAGCTTCGCCTTGAGCTCTGGTGGCAGATGTGTATGGCGATGCATGGGCGCTGGTCCTCCAGTGCCTGGTATGTCAGGTTCTAGTTCAATCAATGGATATGAAGAGAAAGGGAATGGGTTGTTGTGTACGAAATGTGAGCGAGGTTTTGTTCTGTCTCAGAGAGGGAGGAACCTTGCACTGGAGAGCCGTTAGAGGGGCATCGATCAGGGATTTGCTATGGGTAGAGGTTGCATTGGTATAAGCAAGGAAGGTAAATGATTAGATCAGCTTCGTGGTTTGGTATCAGATTGTGCTTGTTGACAGCTAATGATAGGATAATCGGGGTGTTGCGAATACAAATCAACCTGGAAAGATTTTGGCAAAGATTCCGTTGCATGGGAGGTGAAAATGTCCAAACAGAAGATGAAGGGTAAACGCTGGGAGGATTTCCGTGTTGCCTTGAGTCTTGTGCGTATCAGGGTTGGCAAAAACCAGTGATTTAGAGTCGTCTTCGAACTATTATGTATTCATTTTCTTCTGGAAGGAACAGATGTGTCCGAATTCTGCAATGTGCACCCCGTAAACTCCACCATTCGCGGCAGGTCCATGTGCGCTGATGGGGCCCGAACTCGCTCGGCTCCTCGGGTCCGACGACTTTCGGACAGCGTCCCATTCGTTTCCGAGTGAAGATGTGGGTCCAATAGCACAGGGCAGAATGGAACACCGACTTTTGGTACGACGGACCTGAAGTGCGATGAGCGGCCACCCATGAAATTTCGGAATATCGAAAACTTTGTTGTTCATTGAACTCACTTGAATCATGACTGTTCATTCGAGTTCACATATGATTCACTTTGGCGTTGAGGGAAACCATTCGAGGCGGTGTCCCATTGGTTGTGGTAGTACTGGGCATGTCAAGATCTGCAAGGGCCTCACAGGCGATTGCATGTCAGGGCGATGAAAATCTTCAGAAATCAGAACTATCGTGAGGAAAGCAGGTGTCGGTTCTTGAGGAAATTAGGTATGTTCAACCAGGCAGTTAAGTTCTCCGAATAGCCTCAAAAGATTGAGTCAAAAGAGGAAGCTGCCCCAAAGTTGATTCAAGCAAACGCAGCAAAACGTCCGGACTGTTCCTGCCCTGAAAGAGGGCCGTGCTCACAGGGGCAGCTCTGCCGTGGATTTCCATTGCGGCCCCTGAATGCCAAAGGAGGTGGAGCACCGTTACAGTGGAAAACATTGGCCCTCCAGGGGTCCGATAAACCGGAGACGGCGATGTATGCCCGCAGAGTCACACCGGAAGAGGTCTGTGGTCAGCCCGGCGAGCTCTAGACCTCTTCCGGTGTTCAACGGCGAATCTGACGGAAATCCTTCGCCACATTAATTGACCATGCCGGCGCAGTCCTTAAGAGCCATTGCCCGCCATCTAAATATCGTCGGCCGACAAGCTTCACGTTCACACTTCAGAACCCCGGTGGTTACTTCGTCTGCCCGGCAGTCCTGTGGTTTCTCAACAACATCTCTCAAGATGAGTGTCTCAGACGTCCCAAATGCCTGGGTTGGCAGCGCCGGCCCGGGAGGCTTCGATCTCCGAAGTAAGGATCTGGAAGTCCGAAACCGAGAATCAAGCGGCCATGACTAACATAATTTTCAGGTGACACCATGACAACTCCCACGGCGTCCATGCTTGCCGCTATCCAGTCTTGCTCTCTGCTCGACGATGTCACGCAAGAAGATCCCACCACCAGCGACCTTGAGGCTCACTGCGCTGCTTTGTGCGGCAAGGAGGCCGGCCTCCTCGTTTTGTCCGGCACCATGGGCAACCAGCTGGCTATGAGGTCCTTGCTGACCCAACCGCCTCATGGTGTGCTCTGTGATGCCCGCTGCCACATCGTAAAATATGAGGCTGGAGGGTGAGTGCTCGTGTTTACTGCTTAATAAGACCAGCCCTAACATGATTTAATAGTGTCTCATCCCTAACGGGTGCTTCGCTCAAGCCCGTTATGCCCAGCAACGGCGTCTATCTTACCCTCAAAGACGTCAAGGCCAACGTCTACCTCGACGACGACGTGCACACATGCCCCACTCGCGTTATCGAGCTCGAAAACACGCTCAACGGCATGATCATGCCGCTCGCCGAAGTGCGCCGCATCTCTGCATTTGCCCGCGACAATGGAATCAAGATGCACTGCGACGGCGCGCGCTTGTGGGAGGCGGTGGCCTCTGGCGCCGGAAGCCTTACCGAGTTTGCCGAGTGCTTTGACACCATCAGCCTATGCTTCTCCAAGGGCCTTGGTGCGCCCATCGGCAGCGTGCTGGTTGGCCCCAAGGACGTGATTAAGCATGCCCGGTGGGTGAGGAAGTCGATTGGTGGTGGGCTAAGGCAGTCGGGCGTAGTGGCCGCTGCGGCGAGGGTTGCTGTTGACGAAACGTTCGGCAAGGGGCCGAACGGTGAAGGCGGCAAGTTGAAGGGGGCGCATATTCTGGCTAAGGATATCGAGAGGATATGGACAGGCTTGGGCGGCAAGCTCCTTCATCCTGTCGACACCAACATGGTGTGGCTCGATCTGAACGATGCCAAGTGCTCGGTGGAGAGGATGAATGAACTCGGTAAGGAGGCCGGACTGAAACTATGGGCACCTCGGTTGGTTATCAGCTACCAGGCGTATGAAAACCGTGACTTTGTTCTGCCCAGGCTGGAGAACATCTTCAAGACGATCATGCACGAGAAGGCGACAAAGGCCGGCGAAGAATTCCAGAAGGCTGAGGGAGAGACGTCGCAATACCAGAGCAAATAGAGTAAGTAAGGTACGTCTAGCGATACCTCTAGAATTTACCTAATCCGAGAGTCTAAGCCTCACCATGAATCGTCGGCCCGCTCTTTACATGCATAAAAGGGCCGAGAAAAATGCATCTTTGAGGTTGGGCTAGGCGGAACCGCCGATGAGCGAATAAGGAGAAGACTCGAGCGCAAGGCACCTTCCAAGATGGTGATCCTAATGTGTTGTTGTTGATAAATCAGTTTCTTGGCGCATCGTTGCCAACAGGAACTTGTTGATGCCAAGCTCAATTTCGTGAGAGTTGCTTCTTGTTGCTGGCATTTATTGTTTCTCCAGCTTGCCGCTTTCTCTGTTGTTGCGACTTGAAAGTGTCGATGTCTCTCCTTTGAGAACAGATAGCCCGTGGCATTTTACATCCTCCGAGGAAATGTAAATGCTGAATGGCTCAACGAGGTTACTGGAATCTCGGGAAAGCGAGCACACCGATTGGCTCCTGTTGAACTTGATGTTGATCGAAAAGGCGGGTGTTCCTGTCCTAGTGTGATGTTGCGACTGACAACCTTCAAAGTCGACACCGAGCGCCCTTCTCTCCGCACTGGTACTTTCCCGCTGTCCGCCGATACAGGGGGCCTCCACCCCACATTTGCTTCCCGCGATGGAGTTGACCCCACTCCTACCTCCCAGGATCCACTATAGCCAGCCTGACGTCACCGAGCAAGAGCGAATGAGCGCCGAGAGCTTGCGGTCAATGAAGTGCCGGAGACAGGGTCAACCAAAATGTTGGAGTTGACCACACGCCCCGGATGCGGGGGACGGGAGAATGTTTCTTCGTTCGACTCAGCTTCGTCTTTTCTACATTCCGATCGTCAGAGGTCAAGGCGTGGTGAGAATTGGTGTTCAATTTCATGGCTCTTTGCATTTTCTCTCGTCGAAAGATATGCGCCGAGCCAATTCCAAGAACGCGACAAGAACTCACCTTGAGTAGTCACTTTCTCCGCGTATTCGAATGACGCCAACGTACCAACTCAGGTCCAGATGGCCGAGTCTCCGGTCCTGAACTTTGTCTGCTGCGGGTGTGTCATGCTCTGCAAGGCAAACCCAACATGATTGAGTGGCCCTGACATCCACAGCGGGAAGCTTTCCTTGTTGCATGACATGGGATGCCTAAAGTGCTTGCAGTTGCTTGCTTCCATAACCGCATGTAAGGAATTGGGGAAACACGAGAACAATATCCTTATCCTGCACATCGTGATTCACTCGGGTTGCTGGATTCAGAAAATGAGACACAAAGTTCACATTCCTCACGTTCCCCAGAAATTCCTCGTGCCGACCCGTCCCACTCAGGATGGACCTGATCACAAAGAAAACAGTGGAACCTGGAGAAATGCGGAGAGGACGGGATCGGCGTCACTTTTTCCTCTCGACGAGCTGGGGTGCAGGGGAGCAGGGGAGCAAGCATGACCTCGCCATGCTCGCCTACCTCGACGGCCGACGCATGTTGATACTGTTTCCTGGAAGCAGGGCTGCATGCAGGTTTCCTTGCAGTTTATAAGTCGGGCAGATTTCCGCAAAGGGAACATAGGGTGCTTGCCGCTGACGACGAGATGGTCTGAAGCGAGCCTTGTTGAGTGCCCTCACTGGGTGAAACTACTACCGAATCTGAGGTTACATATAAAAAGTACTGGGGGCTAAGTGAAAAGTCTACCGGGTTGGCAGGTGCTCCCCACATCATCACCACGCTTGTCATCGGCACCTCCTTCCCGTCCTGATTTTCTCACCGAACTTGCGGAGTTGCAGGAATTGCCCGGTAAACACTGGACCTGACTGGTTGGGAATCTGGATAATCTTCCTGTTGTCTCGCCGTGTCCTGGTATAATAAGCCTGCTATTCCCCTCTCCTCTCCCCAAAAACACTTTTTCGAAATTCTTACCGCCAGTTTTGGACTATGAGGTAGTGAAGACGTCGACATCGTCCTGACTTCACAACCACCACAAACATGGTATCACGACTCCTTGGGGCAGCTGTGCCTCTGGCTGCTGCCATTCTGCCTGGAGCCCGCGCGTTGTATGTCAATGGCTCTGTAACGGCTCCATGTGACTCGCCGATCTATTGCTATGGCGAGCTTCTTCACCAAGTCGAGCTTGCTCGTCCATTTTCCGATTCAAAGACCTTTGTCGACATGTAAGTGACTAGACAACGCTTGCTGGTGATATGGAAACGTTATTAACCCAACTTCTTCGCAGGCCCACCATCAAACCCGTCGATGAGGTCCTTGAAGCTTTCAGCAAGCTTAGCCTGCCATTGAGCAACAACTCGGAGCTTCACGAATTCCTCAACACCTACTTCGGACCCGCTGGAGGCGAGCTTGAGGCGGTACCAACCGAGCAGCTCCACGTATCCCCAACATTTCTCGACAATGTCAATGATGATGTGATCAAACAATTCGTCGACTCGGTCATCAACATCTGGCCAGACCTTACCAGGAAATACGTTGGCGCGAGTGACACATGCACGGGATGCGCTAACAGCTTCATCCCCGTCAACCGTACCTTCGTCGTGGCTGGTGGCCGCTTCCGTGAGCCTTACTACTGGGATTCGTTCTGGATCCTTGAAGGTCTTCTCCGCACGGGAGGCGCTTTCACCGAGATCTCAAAGAACACCATTGAGAACTTCCTTGATTTGGTGGAGCAGATCGGATTTGTTCCCAACGGAGCAAGGCTCTACTACCTCAACCGCTCGCAACCTCCACTCTTGACGCAAATGGTCAGGATCTACGTCGAATACACCAATGATACCACCATTCTTCAAAGAGCGGTGCCGATTCTGAAGAAGGAGTGGGAGTGGTGGGTCACCAACCGCACCGTCGAAGTCAGCGCAGACGGAAAGACATATGCTCTCCAGAGGTGAGTTAAAATTACAGAAGCATGATCCACAACGGCCCTGAGCATGTTTGGCTAACACCCTTTTCCGCAGATACCACGTCGACAACAACCAACCCCGTCCCGAGTCATACCGCGAGGACTATATTTCCGCCAACAACAAGTCTTACTATGCTACCTCTGGTATTATCTACCCAGAGAAGAATCCTCTTAACGATACCCAGAAGGCACAGCTCTATGCAAACCTCGCCAGTGGCGCCGAGTCAGGATGGGACTACAGTACTAGGTGGCTGAAGAACCCTGGCGACGCAGCCCGGGACGTGTACTTCCCTCTCCGCTCGCTCAACGTCCTCGAAACTGTTCCTGTCGATCTAAACTCCATTCTCTACCAGAATGAGGTCACCATCGGCAAGTTCCTTGCTCAGCAGGGTAACAAGGAGGAGGCCGACGAGTGGGCCAAGAAAGCCGAACAGCGCAGCGAGGCCATGTACAAGCTCATGTGGAACTCGACTTTGTGGAGTTACTTTGATTATAACTTAACATCGTCCTCCCAAAATACTTATGTGCCCGCCGACCCCAAGGTCTTTGCTTTCGAGCAGCCCAGCGGCACCCCCGAAGGCTACCAAGTTCTCTTTTCTATCAACCAGATGTTCCCCTTCTGGACTGGCGCCGCCCCAGACCAGATCAAGGCCAACCCGCTGGCTGTCAAGCTTGCCTTTGACCGGGTCAAAAACTTCCTCGACAACAAGGCGGGCGGCATCCCCGCTACGAACTTCATCACCGGCCAACAATGGGACGAGCCCAATGTCTGGCCACCCCTCATGCACGTTCTCATGGACGGTCTCCTCAACACTCCGGCCACCTTTGGCGAGGATGACCCCGCTTACCAGGAGACACAGAACTTGGCCCTCCGCCTTGCCCAGCGCTACGTCGACTCGACCTTCTGCACCTGGTACGCCACCGGCGGATCCACGTCGGAGACGCCCAAGCTGCAGGGTCTCGGGTCCGAGGCCAAGGGCATCATGTTCGAGAAGTACTCGGACAACTCGACCAACGTTGCTGGTGGCGGAGGCGAGTACGAGGTCGTGGAAGGCTTCGGCTGGACCAATGGCGTGCTGATCTGGGCAGCGGACAAGTTTGGTGACAAGCTCAAGCGGCCAGATTGCGGTGATATTACTCCCGCTCATGTGGGCAAGAGGGCCGACACTACCGTAGAGAAGAGAGCTGTTGAATTGGATGCGTTTGATGCCAAGTTCACCAAGAAGTTCGCGAGGAAGGGGAAGCTTGAGAAGCTGAAGGCCAAGTTCAAGAGGCGTGCGGCTATTTGATGGGTGATTTGGGGGTTGAGGAGGAGCATGATTGTTATGATTTGTGTTAATTCACATTGTTCTTTGTTCTTTCACATTGATGAGGATTCAGTTGAAGATCCATCCGTGATTTGTGTTCGCTGGTGCTTGTAGCACGAGATACCATGTATTGATACTGAGTTGAGTCAATGTGATTCCACGCACGTTCTGATGGAAGAGTTTCTTACCTTTCTTTGTGTCTGTCGCATGAAATCTTTCCTTTGCCGGGTAGATGACTTGCCCAAACGACGTTCTTGCTTGCCATAGCCCAGTATGTCGTATCACAGGCAGACCAACTGGTGACGATACATCACACATGTCTAGCACATGGATGATGGATTGATGGAAAAAAGAATTTGGCTTAAAAGTAGACTAACCTCACGCTCTTTTTCTATGCACAATCGCTCAGACCGGAAGTCATTCTCTGGATATCAAAAGGGTATAAAAAGAAAGAAAAAGAAAACTCCTAACTGCATGTCCACGTCAAATCCACACCGACTACCTCATCCTCTTTCGCTCAACGCTCACTCACCAGCGGAAATAGCCTCTTTTTCTACTGTGTATGGGCCCTCCCGTTGTTTCTAGCGCTTCCCAGTAAGGTTGTTCTTCCTCGGAGTCTGTGCTTTTGCAATTGGTTCCTTCCGAATCCTAAAAGAGAACTTCTTGCTTGGGCTCTCCGCTTCCATATCTTTTATCCGCGAAACGTCTGTAACAGAGTTCCCATTTGGCTCCCTTATCACCCGCCATGCGGAACCCTTGTTCGGTCCAGGATTTTCAAAACTGGAACTGTCAGACTGAGGCGTTGCCGCTAGCTTACTTCGTCTTGGATCTGAGAAGATTGGTGATTCATACTGGTCTTGTGATTCAACCTCTTCGTGTTGCCGTTTCCCTGTCTCCTTTGGCTGAGGTGATGTGGCTAGCTTGCGTCGTTTCGCATGCGGCGGCACTGGCGAGTCGTCCCGATCTTGTGACCCGCCCTCTTCATGCTGGCGTTTCCATGGCTGCTTCTGCTTCTGCTCTTGTTGCTGCTGGTCCTGAGGCTGTCCGGAGGTAATTCGTTTAGGCGTTCCCTGCTCCTTCTTTTGTTTACACCAATCGATGTATTCACGATAACGCGCTGATAGCGACGCACGGAATCGAGTAGCCAAACCGGGATCCAACAGCGACTTCCACACATCCACAGAACTCCCCTGGTTCGGGGTGTCGGTGGATTTGAGTATTCCTCGCCATTTTGCCCGAAACTCTGAGACGATATCATCTCCATACCGCTCTAGCGCAGTTTGCTGTTCCAACTTGCTAAACCCGTCTGGGTAGATGAGGGGCTCTTGTGCCTGTATGAACCCCTGAGTATGGCCTTGGCTTCCATTTAAGAGATTATTCTTAGTGCCATCTCCTCCTGTCTTCTTTCCACTATCCATTTCCTGCTCTGGTAGCCTCTTTGTTGTTTTCTGAATCTGTAACGGCTGTACCGCATAATCGTGGCGGGACTTCTCAGGGCCTGCTATCGAAGCACGCAAATCAGGGTAAACCGTGTGTTGGTCGGCACCAGCGGACAGTGCCCGGCTGCCATGACGACTGTCAGGTTCAGTGCTAGTCCTGATCGCCTCTTGCAAGACCAAAACGTCCTTCTTAGCGGTGGCTCGGGTTTTCCTGGTTTCAAAAAATGGAGTGACAGTCTTTTTCTCTCCAGATGGTTGATCAGGTGCGTTTGGTTCTTTCTGAGCTTGGGGTTGCGTCCGTGTGCTACGGCCCCTGTTGGTGTTCCCCCCTCTCTGGTGGATCCTTGGCCTACCACGGCCACGTTTGGGGGGTCGACCGACGCGGTTAGCGCTGGTAGGGGGACGGTTTTCGCTCCAATCGGGATCAGCATCATTGTTATCATTGTCGACATGGGCAACAACGTTTTCGTATATGCCATGTGTGACAGCGTTGTCATTGTCATTTTGGGCAACATCTTGCTCCTCCATCTGACGGTCCTCACGACTTCCACCCTTCTAAGGCTCGAGGTGTGACCACTCGGGAATCGCCTTGATTTGCTGCCACATGTACTTCTCGAGCTTGTTGGCGCATTTTGCGTATGGGGTGTTCTCGTTATTGTACTTTCGGCAGTTGTCGAATATGAGCTTGGCGTCCTTAATAAAATCTTCGGGCGTGTTGTATTGATCTTTCTCAAGCTTGTCCTCCATGGTACTCAAGTCCATAGGCTCCTTGATGACATCGTAGTAGTCGTGGACCTCATCTTTGTTAACGGGTACCAGGAACGGCCAACTACTGGCATGGTTCTGCAAATCATTGAGAAGGTGCAGCAGCTGATTGTAGTTGGGTCCGTGGCGTGGCTGGCGGGCAAGCTCGTCCATATCTGGGCTCCATCCTGAAGCGCGGATGGCTTCGACTGAGAGAGGGTCGATGGGTGTTACGCCGTTTTTCCACTGCTTGGGGGGCTGGTGGACAATGTGGGATTTACTGTAGGCACGGATCTTGGCCTGCACGCACTCCTTCTGCTTGAGGAGCATGCGGCCCATCTCGAGGTAGCGTACTCGCGGAAGCATGCTGCACTGCATTATAGTGCCGCCTTCATAGTCCTTGATGTAGCCCATCCATACTGATTTGTCGAGTGTGATCTCCTTCGTAAATCCTTGTTTCTTGAAGTAGCCAATGGCATAGTTGTCGGCGTATGTGAGGAAGTGCATGACGTCCGAGGTAGCCTTGACATAGTCCTTCAAATGCGACATGAGGTGCGCACCATAACCCTTGACCTGTTGGTCGGAGGAAATGGCGCAAAAGACGATTTCGGCGAACTGGCGGCCCTTGAAAGGTCGGTATGTAATGCCACCAACTACCTCGAGTGGCTTCTTGACAATGGCAATCGACAGATGGGTCCGGTCGTAGACAAGGCGTGCGATGTAGTCCTTGGGCATCTTGGGCAGTTGTTTCTGGAAGATGCACTTGAGGCCGGTAAGAATGATCAGGCTTTCGCGTTCGCCATCGTTGTTGACCACACGGAACTCGATTTCGCCGTTGCGCTCTTCGATAACGGCGGCCTTCTCTGGGAAGGGAATGGCGGGGATTTTTGGCTTCTTCGTGTCCTCCGTCTCCTCAGTCGAGTCACTATGCTTAATTCGCTTCGCCGACGAGGGAGAGGTAGGCTCCTCGGTAGCCTTTCGCTTGGTGTCTGTAGTCATTCCAAGCCATGTCAGTGGTGTCTGCGGCAGGGGGACTTGACCGAGGGGTTGAGGGGCATTGTGGCGTGGAGGGATGAGGGGTGATAAGGAGCCCGACTGACTTTCTTCCTTCATTTTGATGTTGTACGGCAGGGCCGCGACGGAATTAGCGGGCATATCCGCCTCGGCTGAGGACCGATCGATGCTTGGATGTGTTCGTGACTGATGAATTGATGATTGATGATGGTTGATTGATGGAACTGACGTCCGTTGTCGTAGTGTGACCGCGTCGGGGAGACGTGTGGTGGAGCGGTGGTTGCGGAGCGGGAAGCAGGAGGGAAGTGGACCATTCCGTCAAGGTGGAAACAGCAGGGCTGACTAACAGGGTTAAGATTGGCGGGCGGGACCCAAGCTCGGTCCACGCTAAACCCTTTTTCCCCGTCGGCTTCGAACACGTTCACCTCACTGGGTGCTGTCCACTGTCACTGTGCTGGAGCTTCAGTTGATCTGGGGAAGCTCCCTCGAACTTCCGTCTGAATCTTGAACCATTGCATCAACATTTGCCTGTCTTCTTTATTCTCGAGTGCATTCCACTTGGATGTCCAGATCTTGAGCTTCAGCTTGAATTGTACTGTCTTCAACCATCCACAACCAATTACTCCCCAGACTAAATGGATTCACCACTGCTCGAGGTCTGGCACGCCGCGTCTGGCAGCCCATTTCTCCCCACTGTTGGCAAAGGCACCCAGTTCCTCGTTGCTTTCCTCCTCCTCCTCATCGGCTTCACCTTGACCGGCGCCTTTACTCTCAGTATGTCATCTCATTGCAGTCTGATCTCTTAATTTGACCCTGTGCTGACCACGAACCACCTCCTAGACCGATCCATCGTCAACCTGCCCCTGTTGGGCATCCCGGCTTCTTTGGCCTTTGCGTACGTCCCCGTGGTGCTTCGACTGTTTCCACTCAACCATCCATTTTCCACAACCCAGCCATTCTTTGATCCTGATTTCCAACGCTGACCACTACTGAACACAGGTTCGGCGTTGTATACATGTTCTGCGCGGTCGGAGTTTACGTTTGATACTGAGATACCCTGCAGATAAAAAAAAAAGAGAAGAAGAAGAAGAAGAAGAGAAGAGCAGTCTTCTCGCACGCACTACGGACCCCGCGAGATTCTGTACAATACATAGCATATACCACAAAAGCAAGCCGATTTCTGAACATCACGCACCCATCACACGCCATCTTTCCCGTTTACGTTTATTATAACTTGGATCTTCGAAGGTCATTTTCCAGTACAACAACATGTCACAACCAACTCAAGACGCAAGCGGCCCTCCCTTGTTCAGGGCAGTCACCAGCTCCACGCGCCCGCTCTACCAGCTCCTCAAAGCGATCGGCTTCACCAACAAGATCCACGTCGAAATCACCCCCGAGGGTCTCAGATTCGGCGCCGACCATGCCCGCGTTATGCAAGGCGCCGCCCACTGGAACAAGAACCTCTTCGCCAGCTACACTACCAACCTCCCGGACAGCAACGATGACGACGGACCTGAGCCCGTTTCCTTCCAAATCTCTCTCCCCGCCTTCCTCGAAACCCTCCAAATCTTCGGCGTCGCCGACGTCGCCGCCCGCCAATCGCGGCTCGACATCGACCCTCTCGTGCGCGGCAACCCGCGCCTGAACCACCAACAACGCAGCGGTAACGGCTCAGACGCCTTCAGCCTCCAAACCCTCCACGGCTCTTCCACCACATCCTCCAACGGCACCTGCATCCTCAGCTACCCCTCTGATGGCGGGCCCTTCAGCATCATCCTTGATGAGGGGGGAGTCAAGACGACCTGCAACCTAACCACTTACCTGCCCGAGATGCCCGAGGACATCCCCTTTGACGTCGACGACTTGTCCTTCAAGGTCATCATGCAGGCACGCTACCTGCTAGACGCGCTAGCAGAGGTGGGCAGCATCAGTCCCGAAAGGCTGACGATCGTAGTCTCGCGCAAGGAGCCATACTTGAGATTTAGGACGTCCGGAAGCCACACTGGTGCGGCAGCTCCCGGGGTGGAGAGCACGGTGGATTTCAAGCGCGGAAGGGATCTGTTGGAGACGTTCTCGGTTAGGGCGGTGGATCGGGCTAAAGGGGAGAGGAGATGGAGCCAGACGTTTAAGTTTGATACCATCAAGGCGGCGACGGAGGCGATGAAGATTGCGAGCAAGGTCAGCTTGAGGGGCGATGGGCAGGGTGTGTTGAGCATGCAGTTTATGGTGGAGGTGGAAGGGGCTGCCGGTGGCGCGGGAGGAGGTTTTCCAGGTGGAGGAGCTGGGTTGAGTTTCTTGGACTTTCGGTTTGTGCCGTATGCAACGGATGGGAATGAGGAGAGTGATACTGAAAGGGAGGGTGACGATGTTGATATGGGCGAGGCGTGAGGTTGGGAGATAACAAGTGTTGGTGATGTGCGGTGATAGCAATTCGAGGTTTTCTACACTTGGTGCTCCTTCTCAATCATCGCGAGATCTGACGACAATGGTTTATTTAGAAGACACGCATCCTAAGCAAAGCGTAATTTATCTTTTAATAGTTTCACCGCCAGGCGGACGTGCGCCTTTAACGGTAATACTTATCCATCCGTACTATCATCCCTCCTTATAAAGAACCACACTGCATCACGATATCACAAGCGTTAACATCTCTAGCGGGAAGAAAGTACGGGGCGATTTTAGTAGCAACCACTGGTATCAAACTTATAACTAGAAATACGAGAGTAGAAGAGGACCGCAAAAAAAAAAAAAAAAAAAAAAAGAAGAGAAGAAAAAATTTTTTTGAGACAGTCCAGAAACCCAACGCTTCAAATCACGATCTTTATTCTTCCCCCCAGTTCGGTCACTGTTCCTATTCCCCGAAAGTATCACGCCGTACGCTCAATCTTTCGGGGTCGAAGAATATCGTGCCTTCTAAGTACTATTGACAAGGACGCTTAGACAGACTGTATACAATTGGACTTATCACTGGGTCACGGGACAGTCCCCAAGTCCACCCAAGCAGCGGCCAGGGACAGCATCTTACACCGCGGTAAGCTCTTCCTGCTGCCCTGGAATGACATTTGTCCTCGCTGTGGTCTGGAACATAGGTGGTGCCACGCTTACAGATCGGCTCTGGACATACAGAAAATCTTTTTGCCAAGTGCTTTGTCCGGGATTCGAACGCGGCACGCCTCGAGCGGAGCATCGTGGTTGCCCACTAGACTACTCGGCAGTCGGGTGACTGTTAATGACTGTCTTTTGGTGGTGGAAGGAAGGCGCGGCGGTGGGGGTTAAATACCGGATGGTAAAGAGGGAAGGAGTGGTGGAGGGCAGGTTGGTCGGTCGGTTAGGGAAGGTGCGAGGGCCGAGATGGGATGGAAGGTGCGGGAGGGCGGGTGAGACGAATGATGGTAAATTTTCCATTCACTCGAATATTTGGGGCGGGAGAAGGGAAGGAAGGTCCGAAAGAAACACAACATGGAATTTTTCCACCCGCAGCTCATGTGTGGAAACGCTTGATTGTGATGAAAAGGATTGAGCCAACTCCTTGCCAGACGAAAGTCCGACAGTGACTGTCTTTGAAGGAGGAGCACACCCCCGTCGGACACATCGTCGGTTCATAGCACTTGCCTGGGCAAGCCATGTTGAGCTATGTTATGGAAGGCATGATGGGGCGGGACATCGATGTTCCCGCATCAAGACACAACAGGATAGGTACGTAAAAGGCAAAAGGATCAGGGAAACCGACGACGTGCTGGATTTCAATGAGCAAAAGAAATCGAAGCCAGCCAGAAAGCGGGGGGGCTTGCGAGATTCCTATACAAGATTCCTCGTAGCCCACAAGACTTCCAATCAGTTGTCTCGCTTACCTTGGTAAATGGCTTCCTCCCTCCCTCCCTTCCTTCCTTCCTTGACAGCCCTGGCCTCTTTCCACTTTGTGATGGCTTGCTTCTGTGTCTGTAACACTTCCACCTCACAGCCGAGCGTGCCTTCTATATGTCAACTGCCTCCTTTCCAACTCGTGGGACAATTAAGCAGGTGCGGCCGCTAGTCGGCCGTGCAGGCAGGCACAAGACAGGTCTGCAGTGCTGGGTTCTGACGATACTTATGAGGATCGCGATGAAGTCGCAGAGTGATGCAGGTACCGATCGTCATTGCCTCATCCAATGCCTTGTTCCGCGGCACAAATTACGAAAGGCGTGGAACCACCTGTGCCTCGTAGCATTGCCTCATCAGAACCGTGGTTCAGATTGACCCTTCATATTCGGATATGTTGGATGTCCCTGGTATACAGAGTCGGGAGAAAGATCAATATGGGTATATGTAAACGAGGCGAATATGGATATCTCGCCATGTTGATGTATGCATAATGTATTCTTGCGACGGTGATGTTGACAACAGAGTCTGTGTACACTCAACAATAACTCCTTTCAGTGGTTGATGTTGAACAGGGAATCATTTTCGCTGTGATATAGATCAACTAAAAAGTGGTATCATAAAAGGAGATTAACGGAAAGATCCAATATGCAAGTGCAAAGAAAACCAAACAGTAGCCAGAAACGCCATCGCGCTTAGTTCATTCAGTTTGCCTCCTAGTGTCCCCTTCCCACCCCTCGTATTTCCTTTTTTTAAACATTCCAACCACCCACAAACAATCATGCCACCAGTCAATCAATCAATCAATCAATCCCCAACGCAACATGCTCCGCCTCCCACCTCAGAAAATCTCCCAAATCATGATCCAAATTGAACCCCATCGGGATCACATACTCCTGGCCATTCACGTCCCGTGACACCACCATGTTGAGCGCCGGGCTCTGCGGCAGACTTTTTATACTTTCTTGCGAGTCGTTGCGGCGGTGGCGCGATCCCTGCTGTTCTCCCTGCCGCCAAGTGCGGGCGCGGGCCGCGTCGATTGCTTGGGGTATTTTTTTGGCCGTTTGCCTTGTCGGTTGTGAATGTGGTGCTTGTTGGTGGGTTGGGACTATCGACGATGAAATTTCCATTTGTTGCTCGTATTGGAAGGTAAAACCTGGGAGAAAGGGAGATTCGGATCGTTGGATGGTTGGTGATGGGAATAGTGAGGATGATGTTAGCGCAAGGGAAGATGGCTGTTGTTGGATTTGATGTTGTGGCGTCCCAGGTCTTTGAGTTTGTGGTGGTTGGAGCCGGGATGTGTGAGTCTTTGTTGGTGTTGACGTTCGCAGCGTAGGTGATTGATTGCGGTTGATTGTCGTTGGGACCGGGGTGTTGTCAATGTTGGTGTTGGCGGCATCGCTTGAACTGCGACCGCGGCTATGATCCCGGCGAACGGTGGTATTGGATGTTGGCGCTGGGAAAGGTGCAGGCGAGTAACTCCAACTTTGACTGTGAGCGTGACCGTAGGGAGTGTTGATTGCAGGCTTCTCGAGATGGTCCCTCGATTGACGTTCGATGGGCCAGGTTGAGGAAGGTGTCTTTTGTGATATCCAGGGCAGATAGTGTTGTTGCTGCATCTGATGAGCAGCAATGTGAGTCGCAGGGGCATGGGAAGGAAGATAATCGTTGACGCTTGCCGACCGCTCATGGAAATGTTTTCGGTCCCAGTCGTATGCTTGCAAATGCTGAATCCGGCGAAATTCGTTCCCGGTTGGCCCTCTGCCTCTGCTGCCGCCGTCTGGAGTCCCTTGTCTAGCCATGTTCAAGGGGCTACCAACGCTCGCGGAATGCGTGTGCAAGCGGGCATTTTCTTGTTTAAGCTTCTTGAGCTCAATTTGCTCTTCGACGGTCGGAAAGGTCCTCAACGCACCATGCCCATCGAACCCAAAACCGGAGAACCAGGCAATGATGTCGTCGCGCTCATTAAGCTCAGCATCCGAAGGCCGTGAGTAGTCAAGGGGGTCGCTGTCGAAGTCACCGATACCGCTCCCGATCGAAATTTGAAATGCTACCCAGTCAAGACCATCTTCGGCATTAGCGGCGAGCTGGTTGATGGGAGGTTCGGGCTTGGGTATTCGGATCGGTCCGTGACGGAAAGATGGCATCGTCACGGTGTATGGGGTGCTTTTGAGAAATACAAAGTCGTCATTGCAGGCATCGGAGGCGAATCCAGGAGATGAGGTAGATGTAGGTGTCAACATCGAACTGGTGATGCCCTCAGGAATGGTCGGAAGGGGAGGTAGTTGCCTGGACGGAGTACGCCGCGGTACGGGCCTGATGGGACCAGTTGTGGAAGGTGTGAGATGAGCGACACTCGGCGGCTTATGAGGTTGTTGAGCTTCTTCTTCTTCGAGGCGAAACATAATGGGTAGACTATGTTCCTTTCCATCCTCTGCCAAGGTAACGGGAGGACTTCTCGGCCGGTTCTCTTTCTGCCCATCTTCCTGCAACTGCTGCTTTGGTGTTGCGCAGTCGTCTCTGGTGATCTCGCCTTGACCAGATAAAGGCGGCCGCGCCGTCCCAAGTGGAGGAGTGGCCGAAGTGACAGTCAAGCTGACGCCGGCATTGTCGATCCGTGTCGGCAAGTCGTCGAGGTGGAACGGTTCGACAGGCGTAATGGGCTGCTGGGATGGTTGATCACCTTCTTGATCGGTTGCCGTCACTCCATCATTCATCGCTGACTGGGCTAGACAAGCTCTGTCCATTATTTCCTGCAAGATGCTCTCCGGCAGCACCTCATCTGCTTCAATGGGGTTGAAGCGTTCGAATAAATTCCGGGCAGTGTCTGGTAGTGCCCATATCGAGACCGGTGTGCTGACTATGCGCGGCCGCCTTTGGGATTTCTTTGACTTCTTTCTCTTTGTCCTACTGGCCGAGGCAAACCTTGCCGGACTTGTGAGCAAGAAAGACCTTTTAGAGGGCGGTGTGAAGGATTGCAATGACGCCTGACTTCTTCTCCGCGCTTTATTCCACTGGGAGGAAGTATGGACAGGCGTCAAAGGCTTTGTGTGATTTGCCGAGTAATATGTCGTCGGCGGGATAACAAGCGCCGGTAACGGCAGCTTTATTTCGATCGGGGACCGTTGTGGCTGGAATGCCTTATCCATCTCCGGAATGAGCTGCTGGATGTCGTTCGAACATCCATTGCTTGGTAAACAATGTTGCTCTCTGGAGCCGGTATAGCCTTCGGCAATCTCCTCTGTAGATAAAGATTGATAGTTGATCCCCAGGCCAGTCGAAGTAATACTAGGTCGGCGAATCGAATAGTCACGGTTCGGCTCGTCTTGTTGCAGGGAAGGTGAAGGCGGTAGAAGAATAATCTGGTGTAACTCTTGTGTAATCGGTGTTCTGGGAGGCGTCCTCGGTGTCGTGCTGGGGGGCTGACTTCTCCCTCGGGCTTGCTGTGGCTGGTGCTCGAGGTGTTCAGGACAAAGAAGTAGACTCCTCTGAGGACTATGGCCTCCGACACGCTGGGAAGAACATTGAGGACTGGTATGGTCTGTACTATAGCCGCAGCTGGACAAAGAAGACCTTGATGAGAGCGGAGTGTCGGGAAGGGGTGGGACAACAGTGAGTATCTTGTGAAGGCCCTCCTTCTTCGGGACATCCAGATCAGGCTTTGAACCCCTTCGAAGACCCCACGACCGCATTTTAAGCTCTCTGTAGAACGATCTGTAGCCCTCATCGTCGTGGTGAAAGTAGGAGCCCTCGTATTCCTCGACAAAC
Organism: Copromyces sp. CBS 386.78; assembly: GCA_030685235.1. NCBI lineage: Eukaryota > Fungi > Ascomycota > Sordariomycetes > Sordariales > Sordariaceae > Copromyces > Copromyces sp. CBS 386.78. Next base: position 105,352 of record MU839189.1, on the reverse strand, counting down.
AGGGTCTTCTTCGGGGAGACAAGCTTTCGGATTGTGGATCCCGGCTTTGACAGCATCTTGGCCGGAACCCCCCGGGCATAACGGAAGAAAGTAAAAGGACTAGGGTAGAAGTGCGAATCTGTCTTCGCACATGGCGTGTAGAGGATGAAGTGAAATGATAAAATCTGTCGGTGCCGAAAGATGTTTTGCTTTGCAGTTATGGAACCCTCAACCAACAGTATGATGATACCAACGAGATGCCGAAGGACCTTGAGCTAAAAGACGAAACAGAAAGGAGAGGCATGGGGAGGCGAGTGATAATATTCGCAAGTGGCCGCCCTGACGGTAGTATCGGAATGCTGAGGCCTGGGACCTTTGTCCATGTGTGTTGTACGACCCGTATAAATTACGGCTGACCCGTATGGTTGGGTTGGTCTTTGCACTTGCAAAGGGGGCAACTTGAAATAATGAACGCCCGAGAGACGGGTAGAGTAACATGAAGGAGTTTCTGTACCGAGTGTGGCGTGGTCACGCACGTCATACTCTGCCATCACTCACGTTCTCATCGTGAACGTGTAGTGGATTTTCTTGGAGTGCCGAGTTCAGCGAGGAATGGTGTTGGTGTCTGCATCCGTCCAGGAAGCTATCCGCGGGCAAGGGAGGAGATTGTGATGTCCGCGGGTCAACATCCATGTTGGTCGTAGATAGTGCCTTGATTGGCACCCCAGGTGGCCGTTGTCCAGACTCACCATCCTCTCTGAGACTAGCCGTGGCTTTTTCAAATGTGTTGGATGTTGTTTGGGGATCCTTCCAAAAGCATCCCCGGTCAGCTCGACCAAGCTCCAGGCTCTGCAACCCTGGCTGAGCCTGGTCACTTCCATTCATCCCAAGATCTGCTCTAGGATCTAAGTCTAGGGTGGTGATGCCATTGGCCAATAGGGCTGCAAGCATTCTATTTCGGCCCCCCTTCAGTAACTCAAATAGACCTATGCAAGCTACGGTAGCGTTGCAGCCCGCTTCATACCCGCCCAAAGGTCGAGGACGACGTCGTCCTTTGCGGCATTCCCGACCCCCAAATGGCAACCTACGATACAGCCAGATTACGCATACCCCTTTGTTATGAGTAGAAGATGCACAGAATGGTTCGAGGGAGCAGTGGAAGGGTAGCAAAACACACACTGCTTGGAGCCAGCCGTCCTACCAGCTGAGACTCAGGTCAGTGTTAGGGGGAGCACTCACCCATATATGGCGACCCGTGCATAGGGCTATCCATTCAGCTTCAGGGGTAGTAATGGACGATTTTGAGTATTTACACAACAGCGGCGACCGGCGTCAAGACAGCGACTTTATCGATAGACCGGGTGTCTGCAAATTGCTGTGTTCCCAGAATTTCCCCGCGAACAGATGACAGGGCTTGGCCGCATTTCTTTACTCGATGCCGACTGGATTGGCCAGCATGCCTCACTGACGAATAAAAGACCTTGGCCATGGATGCCAGTGTCAGCCAAAGGCGTGTTCCGTCGCACAAATCCAAACTCTTATCTGGATATCTTCCTCTGGTCCCATTCGCTTGGCGTGGTTCCCGAGGGTCGAGAATCGGAAGGCCACTTGTTCGCCTTGTGAGGTGGCCTTCATGGCCGTTTAACACGTTTTCCAGGAAGGCTCGCAGGGTATGGCGAGGGCGCAGCATGGCTAAGTCTCTCACACACCGGCCATGATGGCTAAAATTTAAGGTAGTTTGCCCTGGGGAACTCTGGACACATCTCGATATTTCCCTGTCGAAGAGTCCAGACGACGGCCATCAAGGTGAGGCGTTTTCACGCTCAGACTTGGGGATGCTGGACAAGGCACGGGTAATTGCTCGTGACAGCGTCAGATGTTGAGAGCCTCTCGTCTCTTGGTGATGAATTGCTGCTGCACTGACTGAAGCATCACACACAAACACTTGGTTCAGTGTCAGCATGAAGCAGGTCGTACTGCTTGACCGACACTCAGTCGCTCATGGTGTTTGCCAGAACTCGCGAAGAAACTCTTTTAACCATCAGGCAACTGCTGTCAAGGCCAGATACGCCGTCAAGTCGTCTATCACCAAGCTCCATTGGCGGAAAGAGCTGAGTCTGCGGCGTCTCGCCGATGATTGGGGGTTGGCTCGATTAACCAGGCGGGGGCCTCTCCTGAAGGGTGCTGTCCTGTCGGCAGCAGACCGAGGGAAGTGTGAGTGGACCGGTGTGTGGCGGAGGCTGAAAGGTTCTGACCACGCGGAGATGAGGTCGATGCGGGAGATGAAGATGACGGTGAGAATGAGATGGATGCCGACGACTCGGAGACAACTTGCTGCCCGTTACCTCTGGGTGAGGTGGGGGACGGGATGACGGGAACCGAATGGAACCTAGGGATTTCATGGAACAAAAGCACCAGGGGCAACAGCGCTGACAGAAGCAAAACCCCACCGAAATGGAGGGGAGTCTCCACTAAAACGTGAGCTTGTGTACCTTCCCTCTGAGCCGCCAACATGTTGCCGGATGCGATGCCGTGCGCTAAAGAGCGGGAAGGTGCGAACACCTGGGGCTCCTGAGTGGGGCGGGGACCACTGCAGTAAGGAATGAGGCCCGAGTTGATTCCTTCCCGTCCTCTCCATCCTCCTTTCACTTGTCGCTTCCCTTCTTCCTCCTCAACATCACATCATCACCTGCATCTCTTTCCCACAAACAACTAACCACCTACCTAGAGGTATTCTATCCCTCACAGAACCAACACTATTGCATCTGCTGGACAGCATCTGTGGGGTACCAGAGAAGGGAATCGATTGGCTTCCTGATATTAGCAACAAGCATCGACACATCGAGCCGGCCGAGTCTGTACCACGTCGATACCGCACGCATGCGAGATTCGTTCCTGTCACCAACACCGCCACTAACGTCGTCTTATCAAGCATCATGGTCATTTGAGTTTCGCTCCTGAATCGCCGCGCTTGTACAGCCGCGCCGCTTCGCCAGTGCTACTCTCTGCGGCTATCATCACCAACCACGAGCTACTGCGCCACGCTTATCATGACCATCACTGCCCCCTCCCAACTCGGATTACGATTCAAAAGCTTACACAGAGCCTCTCGAGAGCATCACAGAGTCACATAGCTGATGTGCAGATGCGGGAACGGCTATGTTGACGTGCAGTTCCTGGTGTTGCGCTAATGCCAGGGGCACCCCCATTACCCCTGGGTGTTGGTCCTGGCTACTACAAGTACTCACTGCTCAGCTAGGTATACGACTGACCGGCTTCGGACCATCTACACCTTGACCTGTTCGCCGGTCTTCATCGATATGAGCCCTTCGAGAGCCCTTCGGGACCCCATGGCCCCCATACGTCTAATCTCTACGGCGTACTCGCATCATCTGATCAGCTTCCAGGCCACTGCTGTTTTTTTACCCATCATCAAGGGCTTTGGGCGGGTACGGCTCCGACTCATCGTTCAACAGTTGGTCCTTATCAAAGAGGTCGGCCTAAGAAACATGCTGAGCAACTTCCTATCAAGGTTCGATATTTCGAGCGGTGCATCAACAAATTCCCGGGTGCCTTGGGGGCAAAGCTGTTTCACGCAAAGCCATGAGAGATTGACATGAGACTCATTCCCTCCACTCAATAATGGAATCATCTCGACGGTCGCAAGTGTCGCCCTTTAATCTGAGCAACTGCGCCTTGAGTCTTCTGTTGCCTTGGGGTCTAACAGTTCGGGTACCATCACCACCATCACCTGCTTCAGTCGTGTTTCTGCTTCCTATCGAACCATGTTTCCCCTACGGCGAGTCCTCTATTCCTCGATCACGGCTTTCCACCAATCACGAACCCGAAACTCGTTGTCTACCATCCGTCTCCACATGTCGGACCAGGTTGCTTGAAGTCTCTCGCCTCCTGTGACTCGGCCTGTGCTGAGGGCTTCGAAATGTGCGGACTTATTTGGCGCTCGGTCGAATTCTGAGGCAGGATGGCATTCTGGACTAGGCTCATTCCGTGGAACCAAACTTGAGGCGGTGTTCATTGCTTGAGGGCGTAGTCTGCCTCATCAACATCGTGCTCCACCAAAGACGCCTGAAGTTGCCCACCAGTCAACCCGTTGTTCTTTCCAAAGACCCTTCTTCATTACTCACTAACAACTTGCGCCTCAGGTGGAATATCTTTTCACGCCTTGCCCACCAACATGGTCAAAGAACTTCATTTGCCCGGTCCATGTTTCTCGTCCTGGTTGTCTTAAGATGCGAAGTGGCTGCGTGGGTCGGCGTATGGACATATTTCTTGCCTGATGTCTCTGCTGCGGGTTTGGATTCTTTGGATGATCGACTCAAGCAACGCGTCAATGATTCGACCGAGCCCGTGAACAAGCCAAGTGGCGAGCGTGTTGGTCTGGTGTCCATCTGTGCCTCCCTTCCATCTCTCTCCAAGTCGCCGTTGTTTTCGCCCGGCATTTTCTCGAATATGGTTGAGCAATTGGGGTCAAGGACAAGGTAAGGAACTGTGAAGAGGCGAGCGAGGTCTTGTTATATTACTTCTCTCCCTTGCAGGTATATGAGGTTGGAAGGGCTCATGTGTGAAGCAGGTAAGACTATTGATGAGAAGATCACTCCTGTCTGAAAATTCAGCCACAAGCGTGGAAGTTTTGCTTTTATACCTCCTGGACGCGTGGACACTTTGCATTCCTTCCAAGGCTTCCCACGGTTCACACCAGTATGGTGTCTTGGCGATGCAGCCCTATCCCAATGAGATCGGTCACGATATCACCACTACGACCTCAACAGTCGAGCTAATGTACGTCTCACGGACCGTCAGAACTAAAGCTGCAGCATATCGATGATCGCTTAGAACCAGTCAGGTTCATCCGGAAAAGTCAGTTGTCATTGCATGACAAACGACGTCCCGAATAAGGTTATTTCTCCAGAAGTGGCTCGGAAACCCCTATGGATATGATGGGCAATTGTTTTCGCCATCATCGAGGCTGTATTGGCCGTCCCAAATACCCGACATCACCGCTTCAGATCCCAAGCTCGCCGGTCGTGTGGTTGACACCCCCTGATGGTTTTGATGGGTTACCAGTTTCAGCTTGGCGGTGTGACACGCCGCTTTATAAGCCCACAAAAACCTCCAACCTATCGCGAACGACTTCGGTTGCTGACGTTCGCTGACAATGCCGCCCGTGGGGAGTTTGTGCTTTTTGGTGGCGTCCTGGGGAACCGGTTCGAAGGGCATTCTGTCAGATTGTAGGGTGGAGATCTCGACCAAATGAGGCGAGTCCCAGTCACCTGATTAAGGTCTTAGCATTTCCGGGATACCTGAGCACCCCCTAGACCTTCTGGAGCGGATCAATTACACAGCCAGTTTCTAAACAGTTCAATCAACCAGAACACACACTAATAAATCTGACAATTAACAGTCTAATACGCGCACTACTTATTAATACGACGATTAACATTAATTAATAGTCAATAATTAATTAAAACAATAAATACGATATCTCTTTCAAAGATTAGTAACGATACTAAAGAGAATATTACCTACTTTAAAGATAGTAATAATTAAATTTATTAGGAACTTATACTCTAATTAAAATATAATTCGAATATTTTTAAAGAATAGATCTAAAGTAAAATCGAGAGACCTATAATATTAAAATAGTTTAATCCTAGCTAATACCCTATTACTAAAAAAGTAAAAGCGCGGATTAAAGCCGCTAAAATTAAGTTTAATAATTTTAATAACGGAACCGTAGTCTAAACTAACCTAGAAAAAGCAATTCAAAGAACTCCTCCTACCGAACCTAAAGAACGTAATGAAATAATTCTCAACACCCTCGTTACCGAAGCGGATCTCCTTAATAAAAAATTCTTTAAATTAGAGTTTACATTCTATTCTAATAATAAAAAGGATTAGAAGGAATTTATAATTAGCAATAAAGCCGTACGTACCTAAATAAAATCATTAATCAATTACAATTTACAAAATAGTACTATAAAGGAGGAATAAGAGACTAACGAATAGTATAAAAGATTTAAAACTATAATTAACTATAAGGCAATTAATAAATAAATCAAAGCCCGGAAATAATACTAAGAAACCGTCACCGTATTTACGAAAGAACCTAAGAACTAAAATAATTAACTTTAAACCTAATCTATTACAATAAATAACAACCAAATAATAAGTATTAAAAAGACTAAAATCCCTAATTCCTAATATATCGACTTTATTAACACAATCAAAATCGTACGCCCTAAATAGTATAAAAATACTTAGAAATTTAATAAGGAAATAGCCGTTAGGACTCTTACCTTTATAAAAATATATAAAAACTTTAAAAAATATAACATTGATTTTACAAGACGCAAGATAATTCCTAAAGGAGGATATTATAATACTTTTAGCGTTAGCGAAATTAATATTAAATTTAATAGCCAAAAATCTATACCTAGCAATAGCCACGAAAAAAATACCTACAATAAAAATATTCGTTAAAAAGGCAAGAATAAGAAGCCTACGGACATTAAACCTAAAATATTATACGAAGAGAATCTTTACAAGTAATGCTATAGATGATAATAATGATGAAAGGTAAAGAGTGCGACTAGTTACTGGACAGAGTGATAATACGTAACAATAGGCGACAATATTGTCAAAGGAAGCGTAAGGCAATACTAACGAAAGCTTTAACTTAGGACCTTGCATACGACTTTATAAAGTATAAGTAAAATAGACGTTAGGTTAATATAATATAAATTAATAATTTAATTAACTTTAACGGAAGTTGATTAGGGAGTATTCTTATATAGTATAGACCGCTTAAATAAACGTATACTAAGATAGAGCGGGTTATCCGGGCATTTGCCCAAAATTCCTTTAATATTTCCCCCTCTACGAAAGAGATAAATATTTACTATTTATAAAACTATATTAAATATAACCTATTGCGAATATCTATTAAATTATTATTATAACTAATTATTTTAACGCTACTATATATTATATTTAATACTAAACTTTTTAATAAAAAATTCTAATACTAAATAATCTAGTATATAATACTAAATAACTATTAATATAATAATAAATTTAACGGTTATTCAAATAGATTCTTAATTTATTATTATCTTCGTTAATATTTTCGGAATATTAAAATTAATAAGAAGTATTATAGCGGGAACGTTTATAGCCGTTGGAAGGAAAGTCTTTTTAATTGTACTAATCTTTTTATTAACGCTAATTATTATAGATAATTAAGCGATAGGGAAAGCATATAGAGGGTAAGGTATTATATCCGTTGGAACGGGCGGATTATAAGTTAAATTTATCGATACTAAGGATACTATAGCCGAAGTCAACGCTAGAATAAGCATTATAATTAATAATAATTCCCAGAATTACATTAATTTATTAAATATATTTAGCCGCTAACGGAGTAGGAATACGGCGTAAAATTTCGATAGTTTTACATAGGGCAACAATTTTATCCTTTAAATTATTTACTTCCTTATTTTAATATTAGTTTAACTAGACTAATAACTACGATTACTAATTAAATACTTTTTATACTATACTAAGAATAACGTCTATATTAATTATTTCGGTAATATAAACTTCCTTTACAATTTCCTTAACAATAATTAGTAATTCCAATTAAGCTAGCATATTAAAAGCGACTTAAACGCAATATAAAAAGCCTATACAAGCTAATATACCATTAATTTATTCGGGAAGACCGGTCGTATAATTATAATATTATAACGCTAGGAGTATAGCCTTTATTAGGATTTTTTCAATAAAAGAAGGATCCTCGTCGTTAAACTTATTAAACGCGGCATTAAAAACATCTTTAATATAACGAACTAAATTATTTATAAAAAAAAAATCTTTTTTTACAAATTTTTCAAAGTACTCCTTAATAATCTTACTAATTTCGTTATAGAAGTCGTCGTCTATAATAATATTTAATATATAGTAATCTTTACAATATATATCCTTGATTACTTCTATAGTATCCGGGTAAAATTTACTTTAAATAACCGATTTATTAAATTACGTATTATTAATAGCGCAAACCTAAACGATTTGTACAATTATTTACCGGTTTTTCCAAATTAACGTCTACTTATTTTTAGCGGGGGTTATAATAATTTGAGCGGTAGGGGCGGAATTTTAAACGGCGGGAATAAAACAGGGGCATATTTAATTGAGAGCCCAATTAACTATAAAATCGATCTCCCGTTATTTTTAATCGTTAGCGAAATTATAAACATTAAATATAACAACGCGGCCGATAAAATTAATTAATTTAATAATAACGAAACCTATTCCTAATCGATTATTAATATATTATAAAACGAGAATAACCTCTATTAACTAACTATAATTATAAATATATATACCGTTAGAGAAAAATATAATTAAGATAAAAGAGAAAAAAGTATCCTCCTTAATATATTTAATTATTTAAGCACGCGTATTATATATAAAAGGATTATAGTCCTAAGGAATTTAGTCCTACTAATTTCCGAAGCTACTACCTTTAATCAATTTATCTATAATCGGGGCCAATAAAATCGCTATAGTTAAATAATTAACGTTGCCGCCTATTACTTATAAAATAGCCTAGTCGAAGTTAATTTATACGCCCATACAATCAATCGTATTATAAAGAACCGAAATTAAAGTATTATTATAATAAACGAATAAATAATTCGCTATTATAAGCGGGATACAATAGCGACCAAACTATACAATTTTAATATTATATACTATTACGCTATTAAGGGCGAAGGATTTAATACTAAGAAGACGATCGCTAAAATTATATAAGCTGGTAGCCTTACTTAAACTAATAATAAAATTAACAATATATTATATATAAATATATTTAGAAAAAGCATTTAATTTATCGTCGATTATATTAGCGACTAAATTTATAATAAAGCTAGGTAGTATAATATAAAGTAAATCGTAACCTAAATTAATAGTTTTAACGGCGTTATTTACAACCGTATAACAATTTAAATATTTAGCCGTATTAGCTAGTACGGGGAAGCATTAATCGGTCTTTAAACCGAGCGGGGAAAGGAGGCGATCTTAGTCGTACTAATATAATAACCTATTAAGATTACTACAATAATTAATCCAATTAATAAACTTTATTAGATTAGGATTACTAGGGGCGCTAATATCTACTATAATTATATTAAATTACTATATTTTAAATTAGAATTAACTAACTTTAACGAAGTAAAAGGGTAGGGATAAAGTAAATTATAATAATATTATTAATAAAATAAAGAAGTTTTTAAAAGAAAGGAAATAAATTTATACTATATTAAAGATTGTATACGTATTAAAATTTCTAAATTCCACTTTTAATTATAACTTACCTACCTACTAGGGATTATTTACTTTAGATCTTATTACCTACTTTAATTAAATATATAATATTATATTAGATCGTTATTTAAAAGGGATAGAACGAAAATGATAATACTTAATATAACCGCCTTACTAACGCAATAATACAATTAATTAAGCGAATATTGAGAAATTTTAATAAATTAATTATAAAAATTAGAAAGGAAAATAAAAAAATAAACGGAAAATTAGAAGAATAAAAGAAAATACTTTAAACCTTTCACAATTTTCTAATTCTCCCCCTTTTAAACGAAAAATTTAACGCTATTAGCGCTTCGACGGGCGATTAATACGCTAAATAACCTTCCTACAAATACCTTTAAACGGTAATTCTAATAAATATTCGCACTTAAATTCCTTTACTTTCTCTTTCGAATTCCTTATAAATTCTATACGTAGTTCCTAAATATTATCCTTATTTTAAAAGCCAGTCTATTTAATTAGATATTTTATATTTAACGGACCTTAATTCCTTACTATTAAACTTTCAACTTCTTATTCCTCTTAACTATTAATTTTAACAGGCTTTAACGGTAGCACTTTTTAGTTAAATAAGTCCGGACCCTATACCAACTTATAAAGATAGGCTACCGAAATAACTAGGTATATACGCTAGGTTTTTAATAAATTAAATTTATAAGCTAAGGGGCCGACCTTCTTTAAAATCCGGTATAGTCCTATACGCTCGGCAGAAAATTTCTTCTTTAAAGCGCTTAATAAATAGTAACTTTTATTAAATTAAAAGTAAACCTTATCGTTAATTTTAAATATAACCGGCGAATATTTAATATTATATTATTCTTTAATAACTATACCGGCCCGATTAATAAATTTTATAACTTCTAATTAAAATTTTTACCGGATTAACGCGAAAAATTCTATAATTAACGCCTCCTTTATATTTAATACTAGTAAATTAAATACCGTTCGAGGTTTAAATCTATATATTAATTTATTAGGAGATAAACCGATCGTTAATTATATAGTATTATTTAGGTTATATTATAGGACGGCTAGTATTAACGTTTACAAAAGTATATTAGTAGCGTACTATATACAAATTACCATTTCGGCGGTCTAATTTATACGTTTAAATTGACTATCCGTCTAAATATAGTAGGCCGTTAAAAAGAGAAAATTAATAGCTAAAACTTCGAAAATACTCCTCCAAATCTTAAAAACGAACTTTAAATTTCGGTTACTAATAATAATAACCAATAAGCCCCAATTATAATATTATAAAACTTATAATAGAATAATTACCTATTCTTTCGCCTCGTACATCGAATAACCTACTAATAATAAAGAGAAACTCTACTCGTACGGCTATAAAACTCTATTCGGACGGTCGTCGAAAAGTTTAAAATCCAAAGTAATTAGGTAAAATAAAAGGTGGAGACTCGTATATAGGCTTGGAATATTTGGTAATTCTTTCTGTATTTTTTGAGCCTCCTACCGTATATTGACGTCCTTTATATCCTTTCTAATAAAAAGAAGTCTAAAAAAGTAGATAGAAGAAATTTAAGGAAGTTGAAGGATGTAATATAAGTAATATTTCCAAAGCGTGGGGCCCGTAGGATAGGACACCTACTATAGAAAATAATATAAAATTTACCGAGTAGTCTAATACTATTATTGTCTTTTTCATCCATATTTGGCTAAGTTATACTTAGTTTTAAATTTGGACGACCGTCCGAATAGAGTTTTATAGCCGTACGAGTAGAGTTTCTCATAATAAAACCTTCTTACTAAATTTATAGATTATAGTATATATAGTATCGAATTCGTCGAATTTTAGGAGGGACTATATAGTATTAGCAAATTTAACCGTAGGTATATTAATAATAAAATTTATTATAATCATATAATAGGGCTATAAGAACGTTCGAATTAATAGTAATTCGCCGAACGTTAATTATCGGTTTCGTTAATTTTAATAATATACTTCGTAATACTTAACGTATTCTCGAACTATTTGGGTTTTACATTTTATATAAAATTACAATAAATCTACTATTATATAATTAATATTAAAATAATACTTTTCGTTATAAATTAACTCTAGTATTTTTTATATATAGGCGCGAGAAATATATAGACGCCTTTCGTCTAAATAATCGACGTAGAAGAAAAAGCTATCGTTAATTATATAAGGATTAGCCGGGAGGTTAGGCCTCTTACTTAAGCGGCGTATATATATATAACCCGGAGCGTTAATATTCGCAATTAACTATAAAATTCTATTATATTTTAAATTAGCAGAGTAAGTATCTACAAATATTTATTTAAAGGCGGGAATTATAATTAATAAAATTGTCCGAATATTTAGGGAAATTTCTACGTATATAAAGAAAAAGGCATTAAAATTTTCTAAATAATTGAAATAGGATTAAATATTAGTAAATTCGTCTGATAAATCGTTATTATTAGCGGTTTTAATTATAAGTAACCTTAATAAAGCGTCGGGTATAATATTTAATAGTCTTAGAATATAGAAGATATTTAAATTGAACTATAATGCTTAATTAATAGCGTTAGCGAACTTAGGGTTTACTTTCGCCAAATCTATTATTTTTAAAGATATATATTTAATAATACTAATAGTAGAGGCGTAATCCGTAATAATATTTATAGGTCGAATATTAGATTGGACTATCTTCCGTAGCTTTCGTAATACTTAAATAATAGCGGCAATCTCTACCTTTATTAAACTATATTTCTTCTCCGCTAAAGTCGTTAATCTTAATAGGAAATAAATAGGTTTAATTATTATTAATAGGATCTTACTTATACTAAAAATAAATTCGCTATCTTATTCGTATTTGAATTGGAAAATATAAATACTATACGTTATACTATTAACATTAATTTTAATAAATAACGCGTCCGTTTTAATATAATAGTATAAATACGCCTAATCATATAAGTTTTCTTATATATTGCGAAAGGCTTCGAACTCTTTTTTAATAAGTTTAAATTTGATTTTAGAAATATAAACTTTTTTCACCTATTTTATTACTTTTAATTTTAGATTTCCCAATTTTCGTATTCGTTTTAATAATTTTATGTTTTTACAATTAAATAATGCTTCCTTTACAGCGAACTATAGCATCTTTTAATATAATTAGCCGGCTATACCTAAATAAATTTTTAAGGCATTTAATATATTAGGGAAATTAAATTTTTAGAACGCTTTAATACAGTCCTTTATATATTAACAACTTTAATCGTTAATAATACTACCGAGAAATTGAATAGACGGGAAAATTACAAATAATTTGTAAATGCCAATATAAATACGATACTTATTAAAGAATATTATTACAATACTAATATACTTTAAATACTCCTCTTTAATATTATTAAAAATAATAATATTATTAATATAAATACATATAAATAATTAATAATCGAAGAATAATCAATCTATAAAATATTATACGAATATAAGCGAATTCTTGAAATTTATTAATACAATATTAAATTACTTAAACCTACGAAGGTTAATTATTATTATATAATTGTAATAAAACGTAAAAATTAATAATTAGTAGAAAAATCTAATAGTATTAAAAATACTAAAGAATTTCTTATCGACTATTTTATTAATTATATTTTCTTAATTAGGTAATAGGTAGACGTCCGGTATTATAATATTATTTAGGGGGTAAAAATTAATAATTATTCGGGGTTTATCGACGCTATTAATTTTCCGTTATATAATAAAAATAGGGTACGCAATAAGAGTAGGCTATAATATAAAAGATATTTTACCTTACACATACAATTTATTATACTCCTTATTAAAGAATTCGCGGTCTTTAATTCGTAATAAGTAGGATTTAACGATTTTCCACTAATTTTACTATTCTTTAATAAAGTTTATACGTATTTTATCTTCCTCCTTTATTAAAATAATCCCCAAATCTTTAAAAATATTAATGTATTTATTTAAGAAGTTCTTTATTTATTTGATAAAATTGGGGTTATTATTATAAATACTAATACTTACTTCGGAAGGAATAAATTCGATATCGTTAAACTTATTTAATCTATATAATAGAATATTAAAAACCTCTTTCTAAATCGCTACTTCCTTATCGTCCTCGGTATTTCAATCGATATATATAGCATATTATTTAGGGGAAAGGCTAGCTTGTATTTTAGGGGTTAAATAGATTATATTAAATATATTAAAAAATATAGCCGTTTCAATAATTTTAGGCAACGGACGTATAATTATACTAATATAAATACTTATAGGAATAAAAAGGTTATTATTAAATTAATTTAAATATAGAATTACCTTAAAGGTTTTACTATTTACCGTAACGTCTAGTAAATTAAATAATTAAACGTGAAAATTATAAGCGGGACATTTATTTAAAGAATATTAATTATTAAACTAAGTGTTATATCGGACCGGAAAGATACTAGAATAATAAATTAGAAAAATTATATTTTATTTAGCGAAAATTTTAGTAATAAAGGTATCCTCTCCCAATTCGTCCTTTTTAAAGAAAACCTTACCCTACACCTTTATATTAAATATAAATTTAAACGAATAAAGAGCGGTATTAAAATTAAATTTAATATTATAATTGCGAAGAAAATCCGTTCCCAATAGTATATTTAAACCCAATTCCTCGATAACCAACGTAGAAATCTAGAAATAGCTGTTAACTTTAATGCCGTTAACCCTCCCTTCTATATAAAAATTAAATTCGGCTATAATATTAATAATTATTTTCGAATTAATTCTATTTATAACGCTCGGCGGGAATTTGGTATACCGAATATTCGAAGAAAATTTTTTAATAAACGCCCGACCTACTACCGTCGAAGAATATTTAAAATCAAAATAAATAATAATAGGAAGTGTATTTAAATTCGATTTAATATCGATTTTTAAATATAATATAACCTTCTATAAATTTAGCATTCCGTTTCAAGTAATAATATCTGTAATAATTTCGATAATCTATCCTTCCGTAAAAGCTAATAGAACGTATTAGCTTTTATACTATATATCCGATAATTTAAGTTTCCGACCGTCTATTAAAATAAGTAATTTTAATATAATATCCGCTTCCTTTACCCTCCTACCTTTATTTAAAGAGAATGTCTTTTCGCACCGTCATAAAAGTCTTCCGGCACCGTCACCCCACCCATCCCGCGTGCCAAGCATACCCAAAAAATTTTGAGCTAATTAGATCGCTCGTATCTAAATCGTAGTCTACTTTCTACTTCGCACTTGTATTCTTTTATAGATTTCATACTAAAAATCTGGGCATTATATTCTTTTACGAAATGTTACGTGCCCGTGCCTAGATATATACTTAAATTGGCTACTTTATAGCGTACTTTATAGCGTACTTAGCGGTACAGTCGTATATTATACGGTTATACATCGCTTAATTGAGCGATTAATTAATCGTACTCAATTTATATTAATCCATATATTAATAATTTATTTGGTTTCTATTATAAAATTAAATAATTTGATTGCTAATGAAGGCTCTAGAATCCTAGCGAATATTTTAAAGTGCTAGATTACTAGCTTTATATACTAGCGATCCGTATGCTACGTTGTATACCCTACGTACTAGTAGGAATACTTCCTCTACCCCGAATAACGTTACTTCCCCTCTTTATATTTCCTCCTTTTATATTACTACGAAGGCGGCCTCGTCCCCTCGTTTATAAATTAATTAAATTGCGGCGGTTAGCCTTATTAGTTTGCTTAAAGTCTATACCCTCCTATATAAATATATTTCGCTATATAAATAACGCTATTCGTATCAAAGCAATAGAATTTCGGCTTACCCTAGGTTAGCGGCCGCGGTTGGGCTATAGACGAGGCCTTCTTCAAGGTCATAATAATTACGCTAGCGCAATTAAGGGAGGGGGGGCTTGAATATTAATTAGTATAATTAATTAGGGAGTACGAAGTTTTAGCGCAAAGGGGGCATTATAGCAAGGTCGACCTTTAAATTTAATTACCTTATCGAAGTCCTAGTATTTAAGGTACTAATCCTCGTTATCTAGCGATTTAGTAAGCTACTAGAAGGGGTAATAATTGAATTTATCGAGTACGAATAGCTAATTTCGGTCAAGAAGGGATTCGAATATAATATACGAATAGGGTAAACTATATTATACTATAAATTTACTAATATATAATTTTAATTTATCGGGGTCTAGTTTAGCCGTTGTAAGGACCGCACTGAGTATAATACGACGTTAACATACAACCTTATTAAAGGCTTTCTAGTATACCTTTCTATAAGCCTCCTTCGCCTATAGTTGGGCGAAATATTTATATTTAGTATGTAAAATCTATTTTTCGGTTTTGTTTTCGATATTATATTTTATACTATCGACGAGGTTGAAGCTTTGTATAACGGCGGTAATAATAGTACTACTCCTTATATTAAAACAATAATTAATATACGGTAGATTATATAGGGAATAGTATAATTAATTATAGGATTTACTATTAATAATATGATTTTTTAGCGTACAGTTCGCTAATTCGACTAGCGATGTAGTATAATAGTTAAAATTTAGTTTTTCGTTAATATAAGAAGTCGCTTATTCTTCTTTTACGATTATATACGTATCTTTTAAATATATAATAATTGCTTCTTACTACGAAAAATAATTATAAAGCCTTTCCTATACAGTATTAAAATCGTTAATTATATACGCGTAGTAAATATACTTCTATAGAGTATAAAGACCCGACCGAGAGTATTTTACGGTATTGGGTAGCGGTTCTAAATAATCTATATTATTTACTAGGCAATTAAAATTATTAATTACTTTTCTATCTTTATCGTTAAAATTTTCTAGACTCGTAGTATTGCTAAGTAGCCGTACTAATTAGGCTAATTGGACGGACCGCGGTATTTACTATATTAATTCCAAAATTTCCCGCTATATTTATATTTATATTATAGCGGTATAAGTATTAGTAACCTAAGCGGCGACCTTCTTATCCTATTTACACTTAATATTTAATATTATATTCTTATTAACGTAAAAGATATAGAGCTAGGATTTTACTTAGGGATAAATTCGCTTAACAATTAATTTTATTACTATATTATAATTTATAATAGTAATTCGTAGTTTTTTAGCGGCGATAATTTTATAACGAACATTAACCTAATCTATAAATTAATTAAAATTCTCTTATCGCTCGTTATTAATTAGCCCGAAACCGTAATTAAAAGTATGGCTAACCCCTATTATACTAATAATTTAGAAGAAGGCTAAACTTTTATTATTAATTTTATACGTATTATCGTATATTTAAACCTAAAGATTTTCCTTCTATATTTACTCTCTTTAAAAATTATTTTAGAAGAGGGCGGTTAGCTTCGTTTTAACGGTATTTTACTAGTTAATTATAAAGTAGACCCCTTTTTCTATAAGCAGTTTTATAGTGAGTTAAAAAGGGGTATAACTAGCTTATATAATCTTTTTAAATTTGTAATAAAGGTTAATGAGTTATTGATTAGTAAACGCGTTCTTAAGCTCTAGAAACTTCTTCTCTAATTCGATTTTAATTTTATAGTTAGATATACCGAGTCGGTCAATATAGGTAGCGATAAATACCTTATATTAAATTTTAAATACCGAATGGATAAGTAGCTTTTTATTAGGCGGATAGCTATAAGATTCGTAACTTCTATACAATTTAAAAGTTTATTATTTATTATTATATTTTAATATTTTAGTATATTCCTACTAAGAGTATCCCTATTTAGTAATTAAAATAGTACGAAAGTAATAGTTTAGTTTGCAAACTAGGCTAGTAGCGTAAACGAGTTCGATTCTAGTATAATCGCTATATTATTTTATAATATTATTCAATCGACTTTTGATTATAGCGTAATTAAATTCTTATCCTTATTGTTTAACGGCCGTTACGAAGTTATTGAGAGTATTGTACTAGTTATTAAATACGGGGTAATCGCTATACTTATAGTATTGAGGGGTAGGGGTATCCTCTTTATTATTATCGTTATCGATTTCTATAGGTTGCACTAAGGTGGGTTTGCTGGGCTCGATTGGGGTATCGTCTATTGAGGGTTTTAGATTAGGGTCGACGAGAGTGAAGTCGATTATTTAATTAAAGGGGGCGCTACAGTTGCGTGCGCCCGTCGGTTAGGTCGCTGTATCGGCTATTTGCGTTACGATTAGTTAGGGAAACCTATTGAAAAAATAATAGATTATTTTTTACCGTTAATAAATGCTAGCGGTTTATTTATTTAGTAATATTTTTTAATGCGCGATATAGTAGATTAATTTCGTAAATAGGAGTAATAATGTGAGAGGTTTAGTGGAAGAAGCGATGCGATGCAACAATACCTGCAAATCGCTAAGTGTAACGATAGATTATTGGTTACGAAATTTGGTACGTATAGGGGTTTAAACGTATAATAGGTTGTAATTTGGGGGCTTGGCGGGCGCGGTACGGTTTGTTGACGTTAAGAATAGGAGTTGTGGAGATTTAGAATAGATGCGAGCGATTTAATTGGCTTAAAAATTTTGGGGTATATTAGCGTATGCTTGGCGCGCGGGATGGGTGGGGTGACGGTGCCGGAAGACTTTTATGACGGTGCGAAAAGATATTCTCTATTTAAAACCTTTTAAAAAAATTTAAGCGAAGTATTTTTAACTTTAAACGAGGGATTAGACGATTTATAAAACGTTTAAACTATTTCTAAACATTTAAGAATTATAGTAAA
The DNA here is from genome assembly GCA_030685235.1 of Copromyces sp. CBS 386.78. Lineage (NCBI taxonomy): Eukaryota > Fungi > Ascomycota > Sordariomycetes > Sordariales > Sordariaceae > Copromyces > Copromyces sp. CBS 386.78. Next base: position 87,182 of record MU839189.1, on the reverse strand, counting down.
ATTAGAATCGAATAATAGATTTAACGATAAAAATTTAATTTTATTATTATATTTAATATTTACAATAGGTACAGTATTAATAATAATAGTAGAAATCGTATAGCTTAATATCGGGGTCGTAAAAGCCTAAAATATATTACTAAATATATTAATATAAAATATAGGGGAACTAATAAAATAAATAGAAAAAGTATTATTATACTTAACGGCGGAATTATCTATATTAAATTTAATTACTTCTTCCTTAAAATCACTTATAAAATAATAACTTTAATTTTCTATATAATTAACTTTATCCTTTACCTTAAGTTCGTCTTCGAAAATAATAACGCTATTAATATAAATATAACAACCATTTCGAAATTTAATTTATTTACCAAATTTCTTCCTAATATATCGATAACAATTACCCGAATTAACGGCACCGGATTTATTAAAATTATCGCCAATCTTCCAAAATAGAAATCTAGGACGATTTCTTTTAATAAACCCATTATTATTCGGAAAAAAATCTTTTTTATATATTCCTTTATTTTTACCTTAAAACCTAGCGTAAACAGTAAATATAATATTTAATTCGGCTACGTTTTCAAGGTCGTTATTAAAAACTAAGTAAATTGAGCGAGGACTTTTAGTAAAATCGATAAATTTACCCCAAATTAAATTAACTTTTTCTTTAATATTATTAATATACTATTTAAAAATATATCCGGGGGTAGGTTTAATGTAATAGGACTTTAATTTAGGGTATAAACTATTCTAAAGACGAATATATAATTAAAAATTAATTAAATTACTTTATAATCGTACGTATTTAAATAATTCTATAGAGAAATTATATAACGCTAAATCGCCTTTTATATTAAATTTAATAGTATAATAATAAGTATTAAATTACTTCTATACTTAATCGGATTTAATCCCAAAAATACAGTAAAAGGCTTCGACAATTTTACCTAAATTATTACTAAATTTAATACATTTATTCTAAAAAAGTATACTAATTTATTAAAAAAGGGTAATACTATACAATAAATATTGAAAATTATTAATAATTACTTTATATCGTTTAATATAAATTAAAATTGAATTTTCGAATAAATTAATAAATAAGTAGTAATTAATAAAGATATTAATTTTACCGTCTATATAAATTCTATAGCGCTTCTTATTTTTAAGGGCGTTAAAGTAGAATATTCCGACGTTAAAAGATTTCTACTAAATTTATTTATTATTAATAATACTAATTAAAATAATCGATCTTCCGTTTTCGCACTCTTTAAATTCGGTAATACGAATATAAATCTCTTCGAATATATTATTAAAGAGAAAGGCATTTTCTAATATAGTACTAATATTATTAGCCTCTTTTAACGGATAGGAAGAATCGGAAAAATTATCGACGAAATATATTAAAGTACGCTATTTATTACCAGGAGGAGTACTTTAACGGTTATTAAAACATAATAGAGGGAAACCCTATTAAACGGGAATAAATTAACTATTAATAAATTAAATTAATAGAATATAAATTAAAGAAATTTATATAGAAGTAAATTAAATAAAAGCCTTAAACGCCGGGGTTAACATTCGCTAAACTAGTCGAACTTAATTAATTTATTTAATAAAGCGGGTACATTATTCAATTTAATAATTACACTTTTCGGCTTTATTATTATTAATAAACTACTAATCCTATTTAATAATCTCCTCGGGAATTATATTATTATTAACAACGTTTTTAGAAATTAAGCTATAACGTTTTATAACCAATAGAAAATTATTAATACGTACATAAATAAATAAATAATTAAAATTAATAATTAATAATTAACAATTAATATAATTGATCCGAAATTTTTTTATACAATTTATAAAATTAGTAGCATCTTAGAAGTTCTTAGTACTAATTATAGTAAAATTAACGGTAAAACTAGAAATATTAGAATATTAAAACCGATTTACTATTATATAATTAAAAAATTAATTAGGATACCGCTATACGGTTATAGGAGCTATAAGGCCAAACCCTAACTTTACATTATTTCTAATAAGGCGTAAAGTATTTTAAATAGGATTAATAAAATAAATAGGAAATTTATCGGCTATAGTAGGTTCCGGTAATTAATTTATACAATTTTACTATTACTTTTACGCAAATCGAATTAATACCTTTATTTATACTATATTTATAAAAACCTTCGTAATAAAATTAATAACAAATTTTTTAATAAGGGTGGCGGCGGTATTTACTACTGAATTTACGTAGGAAATAATAAATTCAGTAGGCGAGAGCAGGCGAACGTAAATTTCAATTAATTAAATAGGCAATACGTCGGCTATAATAATAGAAGCTTTAGTAAGAGCCGGCGGAAGTAATAACGTATTGACTATTTTAATTATATTAAAAAAGTTAGGATCGTTAGGATTTTAAGAATTAATAATAGAAGAAACATTAATACTTTTAAAAATTAATATACAAATAATAATATTAATAATATCTTCGCCTATATTATAAAGAGCGGGCAGGGGAAATAATAATTAAACTTAGTCTATCTTTACTTTTATAATTTCTTTTACTTTTTTACATTCCTTCTTCAAATTTACATAAAAAATTTATTAATACTTTTTCTTTAACTATATAAATTATTTATTTATTTTTCCGAAAAACTAAATTTAATAAATTAAGACTAAATAATTATTAATTAAATTACAATATTTACGTAGGACGAATACTATTTCTTTATTAACTATATTATAGTCGACGACCTAACCTTTATTATAATTATTAACAATAAATTTTTTAGGCTAATTTTCATTAATTCTAATATAACCGTCTTCTTTAAAATAAAATTGTACAACTTTAATAATAAGATTACCGGCTACTATAATAAAATATTCTTCGTAATAAATTTGAAGTTATTTAATAACGAATTAATAAATTTAATATACTTTATAAGTAATTTAATTATTTTAAAGTTTAAAGGCCAATTTAGGTTTATTATTATTTTCGGTTATTTTAAAAGCTAATTATTAGATTTAAATAAATAAAGTACGTAAAGAAAGGGGTAAAAGTACTATTTAAAAGGGTTTTATATTGAAGAGGTTAATTCGAATAAATCGAATAAATAGTAATAAATTTAATAAATCATTATTAAAATTATCATAAGGAATTATAATCTCCCCCTTTACGAAAGGAAGAGAAGGGAATAATAAAGTCGGTTTGAATTAAACTATAAGTACTACTTATTACGCGAAAAGAGTCTTTATAAGTGATATTATAAATAATAATAATAATAAAAGGTAAAGAATGCGATTAATTATTAGATAAAATAATAATATATAATAATAGGCGATAGTATTATTAAAAGAAGCGTAAGGCAATATTAATGAAAGCCTCAACCTAGGACTTTATATACGACTTTATAGAATGTAAGTAAAGTAGACGTTAGGTTAATATAATATAAATTAATAATCTAGTTAACCTTGACGGAGGTTGATTAGGGAGCACTCTTATATAGTATAGACCGCTTAAATGAGCGTATGCCAAGATAGAGCGGGTCATCCAGGCATCTGCCCAGAATTCCCCTAATATAAAAGCATTACATTTAGGAAAAAAAAGTACTAATTAAATACATCCGAATCTCAAACGTATAAGAGATTTAATCTCCCTATATACCCTTAAAAAATATTAATATATTAATCTAAGCGCTAAACCCAAAAAGGTTACTAAATTAAACCCCTATACCCGTTGCGTTGTTAAAAAAAACTTTATAAAAGACCTAAAGTTTACTAGAGAAGTAAAGCATATTATAATTAAAAATAGCGGAGAGGAAAAAGTACTTAAAAAATAAGAAAACGTATAACTATCTAACGTAAATATAAATCGTAATATTACCTATAGAACAACCTTTTAAATTAGCAGGGCGTATTAAATTAAAAAAGAGATTTACCCCCTTAAAAACTTAGCGATTCTCGATTTTAATAATTCGCTCTATATTTTCAATAAAATTACTCATTTCCTTTACTTCTATTATATTAATCTAAATAATTATATATAGGTTAAAAATACCTAAATAGCAATTAAAGGGTTTAAGGAAATTAACGTCGTTATTAGAGGAAAAAATAGTCCCCTAAAACTATAATTAAAAGAAATCGCCTTCTACCCTAATTTCGCTACTAATCTCATCTCCTTTATCTAATTACGAAAATAGGGTTTCTACTAAAATTATCGCCCTCTTAATAATTATTTAAAGAAAGCTAATAAATTATTCTTTTATTATTTAAACACTATTCACAATCAAATAATTATAAAAACTATCCCTCTCTCATTTACTAAAATATTATTTATAATATATCAATACGAAATTATTTTATATATTTAACGCCGATTTAAATAGATAGCAAATATCTAGCATTTACAATTCGGGTACCTAAAACTACAAATATTCGACTATTTATAGAACGTTAACGGGGTACGGATCCGCAGTATACTATTAATCAAATACGATACATACACTATAGTAAAAATTAAACGACAAGTTCACCGGATACCTAAAAACCGCAGCTATAAACTAAAGGAAAGATTTATAACGGACTTCCTCGAATTTAACGAAGGAAATAACGGAATTAAATATCTCCTCCTTATTATATACCGCTAGTCCGGTTATATCTAAGATTACTATTTATTTAATCGTTAAGTAGTCACTATTACTATTACACTAATATCCTATATTAATATACTTAAACAACAATATAATATTAGCATTAAAACCTTCGAATTTAATAACGAATTTATAAATAATAAAATCCAATAAAAGTTATTACAATAAAGAACAATAATTAAACCCTTTATTCTTAATATATAAATATAGAACGGTAGGGCAAAGTATTTAAAGAATATAATCAAAGAAAAATACAATACTATATTAACAAGCTCGAAATTTCTAATCGATTTATAGCTAAAGATTACTACCGCAATTATCTATTTCATTAATAAATCCCCTTAGTACCTTTATAATTAGAAATCCCTATTTAAATGGTTTTATATTTATATTATTTAATAATACAATTATTAAAAAGTATATAAACTAGATTTAAATCACTTTAAAATTTATAATTATAAAGCCTTTATAATAACGAATATTACTTAAAAGAAAAAAAAGCGGCGTTAAAAATATTTACCTAAAATATAAATAAATTTCCTCATCAGTTATTTAATAACTTTAATCTACTATATATAAAATCCGTATACAAACCGGATCATCTAAATTAGAAATATAATCTTTAATAAAGAGATTATATATAACCCAAATCTTAAAAAGCTAAAAAAAGACCTATAAATCAATAGCTAGGAACTAGCGGATTTATTTAGTAAATTCGACGAACTATATAATCAATCCTTAAGGGTATCCAAACTATTAGAAAGAAAAGGCTATAGCCTACAAAACGATATTAATAATAGTAATATTAAATTATTACTATTAAACCTACTAAATAGAGACTACGAATAAAATTAAAATACCTCCTAAGAGGAGGACGGTCAATTATAAAAAGGAATTAATCCGTACTATATTTCAAATAAAATATTTATCGAATATATTATAAATATATATCCGTCGCCTCTATTAACCCTACTAATAATATTTAATATAAATTATATAATAGACTAAATAATCTATAAATATTTATATTAATAAAAACCCTAGGAAGCCGTATTTAACATTAAAAAACTATCCCAACCAATTTTCAAAACGATAGGGAAAATTATTACCAAGGCGGAAGTATATTGGCTAATTACTAAACCAAACCAATTTAATAAAATATATTAACGAAATCTACCCCCTATACCTAAATATTATAGCGATTTAAACAATTATTCACTAGGCCAACTCTTTAAAGAAGTAGAAAAGACCTATCTATAGAATTATAAAAAAAATATAGATTAAGGTTAGTAGGAATATACCGCAATTACAAAGTAAATAAATTCTCAATTATATATAAATATACATTTATAAATTTAATAAGAACAGGACGTTCAATAAATATAAAGTACGGCTCGTTATAAGAAGCAATCAATAGAATAAAAATAATATAAATACATACACTTCTACCCTAATAAAAAAATCGTTCAAATCCATTATCGCTCTCACTATAAAATTTAACCTCGAACTAATCTAATATAACGCAATTAATACCTTCGTTAATATATACTTCAATAAAGAGATTTATATACATATACCTCCCGAATATTAAATCCCTAACAAAATCTTCAAATTAATTAAAATATTATATAATCTATAATAAATACTTCTATTATAGTAAAAGGAATTTAGTAGTACGTTTAAATCTATAAACTTCGAAGCAATCCCTAAAAATCCGTATATTATAAAGAAGAACAGCATCCTTATATTCTACTATATTAATAATATTATATTTATATTTAATAAAAACAAAATAGAAAAAATTAATAAATATATTATAGAATTACAATCGAAATATTACCTTATAGGAAGAAACGAACTCTAATAATTTCTAAATATTAAAATTATCCGTAATCAAAATTAGAAAAAAATCTAACTATTATAGGAAACCTATATCGAAAAAATCTCCAAACTATTTAAATCCAACTTTCAACCCACTTTAATACCTATAAAGTATATAAAATTAATTCCCTACAAAGGCATTACCAACTATACAAAAATCCACTCCTACTAAATTAACGTAGGCTTACTACTATATATAGCAGTCAACACTCGACTAAATATCGTATTCCCAACAAGCAAATTAGCACAATATAATTATAATCCCAATCCTACCCATTTAACAACTAAGGAAAAAATAATATAATACTTTCGAACTACTAAAATTTAAATACTATATTTCAATAATAGCAACCAATTAGAAATAACTTTAAATACTTCGTTTATAAATAATTTAAATAATTAAAAAAGTTTATAGGGTTTCACAATTAAACTCTATAGTAGTTTAATCTACTAAAGTACAACTAAATAGACCGCCATTACAACCTCGATAATTAAAGTAGAACTATACGTAATTAAAAAGGTAACTAAAGAAACCCTATTTATAACACAATTAATATCCGCTCTAAAGGTAAAACTATTAAAAAATCCCATCCCTACTCTACAATACAATAATAAGCAAACTATTAAAGCGCTTATAAAAGAAACCCTTACCTTTAATATTAAAATAAAATATATAAATATCTATAAATACTAATTAAAAGAAAAGATCCTCACTAAAAAGACGTTCAAAATCGAATATCTAAATACGAAATTAATACTAGCAAATAAATTAATAAAAGCACTAAATATTCTAAAATATAGGAAGTTCAAAAAGCTTTTAAATATAGTAAAGAGACCACCCCGGAAGAAGGATAATCCGGGATTGGAAGAGATCGATCCAGACGATCTAAATGAGAAACTAGGTTTGAATATATATAAAATCTGTAAATAACTTCACTTTTAACCTTAAACAGGCAAAAGAGGTCTATAAGTAAGGGGGTATATTAAATTATAGGGTAGAGATCTCGACTAGATGAGGCGAGTCCCAGTCACCTAATTAAAGTCTTAGCATTTCCGGGATACCCGAGCACCCCCCAGACCTTCTGGAGCGGATCAGTCACACAGCCAGTTTCTAGACAGTTCAATCAACCAGAACACACACCAGTAAATCTGACACATTCCGCGGGCCCAAGAGGAGGGTACAACAGGTAGCCACCGGGTGGCTTGAGAGAAGGCCTAGAGCCGCACATGCAATATTGATTGGAATATCTGTCACCACCTTCTGCCCTCCCTGATTCATCGCTTCGTGATTGAAGGTGTCCTCATGGCGATGTGCGGCATCCATGAGCGAGATTGAAGCGGCAGCTGGATTATTCATCACCAAGCAGAAGTGCAGGACGGGCTATGGCGCGTACAGTTTTGTTCGCTGAGCAGGCTCCCAGAGGCTGATGAGCGAAACACATACCGGGCATCCAACTGGGCTGTTCGATACCGACTGGCCTGGCTGATACTGAACTCGACTCTCGGCTTTGTGCTCTCTGGAAATCCCTCCAGGGGGAAAGCAACGCAAGTCACTACTGAAAAAGAAGAAGGGTTACGACAGACTTTTCGAGGACTGACTGATGATAAGAAGATTCATTTCCGTGTCGTTGCGCAGTACATAATTCTCGCCAGTGAGTGTTAGTCTAACATCAGCATCGATTTCGTGGGACCTACATATCAATACAAGACACCACTCGGATGTTCAAAGGTTATCTTGGCGATTACTCCTGAGGATCTAGACGTCACGGCTATATGCGAGAACCTTCAGCTTATTTGCACCATCGTTAAATGGTTTGGGAAGAGGCCAGGGATTACTTCTACAGTTATCTCGGCCAATTTATAACTCATTTGTCACTCGGCCATAAAAGATGAAAATATCATCATCACGACGACCACTTCACTTTCTCAATCTAGTTTTGATGTGAAGCGACTCTCAGGTGTGATCAAATCTGCTGGTAAGGACGAGCTACCGACGAGTGACATGAAGAAAAACAAGTACCCGGGTGAGCCAGACCTAGCAGAGCCAAGCCAAGAGGCTTGCTTCGCTGACCCTCACCTCAGCCAGCCCCATCAACGGTTTGTGTGACCACTTCGGCCAAGCGGCAAGCCACACCCTCCGCTGTGCTGATGTTGATACGTCGAACCTACCACCTACCAGTTCGCCTGCTACCGCTTCCACTCACTCGATTTGATTTTACTCAAGCCAATTCTGTTGCTGGATCGTTCCCAAGAAACCCCGCGACCCGCATAAACTCAGCAGAAGATTGGTCGAAGCCAGTTATACCCGGTGCTATACCTAGTTGAGTGAAATCAAATCGAGTGAGTGGAAGCGGTAGACCTACATGAGGAAAAAGTTGCCGGAATGTGAAGAAAACCGGATACGGTAAGCAGTCCACAACGAACTTGCGATTTGAATCTCTGTCTGGTAAGATGTGTTAGGTTTTCTCAGACAGTTCAATATTCCTCGGTAGTCACTCCCTGTTGTAGGTTGAGGTAGGTAAGTAGATAAGTAGAGGTACGGAAGCTAATTACAAATGGAAGGAGTCGCCGAAGGCTGAAGTGAAACTATGAATGAGATGGATCACGACGGGAGGAAAGCCTGTAACGGACCTCAGGAGGAAACTGCAACCTACTTACATCCACACACACACTCTCCACGGGGTACGGAAGGAACGGATGAATTGGGGGAGCGTTGCTCATAACTTAACCAGATTACTTGTTCACTTGATCCCCACCTTCTGATAACTAAATCGCTTGATGAACCAGGGATTCAGATTGCGATGCTTTTGGACCATCAACTGAAGTATCCATCGGGCTTCCATGATGTTGAATCCTAATTTGAAGAATGATCTGGTGGCTAGCTAGCTGTAATCAGAATGCTAACCAGGTAAAGATTTTGTACCAATGGCTGGTTAGAGGTTGACACAGCCTTCTGCATGAGTTTGATTGAGTTGTGGAACTTGAAGCTACGATGTGAATAACTCGGGAAGGGCGAGGGCTTATGAAGGAACACAAGGCTAGTGAGTGAAGCGATGATTAGAACGGGAAGAGGGAATACAAGAGAAAATCAGGTGAGAAAGCCAAGAAATTCTTGAACGTTTGGAAATGTGAAGTTATTGCGTACTCGATTATATATTTTCGCAGTGGACAAAGAACATGTTCATCAGAATACATCTTGACAAACCACTTCCTTGGATATCACCATGTACGTGATATGTTTGACCAATGTGTGTTGACTGACCTATATCCTGTTCAAGTGCACAAAGAGCCTCTGTGTCATTTCGACTCGTACGACTCAATTTTGATGTTATGTTGATGCTCATGCCCTCATCTTCATCGGGTATCAATCAATCAGAGAGTCATGAGGATCATGAGCTTTCCCTTGCAGTCATTTGAGCTCAATACTCCCAGAGAAAAGTACAGTGCAAGCGCAGTTCAGAAGATTTAAGACAGAGACAACTAAGGAAACACAAAACCAACAAGAGATACACAACGGGTGGATTTGGATGGGCAGTTTGCGCATAATATGTATTCCCCAGCATGCCGATGAATGGTATCGTATATAAACATCTGCTTGTGCAAGATCCAAACATTTGTCCCCCGCTTCCTTCCATTTGCTTTCCAGTTTCCACACAACGCACTTGGCAACCGCAACGACAAGTATGCTCATCCGCCCATTTTCGACCTTCGTTCCTTCCTTATGCCAGTACCAGCTGGTGACTAGCAAGCACGATAACACACAATTCCAACGAAGTCCTCCTTGCTACTGACTTCGTTGTCACACCTCTTCGAAACCCCATTACACACAACTTGGCGTGCTCCGCTCCTTTCAATTACTTCCTGACACTTCCTCTCTTGGTACTCGTGTGCTCTGTATATCCCTCGGAGATCTTTACCCCCTGGGCATCGACCTAGTAGTCGTGCACGCTTCACATTCCGTCCCAGGCGTCCTCGTCTGGGCCAATCGTACGGTACGGAGACTGTGCGGTACTGGGAATACCCTGTCTCCAGATAGCAGCCGAGACGCAAGAACGAACGACCATCGCAATGACTCTGAGCATGAGACTCTGTTGAAATGAAGCTGGAGATGATTGGACTCAATGAGCCGTCAACTGAAGCTTCGCAACAGCAAACTTAGTTCCCGATCCGTTCGATCATCACTATGGCTCTCCATCGTACTTGAGAACCAACTCTTCGATCTTGGGTATCAACTCGGGTAGTCTGAACGGCTTGGAAATGACGTCATCCTACACAGGAAAAAAATCGGTCAGCGGACAATCCTTCGCTCTTTTCTTTTTTCCCGGAAAAAACCCCTGATCGGCGGAGGGAGGGGAAAAAAAAAAAACTTACCACACCAGCGGCCCTGGCACTTTCGACCTGCTCAGGCCGTGCGTACGCAGTGACGGCAATAATAGGAATATGTCGCGTAATGACGCCCGCATCTTCTAGACGACGAATTTCGCGAGTGCAGCTCATTCCGTCCATGACCGGCATTTCGAGGTCCATGAGGATGACAGAAATGTTCTTGTTATTTTCTTCACCATTGGGGGCGTCATCGGTACCACCATCGCTTGCGGGCTTCTTGTTACTTTTCGGGAGAGCTGATGCAGCCTCGTCCGTCGCAGCGATCTCCTGATTCCAGAAGCGAGACTTGCTCAACTCCACCAAGGCCTCTCCGCCATGGTTGGCCACGAACGTGTTATTCCCCGACAATTGCAATTGACGTTGCAACACTCTCTGGTTCACCAAATTATCTTCGACGATGAGGACGTCGAGGGATCTTGTCTGAGTGACGTCCGAGAGGGCGGGAGCAGATTGTGTCCTGGTAGGTGCCGGATGTGACCGGCCGTGCCCGAGCAGAGAAAATGCGGCTGACCCTGATGACCGGTGGCTGATCTGAGCTAAAGTTAGGGAATTGACACGCTGCTGGAGTGGCTGTATGGACATCGAGTTGTCGACAACAGTCTGAACCGGCTGCGGGTTCTCCGCTTTACGACTTTTCACATAGAAAGCAAATGTGCTTCCTTCGCCCTTCTCGGAATAGACTCCAATCTGGCCGCCTTGCAACTCGGTTAGTATCCGGCAGATGAAGAGGCCTAGCCCAGAGCCGCCGTATTGGACGTGGGTTCGGGGGCTGGTCTGGGAAAATCGCTGGAAGAGGATCTTCTTCTCGTTCTCATCAAGACCCGGCCCGGTGTCTGAAACTGCCAAGTGCAAATTGATCTTCTCGCCGGTAGCCCACTCTGCGTCGTCCGTAAGATCGTCTTGGTCTGGATGCCGTGGCGGGAAATACGAAAGGCCGGCTGACGACACATCTTTTGAGGCCCCCAAGTTGATGGTGATGGCCCGTATCGGCCGGCCCTGGGTGAACTTGATGGCGTTGGTCATAAGGTTGATGAGAACCTGTTTTAGGCGTGACGGGTCCAGCTTCACCCAGTCAACTTCGAGATTGCGATAGGACTGTTCGATCTGGAAATGACCCTTGATGTCATTGGAGTTGAGTTCGGCTTCAAACATCTTCAGAACTTCCTCTACAACCTGGACTGGTTGAACATCGACTGGTGTCACAAGCAAGAGTTGCGAGTCGAGTTTTGAGAGGGTCAAGATGTCGTCGACGATTCGCTTCTGGTGGCTGGCGCAGAGGGAAATGGTGTTGGCGGCTTCCAAGCAGCTATCAACCAGCGTCTCCAAAGTGTCAGGCGCCCGGAATGCCGGATCCTCTTGCCGGTACTTGTTAAGTCCCGAGGCAATTTCGTCGGCACACTGAAGAATGGCACTAAGGGGATTTCTCATTTCGTGGCTGGTGATGTCGATGAAGTTCTCTTGTTGGCGCTTGAGTTCAACTGCCTCATCGCGTCTTCGTTTCTGGAAATCCTCGGCCCACTTTTGCTGCGAGATATCGGTTATACATCCGAAGATGCTCTTGAGTTCACCGGTTTCGTCTCGTTCGGGGTACGCGCTCATTAGTGCCCACGTATCAACGGTGTGGCCATCGACGATTTTCCGCGTGCCGTTAAATCGAAATTCGTAAGTCACCGGCACCTTCTCCTCGACCAAATGGCGCCAGACATTCACAACACCTTCGCGGTCTTCGTCCCTTATGCTCTGCATCCAAGCGTCGAGGGTGCTTGCACTCCGCTCATGTCCGGATATCCTCCACCACATCTCGTTACAGTAGTTGATACGTCCATGGCTATCGGCGATGAACAAACCGACAGGGCCAAGTTCCGCCATGCGGGCAAAGCGATACTCACTCTCAACAGCCTCTTGCGTTCGAAGATGAAGCTGCATTGAAAGATGCTGCCTATCCAGAGCAGCCAAGCGTGCAGCCCGCTGGCCGCGCTTGATCTCCTCCTCGAACAAGACCACAGACGCCATGGATGTCGCAAGTTGGCGGGAGAGTAGGTTGACAAACAGCTGGTAACCCTCATCGTACTGTTGTCGGGGGTTAACACCAAGCACAATAAATCCAACAACCATGTCCCCAGCCGTCGTGGGATGGACGGGGAAGACAACAATAGTCCGACAGGGGTCACCAAATCCTCTCCAGTCAAAACCTTCGATCAACTCGGTGGGTAGGCTGCCATCGCTTTCGGTCAGAATAACGGGATTGTTTGGATGTGCCATGGAGTCTCTCATATATGGCGCAAAACCCTCATCGCTGGTCCGCAAATCAATCGACTGAATAGCAGTGGGATGTCCCTCGGGAACACCGACGGAGCCCTCCAGTGTGATCTGGGGTGGATTCGTGACACTGCCAGAGTTGATAGACGCGACCTCGCTTTCGTTATCCTCCGCAACCGAATAGATGAGGGCAAAGGGCACATCGAGTCCATTGTACTCCAGACCCTGCTGAAGCAAACCCCAGAAGCCTTTCACGTCGCGAGCCTCCGACGTCTTTACTCCCACCTCGCGAAGGGTCAGCATCCGCCGCTCGTTTACCTTCCGCCGGGTGTTTTCGAAGGCTGGATTGTAAAGTGCGACAACCGTGCCGTCACCGCCGACCAACGGAATAATCGCCCAGTTGAAAAAGGTTTCCTCCAAAAACCCATGCCGAGTTATGAACAGTCCGTCATCATGCTTCATCGTCGCGTTACCATCATTCCACGCGGCATCAAAGATTGGTCCGATCTCGTCCCAAATCTCCGGCCATGCATCTTTGTACTTGGCGCCCATCAATCGCGGATGTTTCTTCCCGGCAAGTGCAATGTAGGCTTCGTTGTAGATGGCGACAAACTCCTCGCCCCAATACAGCGCTGCCGGATGGGGGCTGCCCATGATCATATTCGACATGATGCGCAAATCCGCCGGCCACTCCTCCACAGGTCCCAAGGGGGTAGATGCCCAGTCAATAGAGCGCGCGAAGCGGTGATGAGGGCCAAGATTCGGGTCGTCGGCAGGAATTCGGGTCCAGTCGAAAGTTGTATAAATCTGCGAGAGGGGAAGTACCATGGGCAGCTCGTTCAGGCCTGCCAGGGAGGTGTCAATGATGGTCCTCGAAGGGCTCCTAGGCTCCGAATAAGACCTTGGGCGCGGCGAGCCAACCTCCTCCATTAGGCCAAAGTAATCAACAGCATCTCCACGCTCGGGCGACAGTTCGCGGGCTGACACTGAGCCGCGTGAACTCCGGCTCAGTACTGGGGGCATCTGTGTTACGGGGCTCGGCGTCGTCGGTGTCTCGGAGACAACGTTGCTATGTCCAGTAACAACTCGGAACCGCTTTCTGAGAGTCGAACACGTCCAATTGATCCCGCCAAACGTTATGCATGTCGGAGCCAAATCGTTCGATTCCGTGTTTGCCTCGGGGTTGATTATCCAATGCTTGAAATGGGCGAAGTCAAAATTATCTGCTTCTGCGTCCGCCGTGTCCCCATTCAGGAGTTCCAAAACACTAGTTGAGGCTTTGAGGGAAGGGTTAGCATACACGATATGCAACAAGCCCGAGCTGGCATTCAAAGGGTTTCCAAGGTCGACGACAAATACCGGCCTGGGGTCTTGGTCCAGGAGTTCAGTGGCGGGTATGGCCTGAAGGGCTGGTGCCACTATTGCGAGAGGCCTGCCATCCGGACCGCGCATCGTGGCATCTAGCGATTCTGATGAAGTCCAGCTTCCTGGTGTGCTGGAAGACCTGTTTGAACCCTGCGCCGTGGTAGTGGTGACATGACCCTTCGGCAGGCGCAGGGTCGTAACCCCATCCTGCGTATCTTGAACGCTACTCATGATGGAAGCGGCAGTGCCGTTTGCGAAGAAGGTGTACATGCGGGGAGTCGGATGTTTTTGTTTTGCTCGGTGCGAGAAGAAAAGAGGAGACGAGACTCCGGGCACAGGGGAAACGAGTTTGTCGGGGGTGTGTGGTAAGGGTGGTAGGTGAATACTGCCGGGTGCCACTAAACGCGGTTTTTTCGAGGGAGAATCGAACGGTCGCAACTCTTGTTTGTCCTCGGCGATGATCCTTTTTCCTAGTGTAAGCTGCGCGCCTCTTGGTCCAACTTCGAAGGGTGGTGTTGCTAACGGTTGCGGGTGGCCAAAGTGCCCCGGGAGAGGTGGAATCGAGAAAGCACCAAGATGTTCGTGAGGCGCCTTGTTGGCTATCGGACCATACCGTTCGCTATTCGGCGCCCAGACGCCTGGGAATCTTCCGTCCTGAGTGCCAGCAGTTAGGCCTGAGAGGTGGTGAGTTTTCGTCCAGTCTTTTGTCTGGAAATGGTTGAGATGAGTAACCGGGACCGAGCGACCAGATGCCGGAGGGATGGAGGTCAACGGTTGAAAGGGATCTCCGGAAGCCGTCGTCGTGATACCAAAGGCAGAAGCTTTGGGAAGGTCTGCACCCGGATTGATAACGTCCTCAGCGGGAGTTCGGGACTTGTTCGTATCTTGCAGAGTCATGAAGGGGGTCGGTGAGTAAGAGGAGTCTCCCGCTAATTCGAAGCGGCGCTTACGGCACAGAGGCGGGCCGCACCAAACCTTACTGCCTTGTGCGAAGGACAGACGGGAATCGGAGCCGAGATCGCCTTTGGCACCAAGTCTATCGCTGAGGGCGGTCGTGGGGGTTGGGTGACGGATGGGCACAAGAGAAGCTCATGCAATAGGTTGACGAACCAGGACTGGGGCCATGGAATGGAAACGGCGCAAATTCGTCAAAATTCTGGGGTCGGCAAAGGCTGAAGACGTGGAGCCAGTGCGGGAGCCGAAGAGGGCAGCGGAGATATGGAGAGATATGTACGTGTTGCTAGGTCTGAGGAGTGCTTTGCTGGTTTGGCTCCCTTGTTGAATCCCAGCGAGGAATGGTAGCTGGGAGTTGAGGTGGAGCAAGACCGAGCTGGAGCTTGGAGCTGGGAACTGGGATGTGGAAGCTCGGATCTAGAACCTCTTGCCTCGAAAATCGTCTTGGGCCTGCCAGATCGGATTCAGAGCAGGTGATCAACCACTTTTTTGCTATTTTCCCCCTTCCCGTCGTGCGTGGTTTGACACCTCTGGTAGTGCGTCGGGCGCCCAATATCTCTCTTGCGTATCAACAACCACCAACTCTCAACCCAATATCAGGTATTAGCGGTCGAGTTGAAGCTACCACTTGCGGCTTTTTGCTAACTTCAGGTCTTACTCTAGGCAGGTCTTTAGAATGACAGAGAGAGCTGAGAGTCTTGGGTTCCCTGTCTTGGCACACTTTTCCAGGTCGTTTCGTCTTGTTGGTCGGAGGTGTCTCCGTCTTTACAGTCTCTGTGACGGATCTCTTTGCTGTGATTATGGACAAACGAGAGTTCACGCTGTCCACGGGGAGAGGTAAGAACACAGACCCGAGGGTTCGATCTTGACTCTCCTACTCACGTGGTCTCGCTGGCACACCTCGGGGGAATGAGAGTGTCAACCGGACACGTTCTTCAAAGTGAGGAAGGTGAGTGGCTGGTTCAGCAATAGTTCCGATGCCACCGCTTTCCAGAGATCCAAAATGCCAACAGGCGAAGGGCAGCAATAAAAAGGGGGTAGGTAACAAAGGGATACGTCTCGCAGCTAGTGAGAGAGGCGTAAGGTAACGTATGGAGTATGGATTGCGTGTAGATTTTGTGTAGTAGGTAGAGGTCACGGTAGGTATCACCGTAATTCCAAGCTGGGAGTCCACGTCCACGTCCACAGTCGTCTCGCACACGAAGGGGGGGGGAGGGCAGACGACGGAACTGACAGAGCTGAGACGGACCAGGCACGAGGACCTAGGACCGATAGAGAAAGAGGGTGTCAAGAATGGAGATGAGAGAAGTGAGGTAATACGTAGGTAGGGTAAGTAGCGGATATGTGGGCGAGAGGGCAGCAGGCCGGGGGAGGATGATGGATGGAACCTCGAGGCATGCCCGGCGTCGCAGGATGCCAGTGGCAGACGGCAGAGGTCGTCGGGTCGGATGCGGTTAGGTAAGGTAAGTAAGGTAGGTAGGTAGGAGCGAGACAGAATGCCAGCAGGACCGCCAGGAGAGGGCGGGTGCAGGCGTGGGAGAGTGAGTCCAATGTCGAGGTATACGGGTGTGTGTGTGTGTCGCCGAAGGCGGTTTGAGTTTTGGATGGACGTCTCTGCCAATGTCCCGCCGCTGCGTTCCATGCAATGGCGCGAAACCGAGCACGGGCCCAGAGTGTAAGGTAAGGTTCTGTAAGGTACCGATACCGTTCGATCTGGTGTCGTGTGCTGCAAAAGGGATGCTTGATGCAGTACTGAATGGTGTCACGCGGAAACACCAACCGTCATGGCGGTATCGTATCTCGTCTTGGGTGCGTCTGCGGCTGCTGTCTTTGAGCCTGCCTAGATAGGAACAGATCACGATCGGGACTTGGAAGATACAAGGTTGATGGCCGCTTCGGCAGCCAGACCGGTGATAAACAATGCTTGGGCAGAGTCCAGCAAAGTCGTCCCCCCCCCCGTTCTTGCCTTGAAATCACACTTGGTGCGAGTCTCCACGGGGGAAAGGGCGAAGAGACGGGAGCCACAACAAGCCAAGCAGAGACAGCCAAGCAGGGATGGCGGCGGTCGATGACGGTCCAGAGCACAATGTTTCCGTCTCGTATAATTTGGCGTGCTGTGGGCCACCAACCATTGCATCCATACCTCGTCTGTACGTACCTCGAACAGCAATGCATTCATTCATTCGACCATTACAGAAGCCAACCAATGTGCCCCCATCATCACCCTTTTTTTTTTTTTTTGTTCTTTACTTTACTTGCTACGGAAATCCATGACTTTTCTGTGCAAGGAACATGGAAGACAAATTGGAGGAAGATGGGGGAAAAAAAGTTACATTGCGATGACCCGCCGCCGCCGCAACCTGACACATCCCGAATAAGAGCAATATCGGCTGGCAATACGGAATATGTTGTGCACTTCGCGCAGGCGTTGCGGCACATCACATGTACAGTGTTCTCATCATTGACAAACGGCGCCTTCGAGACGGCTTGCTCGTAACAACGAACTTCAAAGCCTTTGAGAGAACGGGTCTAATACCGATACCTTACTAATCTCAATCTGTCATGGCCGGGTCAATTCATACACTAGGGCGCAACTTTTGAGGCTGTCGGTGAGGGCCCAAAAACACCACTGCGAGATCTGTGCTGGACTAGGTACATACTGCTTCCAGGGCAGATCTGCTCAGTCCGTACCTACTTCCAATCAACATCGCCTTTACCCTCTGCCGGCCTCCGCAAAGAACCGTCAATCCTCCAAACTCTCTCCATAGTCCATCACGACTCCCATGTTCTTTACCAAACCGGTCGAGATACAGGGCTGCGCTGTGCAGGACGACAGAGAGAGATGGACAGTTGGTCACGTAGTGTACCGCTGACAAGCTATTGTTGCTTTTCCAGCCATGATTGCCACCCCCGTCCGGCGCGTCCATGTCACCTTCTCACCGGCCCCTTGGCCCGTGCCGACGTTGACAAAGTTCCATTGCGTTGCAACAGAGGCTCAAGATGAGCTGTCCGTTCCAAGGCTTTTGTTTCAATACCAAAATTACGTATTCTTGTTTGTAACACTGACAGGCTCGGAAGGAGACAGGCACGCTGTGTGAAAAATGGGGCCGGGTTTTAGGCCCACTTTCAAAACAGGGTTACTGTACGCTTAACAGGCATACGTCACGACTTAACGAAGCTATCAAAACCCAGTTTTCGTTGTTTGTTTACTTCGTGATCTTTCTTTTCATCGTTTTTTCAAGTATCGACAAAATGCCAGGCATTCTAGACATTCCGAAAAAGGCCCGCATTAAGAGTACATTCTATACAGCCAGTTTTCTAAAGACTAAGCTAGGATTCTATTAATTAATATATCGTCGTATTGCTAGGATTTTCAATATTAGTATAAATACTATTAACCGTATTAATAAAAACAACCGGGAATGTACTAAACCGTCGGAATCTAATAAAATTCGTAGGTATAAAAGGAAACTTTTACTAAAAAACCTTAATAATATTATTAAATTATACGAAGAATACCCTAATGAAGCGCTTAATTTACTATAAATTACTTAACTCCAAAATGCCTATAATAAGGAAATTTATATCAATACTATTTGAACTGCTATAAAAGAGTATGCTGGTTATAACAAACGTATCGTATATAAGAAAGAATACGTTTCGCCTCGTTGATATAAAGAAAGGACGTCTTATTATAAAATTATATTCGAAAAGTATAATTAGCTGGATTTTCTTCGGATTTAATATACTTCCTTCTTCCTCCTCTTAATTATTATTATTAATAACGACGGCGAAAGTATAAATACTCTAATAAATACTATTTCGGCTAGCGCTAATAAGTAAACGGTCGGCGATAGATTTCGAAGAAGCCCAGTATACAATATAAGCCGTATAATATTCGTAAGGCCGAAAAGTACGAAAAATCCGAAAAAAAGAACGTCTATATATAGGGATATATCGGCCTAGATTTTAAGTTTAAATTAATTAGATACTATATAATAAATACTAATAGCAAACTTACATAATGTATTTACTGTAACGATATTTTAATTCCTAACGTTAATGAATAATTAAAGGAGGGGTATAACTTTATTTTCGAAGAAATCGGTTTAAAATATTTCTTTAACGTACCGAAATTACTAAATCTTTCCCCTATTAAAAATACTTAAACGAAGCTAAATTATTACGTTTATTAATATACCCGATTAAACGATACTTCTAATAAATTATTTGAGAGAGCGAAAGAAGGTTGGGAGGATTTATTTTAAAAAACGATTAACGATTAGGTTAAATCTATAAAATAGAAGTATAAAAATGTAATTATAAATAGGGGGAAGATAATTGCCTGGGAGAAGTTGAAAAAGAGGGTACGGGGTAGCGATTTAAATTATAAATTAGATTATTATAACGATGGTAATAAGGATGAGGATTAGTTTAAACGATGAAATAAATTGTAAATAGTTTTAAAAACGAAATACGACGACGACGACGAATTTAATAGTATCGAAATCGTGTAGATAGGTAGTGTTGTAGTGGTATTATAATATATAAAGTATTAAGAGTGATAAGCGTACGGTTAGCGCTAAAACCCGGCCCCATTTTTCACACGACGTGACAGGCAGCTGGCTCGGCTGGCTGAGACAATTGTGCGGTTGTGCCAGCCTGCGATTGATGGGCCCCGCCAATCTCACGTTCTGGAAGGGCCCATTCCTGGGTGCGTGAATTCTTGGCGGACCGATCTGTCCAATGCCGTGAGTCTGCTGTTGCCCAGCACTCCATCTTCGCTGTGAACTTGAGAACCGTACGTCAAAAAAAGACAAGACAAACATGTGGCGGGCCTTCTTCTTTTCTTTCCAGTTGTTGAGAACTGACTTCCAAGGCATGGCTTCGATTCCGATCAGGAGATACTGACCTGAGGAGGAGCTTATGGCGTACCTAATCTCCATGAACAGAGCTGACTGAGGATTCAAAAATCCCATAAGCAACAAGACCGATTTTCTGTCGAATCCCATCCCGAACAATGCCGCCTTGTCCGCTTGGAGCCCCCAACCTACACTTGCCGGGTTCCCAGGTGTGCCAGGTCCCTCGGTCCCGATAATGGCGGGCAGCAACTAGTTCGGCAAAAGCGATGGACCAAACCCGTTCACGAAACAAAACACGCGCATGCCAGCTCACCCGACCACCGACATGCCAACCGATCTGGAAGAGGTTGAAAATTTCAATATTTTGGGTGCGAACACGCAAAGACTCCACGACCGGACCGCCGATCTTGGGCCTGAAATTCTCGGGCATCGAACGGAATGCACTCCGGAGTTGTGGGATTGCAAACATGTCACTTTTGACAAAAACACGGGGGCCTGGTTGGAATCGTCGATGAAGTGCGCTGAAGTGGTAGGTGGTATTAGGGTAATTATCGATGGTGCTCAGAAGATTCAGATCTGAGCATCTTTGTTATGTAAAGAGCGGCATGTCGAAAGGGTGGATTTCGAATATTCTGGACCTTTGGATGTGCATCTTTTTTTTCGAAGCCAACCGAGATTGTTGTTTGGCCATGAGACCTCACGGCTACATTAGTCGAATGGCAGTTAGCTACCGCAACCGGCGATATTTTCGCTGGTACTCTTTTTGGGCGTGCTTATCACAGGTACCTATAATCCAGCAGCTGCTCAGCCCAATACGGCCGATGACCATGGAATTTCCCGATCACAGCACCAAAATCATAAAACAGTGGTACAGAACCTTCAACCATCTGCCCTTACCCCATTGAAGGGCTCGCTCGGGTTCTGTTGCCGAAAGAAGGATGTCATTCGCAGATATCCTTTTCGTCGAGTGCTGGATCTTTCCAACGACAATGATAGCTCGACATTTTGACGGGTTGATAGGCCAAGTCCCCCGAGCCTACTCAGGGCCGGCCCCAAGCTCCATTCGCGGGCGTAGGTGTCGTTGCATGACGGGCCCACGGCCAGCTTCGGTCACGAGATAGGCGGCGGACCGGCGGTAGTATGCGCGATGCCGGGGACGGGGCATCGGTGAAGGAAATCAGAATGCCGCCCGTTGAGCCCTAACCCCCATATTCCACACCTCGGCAACCCTCACCGGCTGAACTCGGATCCGCAAAAAGTGGAATCTCGTCCGCCTCATCATCCACTCGCGGTCGATCGCGCCGGGGCTCGGGCGGCCGTTTTGTACGGAGACTGAGCACTGACCAAGGGGCCAAGGTGTGCTTTGGAATATCCTTGGCGGCTGGCAGTCCATTTGGGTGGCCCGTGATTGGCCAAGTTCTTTGTTCTTGTCTGCCCGACATTTTGGCTTCCTGTGGAGCGTTTGCGGACAGCGGGTGCGATGGAGAGTTTGGTAGGTGACAGTCACAGTGACAGCGAGAGTGACAGGCCGGGGCGGCAGCTGGGCGGGCGGCGAGCAGGGGATTGTCACCCTCATCACAGCCTCACTCATCATCGCCTTCGATGCACTAGCATCTAGACTAGATTGCCGGCCAATCGATACAGATACGGTTTGCAGATGATGGCTTCCAATAGCCGACCGATTGCCGACGAGGACAGTGGACAGTGGGCGGATAGATGGCACATAGGAGAGCGCCTATCTCTGGCGGTTTCTGTTCAACAGCTTGAGGATTCTGGGGATTACCCCTTTCCATCTGCCGTTGTGTCAAGACATCATCTCCCGACATTCTGGAAATATTGCACGAGCGTGCCGTCATGAGAGCTTCAGGGCGTCCGTCTAGTGAGTCCAGAAGCCTTTATCATCTTCTGCTTCACTGGGACACCTTTTGGACGATAGCCAAGAATAAAAACACCCTGCATCACTTGGATTGACAGTTGGACATTTTGAACACCACCATCGTCTTGAAATCGTGGGTGCAGAACTGCAGATTACATGGCATCTTTTGTGTTCCCCATGGCGATGATGATGGTGACGATGATCCCCCGCCGCTATGGCCCGTGTCTTGCCCACTATCAAAAGCAACAAGCTCACACCAAAACAAGCAGGTGGGTGTGTCAGCAACGGGGTCGTGCCAAGAGTCCGCCAGAGTCAGAATCGCACTTCACCACTCGCAAACTCGCCCTCACAAATCCCCCAGTGAACCAAGGTTCTTCGTGCTCTGTGCCGCGCGCGCGGGATTGGAGCACCAGAGGGGGATAGCGGGCGCTTACACGCCGCCAGTGCCATTCAACCACGGCCTCCGATTGGGCGGTTGGCGTGATTGACCTGGGACCATGCAGCCCATCAGCCTGTCTGGCATTGGCTCACGAGATTGTTGCCAGAGCTCTTTTGGGGGCGGACAAGGGTAACACCGAGCGTGTTCTGCTATCCTCATCGAGGCAGCCAAGCACCATTGGTTCGACGGGTCGGTTGGTCTGCGGCCACGGGAAGCAGAGGAAGGATGGCCGTCTGCGAGCAATCATGGCTCCCTCTTTCCAGGGTCTTGGTTTGCTTGTGTCTTTTAAATCCTTTCCCGTTCCCTCCCAGAGGTACTTGGTCAGCCTCTTTCTTGGACTTTTCAGCTTCTACGGTTCCCTTACCCAAATATCGCCCTCTTCAGAAATTCAGTTGTCGACTGTCGTGGGGGTGGTTTGAAGGATTTCGAGAAAACGACAAACGACGACATCTTGGGCATTCGATGTGAGCCGCTTGGGAAGTTGCTGGTAGTTCAGCAATATCGGATATATACAACAAACAACATACAAAGGACGATAGACGCCCCCGCGAACGAACAATAGATAAGGAAGACAACAACGATATCTACGAATACCAACATAAGACGGAAGAAGGGTTGAACAACCAAGGGGAAGATCGCGATATCAGACGATCCGCTGTGCTTGGGAAAAGGATAGGATTTTTTCGGCAAGCAAAAACACAACACCCAACGCATTTCCAAAATGGCGGCAAAGGGATACAGACTCCTCCGAAGGCCATGGCGAGTAAGGCGGCCACTCTACTATGGCATGGTCTTCGAGTTGCTCGGCATCGTCGCCGTCCTCGTCCTCTTCGGAATTCAACAACCAGACGTTTTCCGCACCCAATTCTGGGAGATCGGTCATCTCGCGGGATGGAACTCATCACCAAACATGATTCTCTACGCATACGCCAACCACCAACCCCTACCTAAGGTACCCTTTGTATGGTCACAAATGTGAGTTGCCGCCATTATCGTCAAGTGATTTTAGACTTGGGAAAATGTGTCAACTAACAAAACCACAGACTAACAGACTTTAACGTCGCCATCTCCGTCGTCTCGCTCTTCGTCCTGCTCGTCAAGATGATCATGATCATCATGAAGTTCTTCTACCCCGTCCTCGGTCTGATCGTCAGTTTGGGTCTTACGGTTCTCTACACCGTCTCCGTCTACGGCCAGGCCGGCCCCGATTACGCCGAACCCGAGCACCCCAGCCCTGTGCCCTGGTACATCGCCAAGTCGTGCTCGGTCGCGAGGCCGTGGAACGCCGAAAAGAACTGCCAAATTGCCAAGGGCGCTTTTGCTGCCACTATCTATATGCTGTATGTTTTGCACTCCCATTTCTCTTCCCCCCCTGTCTCCCGCATGGAACACGTACTAACACGACACAAAACAGATTTCTCTACCTCTGCAACTTCATCCTCTCCATCTGGTCCATGTGGCCCAACAAGATGCTCGACCTCTACGACGACGACGACGATGACTCGGACAACGAGCACGAAACCAAAAGCCCAAAGGGCAAGCAGCCAGTCGTCAACGTTACCGCTCTTCATGGCGGCATCGGCATCATGAACAGCAACGGCAATAGCCCCGGTACACCGGGCTACTACGGAAATAAGGAGTGGGAGATGCAGCCCACTATGCACCAGCAGCAACCTCCTACGAGCCCCAGGGCGGTGCACATGTCGGGAGCGATGGGCGGCGGTGGTTACGGTGCTCAGGGGGGTGTGGAGCCACCGCTGTTCACGCCGAGGACGCAGGCTTTTCATACGCTGGATCGGAGGTTGCCTTTGAGGAGCGGTTGAGTTATGCTTTAAGGATGCCGCTGTGGACTTGTGGAAGGGATGATGATGAGGGATGTGCGTGCGACTTGTGAAAAGTGAGCGGAGATGAGTCCAAGTTCACGGGATGACAAGGTTCCATTCCATGTTTAATTTTGGGGCACGCAAATGGTAGAAACGGCCCACGACGATGTCGGCGCTTGCTCGGGGGAAACGGACGGCTTCCACGAAAGACGGGAAAAAAGAAAACCTGTAGACCGAGGGTAACTGCCATCCGAAGCCATCTTATAGGATGGAAGGACACAACCAAAACCAGAGGGTAGGGTAGCACACCTACCTCTAGGTATTCACAACGCGGAGGGGACGGAGGAAGCTGGATCTTTTTGTCTCTCCAGCAACATGATACCATCATTTCCCTCTACACATCCAGCATCCACCCATCCATCCATCATCACTGGGACCTCCTCTCCTTTTTCTTTTTCTCTTTTCTACTTTGTACATATCTTATATACCACGGGAAGGACTGGAACTGGATTGTATCATATTTAATGGCCTACCTATCAGCCATCACTGCTCAAAGAAGCAAGTCAATGTCAAAACAAAATAACAGGTCTCGATTGTTGACTGGACTACTACATAAATACCCCTTGCCACTCGTGACAACACTCGCTCACTTGCCGGTTACCACCTCTCTCACAACATCCCTTCTCCTGTATTCCACCACCTCTCAACTTCGGAACAGGAAAACCAAGCAAACCACCTCCTGAACCCCAAAAACTACCTTTAAACGAACTCAACCAGCGCCGCACTCCCCGCCTCAACCACCACTCCCAACGCCACGTTGCCGCCATCACGCACCCCCTTGCCCACCCACGCCCTCTCCCTCTCGCCTCTTCTTGTCACATTCGCCAACCTCACCGGCTTTCCCTCATCCAGTTCCCAATTATAGCTCCACGCATCCCAGGTAATTCCAGTAATGGCATCGCTCCCGTTAGCCATCAATCTCTTGACCACAACCTCCTTTTTGTCCTTGAGGTAAGCGGCTGGTAAGGTGAAGTTAAACGTCACTGAAGGCCGGGGGGCAAGGGAGGAAGGAGGTAAGGGGACGTGACCTTCGCCTGAGGCGGTGGTGTTGTAGGTTTGGAGGTTTATGAGCATCAGGCGGGTGAGTGTGGTGGAGTGGTAGGCTGCGTAGGCGGAGAGGAAGGGGGTGGAGGTGATGGGGAGGTGTTTAACTGTTGCGAGAGAGGTGGAACGTGGATGGCGGGAAGAGGGGGGAGGGGCCAGGAAGGAAGCTACGGCTATGTTGCCGTAGTAAGGGGCTTTGGTGCCGATGGTGGCTTTGGTGGTGGCTATGGGTTGCCAGGAGGCGTACTGCGTGGTTTGAAGGTTAGATAATTGCGCTGAGCGGTCGGGGAGGGAGAAAGTGGGGACGGAGCAGAAGAGGGATGGGTAAGGGTAGGTAGGTAGGCAGGGGCGGAAAGGAAAGGCATGGGAAGGGGTAGATAGAAAGACGTACCCGATAATTAGTACCCATGTGCATGTGTACCCTCTTGAACCCGACACTCGCAGAATAGAGGTTGAAGTCCACACCCCAGAGAGCCGCGCCAAAGGTGTTCGAAAGTCCGGGTCGTCCCTGGTGGTATAGTGAGTTGGTCTCGCCAAAGATGAGTGGTGGAGCCTCAGGATCGATAGCTTTGATCTTGTCGTACTGTACAATGTGGGCATCGACCGAAGCCTTGGTCACGGAGTGGTTCATCAAGGTCCCTTGGAGGGTAACCCCTGGGGAGGTTGAGCCACTGATGTAACTATCACCGACAAACGTTGTTAGAATCTTTCAACCCGGACAACACAATCTCTGTTGATGGTTCCCTGAACTCACTTGTGCGGAGAAAACAGCTTAATGTTCTTGTCCTCATTGAGTCCTTCACCCCAAGCTTTCGGTGCGGTCAACTTGGATTGCAAACTGGCAAATGAAGGTGCAATGTACCCGTAGGTACCACTTTTGGCCAGGCCTGGACAATTCTTCTCGAGAAGCTTATGAATCATTCTCGTGCCGTTTAGCCATTGGTCGACATACTCTGCCTCAGTCCAATTGGGCGGTCTCACAGGACCCGTGCC
Organism: Copromyces sp. CBS 386.78; assembly: GCA_030685235.1. Taxonomy (NCBI): domain Eukaryota; kingdom Fungi; phylum Ascomycota; class Sordariomycetes; order Sordariales; family Sordariaceae; genus Copromyces; species Copromyces sp. CBS 386.78. The sequence continues at coordinate 60,576 of MU839189.1, read as the reverse complement.
AGAGACAGGGAATATATCCGGCTCGTTGCCATATTCCCAAGCGAACAGCTTCCGGCGGCCCAAGGCCTTGCAGGCGAGCGGGACTGTGTCCAGAAGCGTCTGCCAGCCGGCTGTCCCGTTGCCGCCTAGGCCTAAATTGAAGCCATGGATGAACTTGGTGTTCTTGAAGGTATTATAGGACTCGAAGAACGAGGGACCAATGAAGATGGTGGTTGGAAAATCGGGTGAAAGCTTCGGATCGATCGTGCCATCCAGACCATAGGGCAGCGAGGCATTGTACAGGGCAAAGTCCTGCGTATTGCCGCCGACGCGGATGTACGGCTTGGTACCAATGATGTTGCCCAGGTTGTCCAGGAGATTCTCGGAGAAGGTGTTTGGACAAGAGTTGTTCCCTGCAAGCAAAGCAAAGTGCGCGTTTCAGAAGCTGTCAGATTCGGCGATCGTCCAAGGAAGTCTTACCTGCAAAGTCGGGGAAGCTAGAAAACTCGATGCTGTAGCTCACATACCCATCGAAGACCGGGTTGCTGGGCCCAGTCTCGTCGACGGATATCTGCACCGCATTGATTCCTATAGGAACGGAAGCATAGGCGATGAGGCCCAGGATTCGCTTCATGGTTGCTGAATGTAAGGGGCTAGATTATGTCGGCGTCGGTTAGAGGAAGACTGCTGCGTCCAAGTTTCCGAGACAACAACTTCATTTTCGTTCGCCGACTGGCGCTGGCATGGTATTTAGATGAAGTTGACCCATGTTGGATTTCCGTTCCCTGTCTTTTCTTTTTCTCAACACGACAGATCATGCGCGTAGTCCATTTCGGTCTCAGTGACAGACAGGCATGCTGTGTGCGAAGCCTATAGTACCACTCGGAGTTGCAATGTGTTGTAACGGGGGACCCCCGTCGATAGACGAAAACCAAAGGGTAGTAGGCCCGGGTTGCATTCTCGTGTACTATGAGATGCGAGGGTACTTGGTAGCATACGGTTGGGTAAGTTTTTGAGCTTGAATGAGGGCGATCAGCAGTACGACATGACCAAACCCCGCAAAAAGGGTGGACGCGTTCGATCACGATGGATGGAAACCGGGGAAATTTGTTCCATACATCACATTTCCCAGCCTCAGCTTACCATTCGGGATCCTGACGTTGATTTCGCCTTGTCATTAGTTTCCCTTGGGCGTGATCCCATGGCTTTTCTCGACCATTACCTGCTTTGGATTGGTGGAAGGACTTCGACGACGAGATCTTGTAAAACGCAATATTTATCCGTCCGCTAACGAGGGAACGAAGATAACTGTTCGCCAATCCGGACAGTAGGCTGAGTAGCTACTAGAACTATGAGGTCCTAGTCGTGTGGATTCGCCTCCGGGGTGCAACCGTTGGGAGAACAAGACGTTGTCTGTTACCCCGCATTCTTCGATTTAAAGCTTTTTTTGGTGTGTGATCGACACCGGGTGAGCGACGGATGGACGGGGAAATGGGAGCCCGGGGATGAGGCGGGTGCTGCTCGTGGTCGTCAGGGGTCGTTCACCGAGGACTCAGGGGTGCGAGGACGGCTTTTGTTTACTTCTTCTGCCAAGGCTGACCCCCATTTTGGCCTCGGTATACTTGGGGGTTGTGGTGCGGCCCGGGACCTTTCTTCAACCCCCTCTTTTACAAAGAGGGCGCATAAAAATTCCGGGACAGTAAAAAATTCATGGGACAATCTAGAACACTGGCCTGCATCTTCTGCCGAAGGCAGTCTGAGCTTAAAGTGGGGAAAAGTGGGCATTAGCCGCAACCACTTTCCTCCTCTTCTTCTCTTACCTTTTCCTTGCCAAAAGCCTTTGAAACTGTCATTTACCATTACTTCTAGGTATCCGGAGGATGGTCCTGAACGAGACGGTCCTTGTGGTTGTCTTAGTTTTTCATACGACCAGAAATGACCAAGATGCAACTAAAAACGTCCTACCATTTTCCCTTTTTTCATAGGAATTATTACCTTTCTAGTTATATCTCAGTCAGTTTTAGTTGTATGAAAAAACCAAGAGCACTATGAGGATCGCCTCGTTGAGGCCATCCTAGTGATATGTTTGGTTGCTTTGTAATGTTCGATACAAGGGTTGATAGTGAAGGAAAGGAAAGGAAAAAAAGCTAATGCATATATCAAATCCACTCCTTTGGGGTAATGTTTCTATAAAAGAATAACCCGAAGGAAAAAGGAAAATACCTTTAGAATCCTCTTCTTGAGCCCTTCTTCATTGTTGTCTTAGCTTTTGAAATCTTCATTATTTGGCCTAAAAATTGCGAGTGAACCTGGCGTTCGTTAAGGAATTTTGTAGTCGTCGGCCACTTTTGTACATCCGTACAGATGTGAACCAAAAGAGATGTCACCATTGGGTGGACCTATTAAAGCTTGGCGCTTGGCGCCCCGGTCTAGAAAAGAAAAAGGGAGTTGACAACTTTTGGGAGCGTCAATGTTATGAGAGACTACCTCCCGAAAGGATTTGTTTGAAGTTGATCTCAAGAAAGCTGACTGGAGGCGTGAAAAGGTTTCGAAGAAGACTGAGGCCCCAGAATGTCCGTCACTGAGCCTCCTCGACCTCGGGGCGTTCCGCCTCGGAAGAACCCTTTCACTCACGTTTCCCATGTTCATATTGGGGTTTGAGGACCGGGAGCTGTCTAATGGATCATGGATGCTTTCTTCTCATCAAGGGCTGGAGACTACTGTGTTCTGGAAGCTGGTGAGCAACATCATTGTATTGAGGCGATGGTTCTGTGCGCTCGCACGCGGATTCATTTCGGTACTTTTTCGGTATCAAAGGGTTTTGGGAGAAGCCGAGGTATACGTTCGGATTGGACGCCGAACATTCACGGAAGGGCACGGAGGACTCGGGAGGAGACGCGAGAGAGAGAGAGAGAGAGGGAAGTTGGCCGTCGACGGGATGATAGCCTCCAGCTAGGTCTTTACCCCACCTTTACCGTGGCCCGGTATGTATAGACGTCATCGAGGCTAGGTACCTAGCATTGTCTGGGGAAAACAGTCCACTAACTCCACTGCAGGAGGCGCTACCCACTACAGTAGCGGTCGTCATAGCTCTTTGCAGAAGTGTCCTGTATTATAGTGCTGCGAACTACCTTTTCGACAGGACAAACAACATCAAACAACAGAGGGACGACTTAAACTCGACCTTCTCCAATTTCTTCCCCGCGTATTACCGGCATCCCGTCACCCGCCCATCTGCATCTGAAGCTTAGGTTTCCCTCGCATTGACAGCCGCGGCCCCAGATTTCTGAAGCACCTATTCGCTGCATACTCCTCCTCTTATCCAAATCACCGACGTCGTCGAACTCGTGCTACAAGATGGCTTTCTTACAAAGATCCCTTTTCTCCGCCTCCAGAAACGCAACCATCGTCAGATCTCGCTTCCAGACGAAATCCCTACCACTAGTACTACACTCATCGTACTCGCGACTAGCCTCCACCATGGTTCCCAAGGTGCGTAGAAGCAGACTCGGTGATGCCGGAAACAACCGCCTTTTACTAACTCCCTGCCTTAAAAGCTTAAAGATCCATCACTCTTCAAGCAGGACGTTTGCTATGTCAATGGCGAATGGGTAAAGGCCCAGTCGGGCAAGACTTTTGAAGTCAATGGTATGTGCCTCTCTGCCTGCGTTCTCATGCCGTTTGTGCCTTTGCAGTTGTGCACATATCACACACATACAACTAACTAACCAACCCCGTTTTCCACCTCCATAAGACCCAGCAACAGGCAAGCTCATCGGTACTTGTCCCGAATTCGACGCCCAGGACACCAAGAAAGCCATCGATGCCGCTGAAGTTGCCTTCGAGACCTTCCGCCACAAGACGGGCCGCGAGCGGTCCAAGCTCCTGCGGAAATGGTACGACCTAATGGTCGAAAACCACGACGACCTGACCACCCTCATCACCTGGGAGAACGGCAAGCCGGTAGCGGACGCCAAGGGCGAAGTCACCTACGCCGCCAACTTCTTCGAGTGGTTCAGCGAGGAAGCCCCCCGCATCTACGGCGACACCATCCCCTCCTCAGTGCCCGGTAACCGCGTATGGACCATCAAGGAGCCCGTCGGCGTGTGCGGCCTCATCACGCCCTGGAACTTCCCCGCCGCCATGATCACCCGCAAGGTTGGCCCTGCCCTGGCCGTCGGCTGCACGGTTGTCTGCAAAGCCCCCGGCGAGACGCCCTTCACAGCCCTCGCCCTCGCCGAGCTCGCCCATCGTGCCGGCATCCCTCCCGGCGTCGTCAACGTGATCACCGCTCTCGAGAACACCCCCGAGGTCGGCAGCACTTTGACCACCGACCCTGTCGTCCGCAAGATCTCCTTCACGGGCTCCACGCCCGTCGGCAAGCTGCTCATGAAGCAGTGCTCCGGCACGCTCAAGAAGCTCTCCCTCGAACTAGGCGGCAACGCGCCCTTCATCGTCTTCGACGACGCCGACATGGACTTGGCCGTGACAGGCGCCATCGCCTCCAAGTTCCGCTCCTCCGGTCAAACCTGCGTGTGCGCCAACCGCATCTACGTGCAGCGAGGCATCTACGATGAGTTCGCCCAGAAGTTCGCCGAGCAGGTGAAGAACAACTTCCGGGTCGGCAACGGGTTCGAGGAAGGAGTCACGCACGGCCCCCTGATCCACCACCGGGCCATCGACAAGGTCGAGCAGCACGTCCGCGACGCCGAGAAGAAGGGCGCCAAGGTGGTCGTGGGCGGCCACCAGCTTGAGAAGCTGGGCCCCAACTTTTACGAGCCGACCGTCATTACGGGTATGACCAGTGACATGGCCATGGCGTCGGAGGAGACTTTCGGGCCCGTGGCTGGCTTGTTCCCCTTTGACACGGAGGATGAGGTGGTCAAGCTGGCTAACTCGACCCAGGTCGGCTTGGCGGGATATTTCTTCTCTAGAGATATCCAGCGCTGCGTGAGGGTTGCCGAACATCTTGAGGTCGGCATGGTTGGTATCAACACTGGTTTGATTTCGGATCCCGCGAGTCCGTTCGGTGGTGTCAAGGAGAGTGGTTTCGGAAGGGAAGGATCGCTCTATGGTATCGGAGAATACCAGGTGACCAAGATGATTACGAGCGGAGGCATGGGTCAGCCTTTGCAGAAGTAAGTCGCAAAGGTAACGAGGAAAAACTTTTTACGACGTCTTAATGTTCTTATGATGATCATGCAGTAGCGATGGCCCGGCGGGTGGCGAATTTAGCATTGGAGTCTTGGGTATAATGGTAGTATGGTTGATTGGCTATAAGGACACTACTGTAAAAGAAACAAAGGGCAGACACAGATGATGCTAACTGGAACCAAAGACAAAAATCTCTCGCGAGTGCAAAACTTTCCATGTCCGTTTGTCTCTCTTAATTCCTCTCTCTTGCTCTCTCTCGTTCTTTCCATGAGGGGTATCAGAAGAAACCAATCTCAAAAGGGGTATCTCTCGAAATGCAGACCCGATTCCGACCAAACCCGCAGCGATTAATTAGTATGGTAGGGTATTTGTTTTGTTTGTGTGTTGTAGTTATTAAGGAATTATTTGGAGGGAAACGTCCTGGTGTCAATACTTCCTAGTGTATCGAACTCGAAGCGGCCCTTCGGACGCCGACGGTGCCGATGTCTAGGCGGCAGCAGTCACAGGGACGGAGGAGGCGGGCTTCTCAGCCTCAGTCTCCTCGGTGGCCGGGACGACGGGGGCAGCCTCGGTCTCGGTAGCGGGCTTAACAGCCTCCTCGGTGGTGGCAGGAGCAACCTCCTCCTTAGCAGCCTCAGCCTCGACCTCAGTCTCGGGGATGGCAGGGGCCTCCTCGGTCTTCTCCTCAGCCTTCTCGGACTTCTCGGCCTTGCCCTTACCCTTGCCCTTGATCGTATCACGGAGACGAGAGAAGGGAGAGGGAGACTTGGGCTTCTCAATCTCCTCGTCAGAGGTGGCCTTCTCCTTCTTGCCAAAGGCGAAGGGGAGGGAGCTCTTGCGCTTGTCGGTCTTGACCTCCTTCTTAGGAGACTCCGCACCGTTGGTGGCAGCGGGGACCTCAACGGTCTCAGTAGGGACAGTCGCGGGAGAGTTGACCTCGGCGGAGAGGGGCTCGGTAGTGTCAACAGCAGGGATCACAGGAGCGGTCTCGGCGACGGGCTCAGTGGTGGCAGCAGGGGCCTCCTCAGCAGCGACAGGTGCAGGAGAGGCAGCCTTCTTCTTACCGAAGGAAAGGTTGCCGAAAAGGCTGGTGCGCTTGGCGGGGGTAGGGCGGACGGGAGCCTCAGCGGCCTCCTCCTTCTTCTCCTCAGCAGGGGTAGCAGCCTCCTCGACAGGGGCAGCAGCGGTCTCGACAACAGCGGGCTCGGCGGCAGCAGCGACCTCCTCGGTGGCGGGGACCTCAGTGGCGGCCTCAGTAGCAGCGGCCTCGGTCTCACCCTCCTTGGGCTCGGGAACAGCCTCGACAGGGGCGGGCTTCTTCTCCTCCTTCTTGCCGAAGCCAAGGTTGCCGAAGATCGAAGTGCGCTTGCGGCTAGCAGAGCGGCGCTTGGAACCCTCCTCCTTGGCCTCCTCCTTCTTGGCCTCCTCCTTACCGACGGGCTCAGTAGCAGCGACCTCCTCAGTGGCAGCAGGGACCTCCTCGGTAGCGGGAGCCTCGGCCGCGGCCTCACTGGTGGGCTCAACAGCGGCAGCGGCCTCGGGGGCCTTCTCCTCCTTCTTCACAGCGGCAGGGTTAAGGGCCTCAATGGTCTTCTTGTAGGTCTCGCTCTCGACAACGGTGTTGGCGAGCTCCTTGGCCTCGGCGATCTTGGCCTTGAGCTGGTTGACCCAGTTGTCGCGCTCGGCGGTGTTGGAGGCCTTGAAGGCGTGCTTGTGGCCCTTGGCAGTGAAGTGGAACTTGGTAGGACCGTCGGTGGCGGGCTCAGAAGCATCGGCCTGCAGAGTAGCTGTTAGCAACATGTAAAGCGACTTCGGCGCATAGATGAAGGTATTCTTACGAGGTGGATGGCGCCGTGGGGAGCAGCCTTGTCAGACTTCTCGCTGAAAAAGAGGAGACCCTTGCCGGTCTCGGCAGCCCAGGCGGTGACGTGGTGCGCAACATCGGCGGCCTTGTCAGCCTTGAAGGTGCTGATGGACTTCAGATCGACGGGCTCGCTTCCGAACCAGAAGAATTTCTTGGAGAAGAGAAGGTTTCTAGTGGTCATAATGTTAGCTTTGCGACTCTCTCAATCAGGCGCGCTCCTGGGGTTATCCTACTTGGGGAAGTTGGCGGGCTGGCCCTTGTGCTCGAGGTGACCCTCCTCAACGGGCTTGACTTCCTCCTCCTTCTTGGCCTCCTCAGCAACAGCGGGGGTGGCCTCGGCCTCGGTAGCCTCAGTAGTGGCGGCGGCAGCGGGCGCTGCCTCTGCGTCGGCGACAACAACGGGAGCCTCAGTGACGGGAACAACCTCGAGGGGCTTGATCTCGGCGGGGACGTCGGCAGTGGTGACAGGCTGAGTCTCCTGGGGGAGCTCAACGTTCTTCTGTTCGTCGGACATTTTGAATATGGTGAAATAGGGATGGGTATCTGGAAAAAAGGAAGAAAAACACAAAGGGGTATTGGGTATCACTGAAGAAAAGACAGCAAGAAAAGGCAGAGAGCGTGCGCTTGGTGGGGGGATTATTACGCGACGTTGCTCTGACACGAGGTGGTGGATGTGTGGGAAGCACAAAAAAATCTCTGGAGGGAGAAGTTGTGATGGCGGGAGGGAAAAGAGAAGGGAAGGGAAGCAGGAGGAAACCGCGTGATGACCCCTGGGGTACTTAAGCTTATTGAAGCCCTGGCAGAATGGGCAATGAGTGGCCTGGCCTAGCAGCTCCCTAGCAGGCAAAAAGTCTGGGCGTACTGACCTTAGTACCGTTCGTTGCCAGGCAGGCCAGGTCAGGACCACACCAAGAAGGGCACGGGAGGTTGGCTTCAAAGGTTTTTCGCTTGCACTTCCACTTCCACTCTTCCACAAGGTCTCCTCGTCACGGTTCGTGGGAAAGAATACGGCGGTAGGACTTCCTGGTGATCTGCGCTCTCCAAAAAACGGCCTGTGACTGGTCGACTGCTTCCCCATTCAAAGCGTCCCGTCACCCCCCTTTGCTCACAAGTCACAACCCCTTCTCTTCTGGACAACGTCCCGTCGTCCCATCTTCCGTTGCCAGTTTCGCTTGCTGCAGGGTCCGAAACGGAACATGAAGTCTTTGTGTAGCGGCAGCTGGCCGGCAGTCGACACCAAGAAGACCCTAGCTGCCTGAGCTGCCTCAGCTATGCGAGGTTGGTGCGAGAAGAAAGAATGCCTGCTTTGACGGAGATGAGAGATGACCCAACTTGGTCCGTTTTGTCCAAGCTGCGTTTTCTTTGCCTATGAGCTAGCCCGACAGGGATGACAATGTGTGATTTTCGCATGCGCTCTGGCTTGCAGTCCTTTCTCGCAGAAAAAAGGCGCCTCTGACTGGCTGCAGTGCCGGCCAGGGTCTCGTCCGCTTAACCAACGATACCTGGCAGGAAAGTACCGGCATTCTTGCTTTCTGCAGGTCAATCTCCCCCTTTCCAACGACCTTGTGAAAGGCGTTGATTGCCCTACGAGAATCCTACGAGAATGGTACCTGCCGATGAGCGTGCATGTAGAAGCCGTTAGCGCCAGGAGACCCCTTAGCGTCTGGTAGCTTAATTAGACCCCCTATCCCCGTGCTCCTCCTCCGTCGATCACGCTATGGAGACGGTGGAGCACGGCGCTTCTTCATCAAACGTACCACTTCCATTCTCTCTGTGTGCTTTTTGCCTGTGTTACCTAATCCTTTTCCATTCCGATTTTTCCATAGTCTCGCACTTTCTTTCGCTCGCCTATTGTGCATATTCGCCGCCGCAGATAGTTTGGGAGGGATATGGCGGTTTGCGATCGAGGCTCCCAACAGCAGGTAGATGGCCGACCAGATATTGTTTACCTTGGTTTCGTCCCCCCCTGCATCATGTATTGAAATGATGGAAGTTTGAACAGCTCGCCCAATCCAACACCACCCGCTATAAATCCGTAAAGGGTTTAGATCCCTTCTCAATCCTTCAGCACTCCACCGTTTTCTCCTATTTCTCAGTCTCGTCCTCTCCACAACGAATAGAACGTAAAACTTACAAAAAAAAAACGAAATACTGGATCTGGTCTGGTCGAGTTGTTCTTGGGTTGGCACTGACCTGGGCAGCTGGCAGGACAAAGCGAGCAAAGGAGGATCCACACCTGAAATTTCCAGGCTTGGCCCTTTTCATGTGCAATCAACCTTTGCTGTCGAGACTCCACTGTGACTGGAACGGTGCTGGCGACTGCTGCGCTGCAATTGAATCGAAATGCCATCGTTGAATCGTTCAGATGAGAATGGTACGGCGGAATCGCTTATGTTGATTGCAATCAGTGGAAGCGCCTGTTTGCGGCGGTGGAGGAGAATGCGACAGAGCGGTGCAAAATATCGACATCACAACGACGTTGGTCGTCTAGGTATGTTAATTGATGATCCAGTTAGTTGAAAGGAGTCATCATCCCTTTTTTTTTTTTGACATTTTGACCGTTCCTAACACGGCGGCGCATTGATCCTTTCGGGATGGAGACCCCGGTTACCAAAAAAGTAACCATGGCGGGAAAACCACATGCGCTTCGACGGCGGGCAAGATGGCTACAATACCTTAACCGGAACTCGAAGTACCTAAGAATGGATGGTTGCCCCGCTCGGAAACGAGCTGAATGAAAATTGAAAACCATATGAAGGCACCTCCACGAGCTCCAGAATAGTATCCTGTTCGCATATTCGTGACTTGTGAAAACTCTTTCTTCCCTTTTTCTAAGAAGAAAAAAACCAGCCAGGAACTGGACAAGCTTGGGCTCAGAAGATGCTAGTATAGTGCGGCCCCGGCAACCTGGAAATCACCATTTGGGTATCCCTTACGGCCTTACCTCCACTCTCAGGGGCGCGATGTAACGGCACCTTTAGGACGCCGCCGAGAACGGTGTTTTGCGAGATTGGCGATGGTGTTCGGAACGAGTCCGGGCCAGAAACTTGATAAACTGGATATCCGGTGGTGACGCCTTCAATCCGAGATGGGTTGGTTCCTGTTGCAAGAGCGGTGAGATGAAGAGATAGATGTTCACAAATTCCTTGTCATATAGCGTACTGACGATTATCTTATCATACAAGCACGCAAATGCGCTAGCGGGTGTGGGTCAGGCTCTTGTCATGTCCTATCGTTTGTGGATGCAAAAGATTAAAGTCAACCCAACGACTTTTTGTTGGTCGTTATAACAGGGCTTTTCCGGGCCATGTTTGGCTGGATCAAACGTCTTCCCTTCCAGTCGTTTGAAGGCTGACGGTTCGCTATTGTTTGTTTCGAAGAGTTCTTTCAGTCACGCAACGGCTCACCAGGAATGCATAAGATGGGGTTTAGCCATGGGCTCCTCTCGTGGTCTGATGGGCGCATAAAAAAACACAGCTCGAGCATTTGAGAGGTCGATGGCGTTCCCACACATGCAACCACCATCCCGTACGCATGATCTCTTCTTTGCAGCTGGCTCGGGCGGGGTTGCGCCTGTGCTTTTCAGGAGACGTCACCGGACAGCTTTTGAGCGATGATTGTAATGCGCCGCACACCTCGATGTGCCGGCTCTGAGATGGTGTGTCAGAGAGGTGTCAAGCTCCGTTTTAGACGACGTCCGATAACGGCACGGCGCCGTTTCCGGAGAGCATGCTGATGAAGGAAGAAAAAATAAGTTTTGGATTGGTGCTACAATTGCCATTTCCCCGCCGTCGCCGGTCGTGATCCCGAACTTGACCGTGCCGCCGAGTCTCCAGCCGGGTACCATTCGGCTCTGGGCCAGGCTGTCCCTGAAAGCTTTGACCGCTGCTCTCACGCCCAGGCCCAGCAACGGCCCGGTCCACTTTTCCTCGAGCACAAGGGAGGTTGAAAACCTGACGGTGAGTCGGTGAGGTTCCCCCCTTGCCTTGCTTGCCTTGCCTGCCTTGCCTGCGTTGCCTACAATGCTTCCGTCCGAAACGGAGGTGAACAAGCCCAGTACCTACCGGCAGCCGACGATGGTGACGGGCAAGGAGCTCGAACGGGACGGGAAGGTTGGATGTGCGACGAGACTCACCTGCGACCTGAATGCCTGTCCTTCGGGGTTTCAAACAGGTGTTCGTCAAACCAGACTCGGATCCAGGAGAGGAAGAATGGACAAGCCACTTGTTCGCCGCACCCGGCCGGCCATTATGTATCTTTTCCATTCGCCGTTTCACATTGATGATTCCCGATTTGTTTTCATTTGTCTTCCAAAACCTAACTTTCCACCTCGGAGCACAACGTGGGCGCCAGCAGGTTAGAGCGCCTAGCAGTAGCGTCAGGTACAGAAGGGCTGCACTGTGGATTCGAGCATGGCCCCCCTGACAATTCGGTTCAAGCTCCGTTTTCCTCTTGATGAACTCCGACAGACGGGACGTGTGACCGATTGCAAGTGTAGCCGGAAGGGAGGGGGGGGACACGATCAAAACCTATCCTTATATTTTTTCATCTACACCATACCTGTAAGCTTTCACTACGACAAATATATCTTCAGTGTTTTTGACCACACATTTCATCACCACCTCATGTTGGTGTCATGCATGGCCTGAGCTCACGGGCGGGTCCGGGCCCGTTCGCATGTGGGGTCTTTTCAATGGGTTTTAGCTCGCCAAGCCCCGCCCTCTCTTCAACTTCCACATGCAACTACCTAAGTGAACAACGACAATCCGAACCTCGACTGTAACAACCAACTCAAAACCATGGAAGATTATCGCCTCAACGTCCGATAACCCTCGAAAAGCACCGACGATAAACAGGTGGCGTCCAAATTCTCCGATGTCCGATCCTTCTCATTGCCCGAGACCCGTCTTGGGCGTCGGTATCTCGTGCCTCGTCCTCAGACCTCCTGTGCCCCTCTCATCGAGTAACCCAACCCGTCGATCAAAGCGATCAAACACCCACATTTCACACCATGTGACCCGGCACCAAAGACGCACTAAGACACGGGCGTGGGACGTCACGTTGACAAGCAAAGATTTCCCCCGTCGGTGATTGGATCGACAAGAATCGACATCAACCGCTTAACAGAAACCGTTTTTCGCCTTTCCGAGTACCGAAGCCTTTTCAGTTGTATGGATCGTGATCACGGAAAATATGACGAACTTGTTGCTCGCGCTCTGAGGACTGGGAGACACTCTCACCAAAACGCCCTTGAGGATATGGTTGAGGAGAACACTGAAGTGCTGATGATACGCGGGGGTGGTGGCACAACATCCCTGGCTTCATCTATGATCGTAAGTCTGCTCTATTTTGGGCGCACGTGCTATCGTCAGATTGTTGCTTTAGTCGCCTCGCATACACACGAGCACATACTACATCCGCTAGATCTCGATTCAATCGCAAGTTATCTGCCAACCAGCCCTTCGTTGTTCCTATCTTCTTTCCGGCTATCAGCAGAGGAGCATAGGTACTCTGGGCATGGACCGATATCGCACCTTGACCCGTCAGCGCCACCACTTGTTCTGTCGTCTTTCCCGGGAGCGTTGAGCGTCGTTTATCTTGTCTGCTTATATTTCCATTACTTAATTCGGCAGTCTGTCGAAGCACCTGACATGTTTTGCCGCTCGGTTCCCGTCCAGGCAGCCCACCTGCATGCACCTCCCATCGTCCCGTTTCCCCCTGCGCCCGTTCCCTTGCGTCGGGCTTACTCTTCGGGTCAAGTTCACGTACAGGAGCATCAAACCACATCGAAAGATTTGGAGCTCCGGTCCTTGGTGTACATTTACCTTATGCGGGGTGTACCGGCTATCAACAAGCCAAAGGACGTGAGGGCATTCCGCCTTCAAAAACAACCCACCACTAGCTCGCTTCTGTGATGTGTGGGCGGCCCTGATTGTCGTGAGCTTTATCTTATCGTGGGTATGAGGCTGTGGGCTATACAGGACAGTCAATTGGTGCTTGTGTGCTTCGCAGATTATCCTTTCCAGATCCCTTCACATGACCGTTTCGTGTTCGGCCGCCCTTCCGTTCTCAACAGAAGTTGAACAATCCAGAACCGTTCAGCTTCGTCCAGTCGCACATTTTCTCAAGCACCATCTATACCCCCTCACTATTTGTCGTCGGTAACCACGCAAGGCCTGTAGGGCCTGCCAATCATTGGGCCTATACCCGATCATTTCGATACATCTTCCTTACACTGCGTTGAGATCCTTACACGCCGTTCTGCAAGCGGGAGTGCATAGCGCATGCGGTCTACCACGCGCGCGCTATACCGAGTCAAGTGCAGCTTACCACAAAGCGACTCGAGTACATGAGGATTGCGTCGACTATTTGCTCTCTTTCTTCCTTTCGTGTGCTTTCCCAGGTCTCTGCGAAGGCACTGAAGTGATGATGGATACGGCAGGTGTACACCGTACCACGGCGTGTGAGACATACAAGATCGCTGCGGAGAGTCCCGGTTCCCGTCCTTCTTGGATATCAACAACCGTTGGCCAGACCGTTCTTCGGCAAGGTGGTACGAGTTCATTTGAGGACGCTAGGCTACCCGATTGCTGTGGTGAAGATAAGGGTTGAAAACTCGATTGGGGTGTTTACGCTCGTCTTGGCCGAGGCAAATGCGAGCATAACGGGATGTGTTAATTCAACTCGATATAAGTTGCGTACCTGGCATTCTAACCCGGCGTATTCATTGACAAAGCCATTATTTTAGTCGGGAAAGTGCGTCACTGCTTAAACCCTCAGTGCTTGGGAACTTGCGTGCTAGTTTGGCTCCATACGACAGGTATTTACTCCGATCAGAGTAAAGCCGAGCGAAGGATGGCCAGTGCCCATGGTCAATTTTGGATTTCGCTGCATCATGTCACGAATTGAGCACCGTAGCTGCTATGAGTACATCCTCAGTTCCTCTTTTTACATGTAGTCACCGGAAGTGAGTATTCGCTGCTCTCTCTCCAAAACCGCGTTGGTTGGGGATTGTGCCTTGCTATGCTGCCCTACCTGGACACTCACATATTTCGCACGTCGAAGCCAACTTGAAGTTGGATCAAGCAGTCCCATACGTAGGAAGTTGATGATACATGTCTTTCTATTGCAGTATCATATCCGTTCTCCCCTCATATTTCCACATCCCGCTCCTGCCTCGAAGTGCCCGGTATTCTGTCTTCAAGCCATCAGATCTCTCTCACATACAAATAAGGAAGGAACTTTGGTGAAATCCCCTCCCTTGCGCCTAATCCCGTGGTACCAGATGCCAATGCCTGTTTAGACTTATGAAATATAGACGGGCTGGGTGTGCTCTTTCCGTCTAAACTTAGAGTGGATACCTACTTATTGCAGGTTCTCATGTCGGCCGACTGTTGTACCTTCCTATTGTCAGACTCCTGAGCCCGCAGAGCGGTTATCGATGAATGCCCTTTCTGTGAACGGTGAGAGCATCAGGCGGGGTCTGTTGCTGCCTCTCTCCAAGTCGTCCCATTACCATCCCATCCAAGCGCAACACATCGTGCCCAATCCCGCATGTAAGGTAGGCAAACCTAATGAACGGTGTACCTTCCAATTGGAGTTATCATCCGAACATACCAAGGCAAACAGTCTTGAAAATCAGCCGGTGAGCAAACCTATACAATAGGTGAACAGTCTATTCATCTGATTTCAGGCTGACCAGGATTCCACAGGTCGCCGCGGACAGGCAAAGGCAAAGTTTCTCCATTGAAAAACAAAGGTTTCTTCCATCCACATTCACCTCCCCGACAGATATCTCCGAGAGACCAAACCTTCTCATTAACCTGTCCATTCACGCCTCCCGCAAAATTTCCCAAACTTAAACTTGGACATCCTCCATCCTGCTCCCCCATAATACTCTCCCACTTCCCACTTCTATCCTCAGATCTCGAGGCTTCGCCATCTCTTCCCACCCTCACCTACGCCTTGTCCCCCAACCGCTGAAACAAGGCCGCCCTTTTCCCTTCTGCATCCACGCACAAACTGTGCTGCTTCCTACCACCAACGACTGCTGCTCTCGCATTGTTTCACATTCACCAACAGAAACCCATCAACCATCTACCGCTTTTAACCTGAAAGTCTGAGCAATTTGCTCTCGACACCATGGCAAAACCCCGTACCTCGAAGGCCAAAGGCCGGCGAGGAAACACGTCAACGCAAGCCGCCGGCTCCAAGCCACTGCAGCCTACCACAGACTTGATCAATCAGACGCAAGTCACTAGTCGCGGCAACTCGGAGACGCCTGGCCAATCTGGCTCCGGTGATGGTAACGATAATACTGGTCAATGGAATTCTTTTCAATCGGAGAACGCGAGCAATACATGGGAGACTGTCACTAGCCAATGGGATAAGGGCTGGGATACGGAGAAGACGTCTGTCGACAACCAGGCTGGCAAAATTTACCCTCTCCCTGGGACCATCGTCGACTTTTCCCGCCCGAAATCCGACTTCTTTCCGGAATGTCAGCTGCCCCCAAAGCAGAAGCCTGCGAGTTACGACAGCCTCCTCGAATTGGCAAGAACAGTATGCAATTTCTTAGCAGCAATTTCCGGAGAGCCAGCGGCTGACTTTGCCTTTTCACAGACTCTTCGCCCCAATTTGCCCAACCGACGCTTGTTCTCATACAATCGAGAGTGGATTTCTTTGGGTGACAGAAATCCCCAAGATGTGTACAACATGGTACACGAGCGTGATCTCCTTCGGCAACTCCCTAGAGCCCGCAAAGAGGCTTCTCAAGGCCAGCTTTGGGGCATCAAAAAGCGTTACCGCAAGGCGAACCGAGACAATGCATTCCGCTTGATGCAAGCTAGCAAACATTGCGAACCGACATTGCTCCTGGCGCCTGCTCCGACCCCCGGCGTCTTGAATACCTCCAAGCCCATCAAGGCTGAACATGGGAAGAACCCAAAGAACAAAGAGAACTGGCTCATCCGTCTCATGAGCATCCCGGAAATCTTCAACAAAGTAGTGGACGACATCGAACCTACCGTTGCCGACCTGACATCATTGGCAATGGCTTGCAAGGACACCGCCCGATTGACCAGTGATCGGTTCGCAGTTTGGGACTTCTCTTCGGGCAACTTCCATACTGAGGAGAGTTATAGGAACGGAGCGGGCGGAGTACGGATGAATACTTTGATCATCACACCAATCACAAAAGTCGAAGCTGCCAGCCCTCGAGACAAGCCGTTCGAGCAAGAGTTCAAGTTGTTGACCAAGATGGTTCGTACCATGTGTTCCACTCTCACGAGTTTCCGACACTTGATTCTCGACCAGATCCCATATCTCAACGTTGATCTGGTAAGGTTGATGGTCAAGTCGACACCAAATCTTGAGAGTATCGCTATTACGCGCTGCAAACAGCTTGATATTACCAAGCTCGACTCCCTCCTTTACATCATCGAGTCAAAGCGGAGGCTTGCAGCCACCGGTCGCCACAAGAAAGTCCGCTTGGATTTCCACCCGTATTTTTTTGAGGGTCCAACTTCTGCGCCCAACACATTTGGGTCTTTTGGGTTGACCTACCATAAGCCAACCTTTGACGTGCCGAAGGCTGTCTTCGCTTGGATTTTGACCTGCTGGGTCCTTGCCGACTCGGTCGGTGTCGACCTTCTCAGTGACAGCTCCGGAATTTGGCACTTCATTCGCCGTCTACCTGGTCCAGATCCATTTTGGGCGTACAAAGCTCGTGAAGCGGTCTTGACATGGGATCGTGATCGTAAAACGGATTCTTGGGGATTCGAAACCACCAGTCGCCTGTGGAACGATTTGGGCGCCGCAGTCTGTGGTGATACAACCGAGAAGATTCCTCATGAGCCGAACCGGAGGGTTTGCAGTGGATGCATTACCCTTCTTCCAGATTATCTCTTCGCTGACATCAAAAACCTTGTCTGCTGGGGATGCAGGATGGGGGCGTTTGTGGCGAACCATGAAGATAGCCATTTCCGTGATCGCACAAACCGCGTTGTGGAGATCTGGCTGGGCAACCGGAAGCAATGGCCTATTCAGAGACTCTATCATCTACCCTGCGACGAGTTTGAGGAGAGAGATGCCCTTAATATGGCGAGGTTGACCGACAAAGCTTGGCGGTACGAGCTTTTTGAGTTCAAACCGGGCATGCCCCGATTCCCACAGGCGATACACTGGAAAACGCATCTGTCTTCAACCAAGCGGACGAGAGATCTTTTGTGGCCATTGACTGGACCGACGAACAATCGCGAGGGTGGTCCCCAGTACGAAAACCCATATCTACAGGCTGGGGTACATGATTTGTCGGATGAGCAGACGGAGAAGGAAGTTCGCGACCTGGACAGAAGAAATCGTCGTGATTTCTTTGGCATTTACGCCCATGATATTCGGCACTTGCCTGATTTGGAGCCGTATAATCGCAACTGGGAGGCAAGAGAAAGGGCCAAGGCGGTTTGGAAGAGAAAGGCGGCGTCTTATTCGGGGGGTTGGTAGACGACACTGGTTCTCACGTCCAGGACGCATCGCTCGGATATACGGATGTAGATGGATATTTATATATTATGCGGATCGGCCACTCGTCTTTTCTTGGCCCTCGATATGGGAAGCTTGCTATAATCAGGCAGAGATTCATTTCTCCTTCATTCTATGAACGATCGAGCGGGAGGGAACGAACCAGTGTCATCACAGGACAGGGCTCAGGTTTGGTGATGATGACACTAGGTTTTCAGGCCATCTTGTTGACGATGGAGGAAAGAGGGTCGACATTGAATCATGACTGATGGGTTATTGAGGGAGGGCAAGTTTGTTTCTAAGAGCCTCGCCAGTCTTTCAAGTTTCACCTTTCTCAAACTTCGCTAGGTTGCTCCACAAAACCTTCCTTGACTTGAAGGGCTTTCGATGGTTGGGTGTTAGCAGAATACCTAGTTCCTAGGAAATCAAACTCACGTGCAAAACAAAAAGCGAGATTCCACAATAGACCTGAGTGACACTGACGTTCAACGGGTAGGGGAATAAAGTGAACTAAAGTGGATGGTGACATCATGCTCAGCACCCAGTCTCCCGAAACAAGCTCGACGGAGAGTAAGGAAGGTGTCCAAGGCCTCGTGAACCGAGAGCATATTGAACAATAGCTATGATCGTGTAAGCGACAATCACTAACAACAATCACGTCAAAGATACCGATGGGGCTGAATAAAGATAGGGGTATCATAGTTAACAATCAGACAATACTCGCTAACACGCTAATCATACAATCAAACAAACAACACAAAACACCAAGGCAGATTTAAGGATCAAACCTCACTCTCAGAAACAACATCCTCCTTCGCCTTTTCCTTCCCCTTTTGCCTCTTTCTCTCGCTCGCAGTCTTCTTCTCCGCCTCATCCATCATGGCCCTCGCCTTCTCCTCATCCTCACCAGTCCTGACCGCCCCAGGCACATTCGTAACATGCCTCAAGTTTCCGAAACTCAAACAGTCACTGATCCTCTTCGTCCCGCTAAACAGCATCACCATCCTCTCAATCCCGCAACCCCACCCGCCGGTAGGCGGCAATCCGGACTCCAAAGCTTGGACATAACTCTCGTCCACCTCCATCGCCGACTCTCCCTCTTCGTTGTACACGCCAGCGGCTAAGCTAGCCTCGCGCTTGGCGGCGTTGAGCTGGTCGAGAAACTTGGCGCGTTGCGAGGCAGGATCGTTTTCTTCTTCGTACATGTTCGCTAGCTCTTTGCCGTTGACGAAGAGCTCGGTGCGCGCGGAGACGCGTTGGCCTGTCTTGGGGCAGACGAAGGACTTGGAGAGCGGTGACATGCAGACTGGGTGGTGGGTTATGAACAAGGGTCTTGTGAGGGAGTAGGGCTCGAGGAACTCGGCGGCTAGGTTGTCGAGGAGTTTGGAGAGGGTGATGTCGGGCTTGTTGAGTCCGGGGACGTCGATGTTCTTCTCCCTTAAAAGGACGAGAAGATCCTCGCGCGCTGAGGGGGCGGCGAGGTCGGGGAACTTGAAGCCGAGGGCGGACTCCAAGGCGGGTATGAACTCGAGTTGTTGGAAAGGACGCTGGTATTGTGACATGTCGATGGCGGGGAGGGAGTCGAGCTTGGTGGCGATCAGGTCGCGGCAGTGCGAGGCGGCGCCGCAGAGGAGTTCCTCGGTCAGTGTGATCAAATCGTCCAGGTTGGCATAGGCGTTGTAGAACTCGCACATGGTGAATTCGGGGTTGTGTGTTTGGTCGATGCCCTCGTTGCGGAAGGCAGGGCCCAGCTCGAATACCTTGTCGACGCCGCCGACGACGAGACGTTTGAGCCAGAGCTCGGGGGCGATGCGCATCGCGAGGTTCTTGTTGACCGAGGTCTCGGAGGCGGCGGTGGTGAAGGGCCGGGCGGTGGCGCCGCTGGCACTCTCGGCGAGGATGGGGGTTTGGAACTCGAGGAAGCCACGCTCGTGAAGGAAGTCGCGGAGGTACTTGATCAGGTGCGATCGTAGCCGGAGGGTGTCGATGGTCTTGCGGTTGACCAGCATGTCGACGTGACGGTGCTGGATCCGAACTTCCTCATCCTCCAGCTTGAAGGGCAGGGGAGCCAATGCTGGGGTTAGGAGCTCAGGCAGCCTTGTGGCTTCGATACTCAGTTCACCAGTTGGCGTCTTGGTTGCTCGCCCGGTGATGGCTGTGGAAGGAGAAGAGGTGCACGGTCAGCATGGCGCTGTCATATGATGGGACATGAACAAGGGGAAGAGGCCATTTATGGGAACAGAATCACGTACAGACAATATCGCCTCTATTCAACAATTTCGCAAGCGTCTTAAATTCTCCTAGCTCGACTCCTGTGGCTTGTAACTTATTGAAGTTACAGAGTCCCTGCACATGTTCGAACTCGCCTTTGAGGTCGAGGAACATGAGCTTGTTGCCAGCCCGACGGACGGACTGGACCCGGCCATGAATGATGACCTCTTCGTCGGCATGCTTGCCCATCTCAACATCCTTGAACTTCTCCCGGAAGATGGGGATCCGCATGGGCGCACCGCCTTCATGGCGAATGCGAGGATACTTGAGGGCATTGGACTGTATCAACTCGTGCTGCCGAGCCAGGTGGTAGAAGCGCAGGTACGCCGCGTTACGGGCGCCCACGGGCTTCCACTTCCAGGCGTACGGCCGCAAGAACTGAAGACAGGGAGTAGATGAATTCATTATTGCGTCTATTGATATTGTCATGGTTGGTTAGCATGACATGTCTTCCAGAACCAAGTAGATGTAGTTGACAACAAGTGGTGTGTGGGTAGAAGGTTCAGAAATGGAGCATAGTGTGATCATGCACGCGCAAGCGCGTGTCAGTCGCAACGGTTCTAATGTTTTGGCATGATCATCATATAAAGTGGGCGTGTGATTGTGTATCGAGAAGAATGTGTTGTTGGTAGACTTACAATCATGGTGGTTGCCCCAGTGTGTTTTGCCCACCTGGAGCTTGATGAAGAAGAGAAAGATTTGTCTCGGCACGATGCGTTTTATATCGTACATTTTTTTTTCTGCCAGTGCCCCGTTCCCCTAGCTCCAGTCTGCGGGCCTCTGCCAAACCTGGAGCGACTCTTGTGTAAGAGGGGTCGTAGCCAATCAGAGCTCTCAATTGCTACTCACCGAGCGTCACCGGTCTTCACCTTTGGTCCCGACCTTGCCGAACTCGGGCCTTACCGTGAGGGCGCGGAGGTCGCAGCCGAGCATTAGCCGCGCCCGTACCGCCTTTCTGGGTGTGTGGGTCTACGGGCAGAAAGCGGATCCAAAAGTTCTTTGAGCCAAGAGCAGTTGCCCTGGCGGGAAGCTTGTTGCGCTCGCCCACGAAGGAGAGTTGTCGTCGCTTCGCTACCTAGAACAGAGCCGCTGACATCAACCTACCCGCGACGCATCACCCTCCATCCCAAAGTAGGTTCCAAAACCCGGTCTCAAATATCAACAACCTACAACACCAACAACCAAAGCTCCCCTAACCACCACGAGCTTTGCATATTAACAGCGGCACTCCAGACCCTTTTTTTCGAGTCCCGTCAAATCAATCCATCACAATGTTCGGACTCGGTAGGCCGCAGCCCACTTCGGCCGAGAAGATTGCCGCCGTTGAGAACGAGCTCAAGGTTGTCGCCGAGATGCACTCCCGGTATGTTTTCTCTTTATCTTTTGCTGCATCTTTTATCCCTTCTCTCCTTCCACCTTGACCTTCTACCTCTGTCTCAAGTTTACAACCCTCCAATTACATCCTCTTATTACCCCATCATCCAACCGTCCCCTACCATACCCACAACCACAACCACCAAGCCACTGACTAACTCTCCCCCTTCCAAATAAACAGCATGGTCAAGATCTGCACCCTCAAGTGCCTCGACAAGACGTACCGCGAAGGCGACCTCAGCAAGGGCGAGTCCGTCTGCCTCGACCGCTGCGCCTCCAAGTTCTTCGAGACGCACCAGAAGATCTCGGACCAGCTGCAGAAGGAGACCCAGGCCCGTGGTGGAGGTGGCTTCGGCATGTAAAGCGTGTTTGGAATAGTGGACAACGAAGAAAAGTAGAAACAGTTATACCCAGCCTTTCGATCCGGTTTCCCCCAGTCTTCAGTTCTCGGCGGAGAACACGCAGAGCAGGCAGGAGGAGAGAATGGGGTTGGGAGTGTCCAAAGATTGCTCCCGTGTATTATACAGCTCAACACTATGGGATTTCGATCTCTTTGGAAATATAGGACGGGATAAAGACGAAATAGCGCACATCTGCGGCGGCTTTCAAATACTGACAAACCACTCGATTCAAGAAAATGCTCCCGATGACGTGGGATGATTTTTCCAAAATGCTTCGGCTAATGAGAGCAAGTGGCAGATTCGATCCTCAAGGTCATCAAATGCTGCCAGTAATGAACATGTTCAAGCCGTTTGCCTTTAAAGAACCATCCGCCTGGTCTTTCGACCATCGAACATTAGCTTTATCCATTAGCTACAGCTATACCCAACCCCTTCCTCCTCCTCCGCCCATGTCTATATTTATGTATGCAAAGTCTGTCCTCTTCGACGTGACTAAACCCGGGTATTGTTGGATTCCTAACCACAACAGGCCGGAAAGTTGAGTAAACAAAGGAAAGAAAGAAATCAAACGATAAGTCTGGTGGGTTGACTGCAACTTCCCAAACTGAAGACGAAAAGAAAGAATCAAACAGGCTCCATGTATCCATCAATGACCTCCCACTTCCAGCTTCCATGCTTTGTGAGAGAAGCCAAACCTATGCGAGTCCCCCAGTATACACAAATCAAACCGCAAAACACACGGCACTGACTTATCTCTTCCCGAGACAACTACCATTATCCAAGAAACCCCCATCTTCCTCGACAATAACACACTACAACCACAATAACCACCGTCCCACACCCACCACCCCCCTCCCCACTCCAAGGAACACCCTCGCAATCATCACCACAAACCACACATACCACATAAACCCGACCAGCACCCACTCAACCGCCAACCACCCGGCCCTCCGCACCCATCTAAAGCGCCTCCGCCGTCTCCTCACTATCCGGTCAATCACGTCCACCACCCTTTTCACCTTCAGCCGCTGGTGCGTCATCAGATCGCCGCCAGCGTCGTCCGCCTCCTCGGCCGCGCGCCTCGTCATCTCCGTCAGCTCGCCGTTCAGTCTGGCTCGCAGCGCTTCGACGCGGTTGGTCATGCGGGGCGCGGTTTGGGTCTGGAAGACGGCGACGGAGGACTGAAAGGCTGTTGCAGAGTTTTGGATGGATGTAGATAAAATGTTGGCGGCTAGGGGGAAGACATCGGTTTGGGCGACGGGCTGGGCGAGAAGGTGGTGATGGGTGGAAGGGTCTGGGGAGAGGGCGACTATGTCTGGCCAGGAGAGACGGGAGTGTTTCGGTTCCGTCGTTGTGGTGGCGTTTTCGCCCTCGGGCTTGATGGAAGAGGTGTTCAAGAGCTTGCGGGCTTTAGCGCGCCTGTCGATTTCCATTGCGTGGATGCCGGAGCTTAGAAGGAGAGCCCGTAATCGGGCAATCTCCCGCTTGGAGACGATGGTTTGGGGAGGGACAGGCGTGGCGTTCTCTTCTCTGTCGGCTATGGACCAGCGTCCTGCTGAAGAAGCATTGGAGAGTTGGCGATCTTTGGCCATGGATAGCATGGCGTTCAGACGAGCGTCGGCGTCCCGTACACCACCAACGTCTGTGTTGACGCTGCTCTTCCGCGAGCCCTCCACGTCAGATACGTCGGAATTCCCCCATGGATGCGAGCGGGCGATCTCCAGTGGACGTAGACCTGGAGATGATGTCGGTGATGCATTCTGAACGTCAATCTTGGGCGGTTTCAGCAGTTCAAAGCGGGAGGACTGACGACTAAGCGGTCGCGAAGGGGGACTAGCGCTAAGCAAACCAGTCTGTTGTTCGATCGAGCCGCCAACGGATTTGGACTTGCTATGATGCTTTTCCGCGGTGGGTATGAACTGTGGCATGACATCCAGGTAGCTCTTCTCCCCGTTCGCCTTGCCGTGGTTGGACGGACTATGACCAACCTTTCGTGGTTGCGAGCTAGGTAAGGACCTGGACCGTCCTCTGCTCTCCGCATCAGACTCATCTGAAGAACTGTACTCGTCCACGGGACCTGGGACTGTCTCTTTTCGCCAGAACATATCGCTGACTTTGGAGACACCGCTACGCAAGAAACTATCGATGCGTTGGCCCCGGAATAGCCCTTTCAAGCTACTGCTTCCATCTTCCCGAAGTTTGTGATTTCCAGTACTCTTGCTCGACTTTTGGCTAGAGTCGGTTCCTTTCGTCACTGTCTTGCGAAGAGGACTGCGGGAGGCCCTTCGTGAAAGCATGCCAGTTCCGGGGCCAAGAGTTCCGGGGGATTCTACCGGTTGCCGATCCGACAGAAACTGTACTGATTCGGTGTTCTCTTCCTTTCCGACATGTGATGGGAGCTCAGCCAAACGCTCGCTGCTGAGATCTCGGAATATGCTTCTAACTTTGGTCAGGGGGTTTCTGCTCGGTGAACTCGCTATCGGTGAGCTTGGTCTCGTCGACCTTGGCGAAACGTCCATGCCCAGTCCAGGAACCAGTACGTCATGCATTGGCCGCAAGTCGGGCGAATATGGTGGTGATGTATCGTAGTCAGTTGAAAACCGCCTATCCCCATTCAATGACCCAACGCCAGTTCGTCCAGCGAGAACTTGTGCCGGGGCTGGCTTGGCTTGAAGCTTGAAGTAAGAGCCCTCCAAGTCAGCCGGCTCAGAGCGGGATGCCGGCCTGCGGCCATCAACGTTGTCAGCGCGGTTAGGCGTCGGTGTAATCCGTGCCCTCTCCCAATCCTTCTCGGATATTCCCACTCCGGCATATGGCAGCTTCAACCGCTGCGTTTCCTGGTCATAGAGGGGATGCGCTTCGATATCTCTCTGCTCCTGAGCGATCATGTCTTCCATCTGTCTCGCCAGTATGTCCTTACCACTACTGGAGATAGTGCCGTGTCTGCCCCGCCGCTTCCGATCGCTGTCCGTATCAGACGACTCTGAAAATGACCCTCTATGAATCCGAAGAATGTCGCGATTATATATGGTGCTGTTGGCGCGGTGGTGGGACCCCTTGAGCGCCCGAAGTTTCTGTTGCGCTTTATCCCGAGCTCGACTTGCACTAAAGCCGTACGGTTGTTCATGATGCGCCTTTTGCGTCGGTTTTTGTTCTACAACCTGGGGTGGCTGTTCCGTGCGAGCCTTATCTAAAGCCGTGAGGCTGTTGGAGTTGGAAAAGATCTTGCTTGAGCCTGGGGTATCATCTCTTGAGAGCGAACGGTAGATTTCGGCACCACCTTGCGGAAAGAGGCGCTTCCAGTTCCTATCCTCCAGAAGGAACTTATTGTCGTCCTGTTCAAGCCAGTAGATGTCTGCGATCATATCCGCCGGATCTACGGCCCAGTCAACCCGTGGTCGTTTCAGTTTAGGCATTGCTGTTGTCGGCCTAGAGCCGAGGGACTGGGGAGAATTCTCCTGAGAGAGAATACGAGCCGGAGAGAATGGGGGTATCGAAGGATTTCCCGGTACTCGGTCCTGACCCTTGGCGATCCATTTGGCTACTTCATCAACCCATTCGGAAACCCTTTCAACATCATTGAAGCCCTGGCCCTCCCCGTCCAGAGCCTTCCTCTCGCGAGCCCGAATTTTTCTGTTGCGAATATACTGTAGCGGATTATAATGTCGGCCAATTATTGTTTCGGTGTCATTGGTGGGTACTCTGGAAGGGAAGTTAGAGCCATTAGGCGTCAGGGGAGGGCTAATGGTGGAAGATGTTCTTGATCGGTCGGCCTTTAGGGGGGGCAGCAGCTCTAGTATTCGTCTATATTGTGCCATCAACCCCAAGTATTCCCTTGCTTTTTGCGCTCTCCCCAAGGTCGACTGGGAAAAGTGGTATTGATATGGTTCGAGATCGGCTGGAGCTTGTAGTGACCTTGCGGATGCGAGGCGCGGTGAATGGTCGGGTCTAGGTGACATATTCCGCGAGACTCTCCTTTGCTGTTGCAGGTGTTGTCGAAGACTTCCTCCGGTACTGTTTTCCGGCACCGGCCCTAGTCTTGGAGGCACTGGCTGAGAGATGATCCTCCGCGACGCTATCCTCCTTGATTCGCTCAGGTTAAGCGCCATATTCACGATCTGGGCCGACTCCATATCCAGGGGCGCCATGCTTGTTCGTGGGGACGGAGTCGCCCCAATGACCGTTTCACCTGCCAGAGAGCCTCGGTTTGACGTGACAGCACTGCCATTGAAGGAGGGTGCTTGTCGAACAGATGGCTCAGCTGTCGATCCCGAGCGCTGAACAAGCCCCAAGCCCACCTCGTTCGAAGGACCGGTACGCTTGTTCCGGCCAGGCGACCTGTCGAGACCATGCTTAGTGATCCTATTCCTACTAGGCTCTAACAAGCTCTGCCTCTTGGGTAGCTGTAACTGGGTATTTGGAGGGTGTGCGCCGAAGACAGGATCGGAAAGGAGAAAGGCGCCATTCGTTCTGTGCTTATGAGGGCGGAGGGCGCCTTTGGAGGGGAGTCGCTGATGGGGCGGTATGATGGCGTCATCGCAGTTGTCGTCGTTGTCGTCGTTGAAATTCGAGGAGGTCACAGAGACGTCGGGGAGGTTGTTCGTAGTGACCTGGTGGTCCTGGCCAGAGATGGCCGTCGGGGCATGGTCGTGGCGATGGGGAACGAGGAGGTCGGGTTGCTTGGTTGCTCGGCGCGGACGAAGGTTGGATGATGGGCTGGCATCTTGGTCGGTCATTGCTGTGCTGCGCCGTTCATATGCCACGTCTTCAGAGGAAGCGGGGAATGATGAACTAGAGTCGCATGGAATGGATAATGATATGCATCGTTGTCAGTTTTGCCGTCGTTGGTGTATGAGATAGGTGAAGAGGATGCGCAGTCCGTCTTGGCTTCCGAGGCGACTTGTACGGGCAGCTCCTCTATTCTAGCCTCTCGGTTGAGCTTCGTCGCCAGGTGTCTCCGTCTTGTCGGTCGGTTCTCGTGATAGTCGAATGTGTCTGCAGCAGCAGTCTTGTGTTCTGGCTGGCTGGGCTGGGCGCTTCTTCCGTGGCTTCAGTCTGCCATGTGAACACAAACCAAGACAATGGCCAACGTACCTAACGACGTCAGACGGGCCAAGGTACCGATGCAGTGCTATGCTGAATGTGTCGTGAGCCACTTTCTATTCGCCGAGCGCACTGTAAGATGGCTGCAAGAATACCTCTAGCGGCGCATGTCAGGGGGAGGAACAATGGCCCGATTTCCGGCTCTTGGTACGAAGGGAGTGATTCGATGGATGCGATGCGATGGGGATTGAGACAGATGGGAACACGAGGTTGAAATCGAAAGTCACCTTCAAGACAATGCAGTTGCATGCTCTACGTTCGGGTGCGATACGGGGCTGTGTCTCCCGAACGCTTCCAGTCCTCCGCCTCCATTCTCTCCAAATGTTCGGCGGATGTTCCACTCGTGCTCCCACCCAAACCCGTCACTGCCACCCACCCGTTCCATCGCTCACTGCTTCCTGCTGTTGCCCGTTGAAACGGGCGGATCGTCCTTGCTGTGTCATCGACTTTCGGCAGTTCATAGGGGGCCCCCTGGCATGCCTGCCTGCAAAAGAGCCAGAAAACGAGGAAGTGGGGCAGGGGCAGAGTTACCCCACTGTTACCCGCTATGGATCATGTTCCCTTGGGCCTGTTTGGGAGCCACTGACAACCGCAGGGCCTGGGCTGTTGTTGTTGACTTTGATGCATGTCGGGTTGTAAAGCGTATTCCCATCACTGCATTCTTGCATCTTCACATGGGCAGTATTGTGATTTGCATGTCACACTTCGAGGTCGATACCTTATGTACTTCTCGGTGGTTGTATCTGCCTCTACATATTCTAGATGTTAGGTACACAACTGGATGGCGGTTGATCTGCGAGAAGGAAAGAAACCCCACTGCTCTCGTTGCGATGTGATGAACAAGGGGGATTCCCATTTCCAACATCCCAACCGTCCAACAATTCTTTAGCGGTGAGCTACTGTCGAAGCCATTGTCCCCAACAAAGGAGGCAGGATGGTTGTGTTTCAAGCATGGAGAGCAAGGCGATAACATACCCAGCGCGTTTACCGCCAAGCTTATAGGACGTCCAAGAGATCGAGAGACACAATGGATCCAACTTTGGTTTGCCTTACTTGGGGGCATTACAGGTTGGCGGTAGGTATGGGTGTACCTATGTACTTCTTGGACGGTCATGTGCATGGGACTTTGGGGTCCAGATTGCTGGGTTCAACGCATTGGATGTTTACCTAGTTAACTCTATCTGGCCCTGAGCAAGGCAGCGCCATAGGTGAGATTAAACCGGCTTGAAAGAAATTCCGCTTATGTATGAGGTTGAAAAGCCAAATTAAACAATACTGGCGAGATGCCCCATCCCTCTAATAACCGTGAGCCCGTCACCTCCGTGTAGCCAAAACCAACGTTGAAGACCCGAGTTGCCCTTTGTTGACGATATAAACAATGTGTTCCTCAGGACCATCTGTGTAAGTCGACAATTGTTCCTAACGCTCAGAGAAAATGCAAGACACCTTTTTGAAAGGACTAGAACACTGTCACCGCAGTAACAGCACCATTCTTCAGCACCTCAAACACGAGTCCCGGGAAACCATAAAGAGTGGTCGTGGAATCTGCAGGCCCCTCAAACTTCTTGGCCGTGCCACCGGCGTCCGGTGCTGCCGTCGCCCCGTCTCCTTCCCACCCGCCCAGAAACTCGATACTGCTACCGGGACTGTCTCCCCAACCCCTATTGAGAACCATGCCTCTTTGAGCCTTACGCGCTTCTTCTTCAGAGGGGTAGATCGACTGCCACTCCTTGCGCAGGCTCTCCTCGATTTGTGGAAAATCAGACTCCGAGTTGATCACGACGTCTGAAACTGATGAAAGATACGGGATCTCCCATCGGCAGCGACGGTGTCTGTTAAAGGGATATGACCCAGGCACATTTCCGTGCAGAACGATCTTGGTGGCAACAAGACTGTCGGCATTGGCTGTGAGAAGCCAGTCCTTGGGAACGTTAGGGGCATTCTTCCCTTGCTCCTGGGAAGGCGGCACCGGAGATGGCGCCGTCGGCTTTGAGACCAGCACATCGAATCCATGGAAGAAATAGTTGTAGAAGCACTCGCCTGATACGTGGCCGCCTTCGATGCTGACATCACTGGTTTCATCGTCGCTAGAGTGGTAACCATCCGACCCAGCGTTTGCCGACGATTGATCTGTATCTGTAAGGTCGTCCTGGTGCTTCAGATCAGCACTATCTGGTCGCTTCATGGCATCGCTACCAGCCCGCACTTTGTGGGCGAACATCTTATGATCGTTCTTCCGGTAAATGGCATCGGGAGGACCCAGTTGGGATACAAGATCTTGCGGAGTAGTCTGTCCAAGCCTGATCCAAAAGTGCTGATCCGTCCACTTTCGAAAGACCTGCAGTTTCCCTGCACCGTAAATTTTGATGAGGGACACCTCGTCAGGAAACACCTCCTTTCCCTTATTGAGTGGCATGAACGTCTTGAGGCTGGGCAGCACCTCAGTCCAAAGCGTCTGTCGGGCCTGTGTCCATGAATCACCACTGAAGATGCCCATGACCTCGGGAACCTGTGTGGATGCCAGCAGGTCAACCACGTTCTTCTTGGCCGAGTAGCTCGCTTTTTTCATGAGGAAGCTGAAGGCCACGCCGGGCCATGACAAGCAGTATAGGCCATATTGGTCGACGGCGTTGTCTGGTGTCTGCGGCCCATCAACGAACTCGCCATTGTAGGTGGGACCAAGAAACCGCTGATAGATGTGACGGAACGTAGGTCCCGCGGGATTATCTGTTGACGGTGTAGATGTTGTGGAAGGACGAACAAGGTCACGCTCCTTGTTATCGGCTGCCTTGATAAAGATATGGTTCTTTGTAAAGTCCACCACCTCGATCAAGCGTAGTCGCTGCTCTGGAGCATCAAATTGTAGACGAATCCCGTTGGCAGGGAGGTCGATAACGATAATCGACCTGGTCGGCTCGGTTGGGCTGTATTTGACATCGAGATTCGGGAACCGCTGGGGCTCTGTTTTGAGGCGGGTCAAGATATCGTGCAATGATGCTCCAAGCACCAACCAGCCCAGCGCTCGCCCAGGGTAAAGCTGGGCGGAGAAGAGAAGGGGAGAAATCGGCGGCGAGGTAGGAGTCGACATGTTGAAACTTGGATATCCTGACGAGGACACTTGGGAGTTGAACACCGCTTAGGGTGGTATATGGGAACAACGGAGATGGGACGAACTCCTAAGTCGAGTCTCGTTCATCCAGCGGGTTTAGTGGGGCAGGTCGGACGGTCGAGAATGGCTGACAGCGATATGGTCTAGTCGTATTGTAATTCGGTGTGATGCTATGTTGGCTTGATGCTGGGAGAAACAAGAAAGCGAGATTAGGAGGATGGGAGTTGTTGGATGGAATGGTCGGCGGAGGCTGCGCTTGCTGGGTGTTGTCCGTCAAGGTCCCCTCGTGATCTGGGGCGGCCACCGACCATCGGCAGCTGCCCCAGATTACGTAGAGGTACCCATACCTACCTCTATTCACATGAAGACGGCGGCAGGCGGCGGTGAAAGCGGCAGGCAAGACAGAGGGGTCAGCACTGAAACAGCACTGCCGCTGCGTGCCTGTGGACTGGAGCGGGAGCGTGATGGGGAGGGGAAGGACACAAAGAGGGGCATTTGTGCTGGCTCGGCTGGCTGGCAGTCACAGGCCGCTGCCCGCTGTAGGCTGTTTCCTGCGTTTCAGCGATGATTGACGGAAAGAAAGGACAACGCAAGCCCCTGGCTTTTGAGGATCAGTGGTCTGTGCGTTTGTTTTACTTAGACCGGGAAGCGGTTGCCCCAGCAATGGCCCAATACAGCAGGGGCAGTGTGGACAGTGGAGATCAATGTTGATGTCGCGCCTGGTCCCTGTAGTGCAGTGCGCCAAAGCAGCCAAGGCAAGCACCCAACTCAACTGGAAAGACCGAACGCAAACATCGGTTGGAAAAAGCAATCCCCGCCATCCAACCCGTCGTCCTTGCCCAAGACCTAGAATACCCGGCCGAGTCGCTCACATAATCGACAAGCAAAGGCCGGGCTCGTGACGTCCAGTCGCTCATTCCCGACGACGTGTACTTTCTACACGCCAATCTCTCCCCGACGACACTGCTGTCTCTCGCAGGTTTCCAGCTTGTCGCACATAAGAAAAAGGCATCGACCAGCCGATTGGACGACCCACGACCTCGCTCCGTCTCTCTCTGCCATCAGCTCTCTTCGATCACCACCACCGATGCTTTTTGGATTGATTTTCGCCCATTGTGTACTTTAGCTCAACAGTCGTCACTTCGCATCTTTTCGCTTCTCGTCTCTCCTTCGGCCCAACTTTCTCCTCGATTTCGCGACCTCGACCCTCCGATAAAGCATCGCCCAGTCGCGCAACTCCAGCATGGAGCGCAAAAAACCATCAGCCATGTCGCGTCCACCATCTGCCGCCGGGACGCGTAGCAACACCAGCATGCGACCTCCGGCTACAAGAAACACGGCATCTTTGACTGGTCGACAGTCAGCCCTCCGAAATGCATCCGCACCGGGAGGATCTCGCAACGAGCGATCAGGCGCCGCCTCACCAGCAGACTCGCAAGTGTCGGCAACAGCAGGTGCGAAGCGCAAGGAGCGCGATTTCGACCCGGAGGACGAGGGCACTACAAATATCAACGTCGTTGTGCGCTGCCGAGGACGCAATGACCGGGAGGTTAAGGAAAACAGCGCTGTCGTTGTCAAGACGGAGGGCCTCAAAGGCAGGATAGTTGAGCTATCAATGGGTCCCAATGCAGTGAGCAACAAGACTTATACCTTTGACCGCGTCTTCTCACAGGCTGCCGATCAAGCCATGGTCTTCGACGAGGTGGTGAAGCCTATCTTGGAAGAGGTAAGGAAGGGCTATCAGGGCGATCAGGGCCTGTCCATGACTGACTTGAACTAGATGCTCACCGGCTACAACTGCACCATATTCGCCTACGGCCAAACGGGCACAGGCAAGACATATACCATGTCTGGCGACATGAATCAGACTTTCGGCATGCTTCCCGACACGGCAGGCATCATCCCCAGAGTCTTGCACGCTCTCTTCAATAAGCTTGAAGTGGACGACAAGGAACACTGCGTGCGATGCTCGTTTATCGAACTTTATAATGAAGAGCTGCGTGATCTGCTCTCGGCGGAGGACAACACGAAACTCAAGATATTTGACGACAACTCGAAAAAGGGCCATGCCACGACTATCGTACAAGGCATGGAGGAAAGACACATTTTGAGCGCGGCAGACGGCCTCAGATGGCTTCAAGAGGGCAGTGTGAGGCGCCAAGTAGCCGCGACAAAGTGCAACGACCTCAGCAGTCGTAGTCATACCGTTTTCACCATTACCGTCCATGTCAAGCAACAAACCGAGAATGGAGAGGATTATCTGATGGGGGGGAAGCTGAATCTGGTTGATCTCGCTGGCAGCGAAAATATTCAGCGCTCCGGAGCCGAGAACAAACGTGCCGCCGAGGCTGGTCTCATCAACAAGAGTCTGCTTACTCTTGGTCGTGTCATCAACGCCCTGGTCGACCGCAGCCCCCATATTCCTTACAGAGAATCGAAACTTACACGTCTACTCCAAGACTCTTTAGGTGGGCGAACAAAGACTTGCATCATCGCGACAATATCACCGGCCAGGAGTAACATGGAGGAAACGATTTCCACACTTGATTATGCTTTTAGGGCCAAGAACATTCGAAACAAACCGCAAATCAACGCATTGCTCAACAAAAAGACGTTACTTCGAGAGTTTGCGACCGAAATCGAGAAACTCAAAAGCGAGCTGATTGCTACTCGTCAACGAAACGGTGTCTATCTATCGAACGATGCTTACGAAGAGCTGACCGTACAAAACGAATCGCGGCGAATCCTCACGGAAGAACAAGCGGCCAGAATCGAGACACTCGAAACGAACCTTCGAAACAAGCTCCAGGAGCTGTATACGATGACATCAACATTCATGGGGCTCCGAAAAGAGCACGAAGCCACAAAAGCGCAGCTAGACGAGACCAAGGATGTGTTGGACCAAACCGAGCTGGTGTTGGCAGCTACCAGGAAGTCGTTGGCGGAGGAGGCACACATCAGAAGGGCGCATCAAACAACCGAACAGAAGCTTGCCAGAGTGGGTGATGAGCTTATTTCTACCATCAAGCGGACCGTCGAAGATGTCGAAGGGCTCCATGCGAAGAACAGAAGAAGGTCCGACCTACATGCGCTCAATCGTAGCACGTGGGCCATGTCGCAATCGCAAGTTACAGGTATTACTGAGCTTGTTGAAAGTCGGATTGCAGAGTTTCGCAGGGAGCAGGAGGAGCATATCTCCAGTGTTTCAGAACGGATGCAAAGTTTCGTTCAGGAGGAGCTCGACAAGTTGTCCACAACCCAAGCCTTCCTCGACCAAAACTTGGAACAGTTCGCACAGTCTAGGACACAGCTGCTGGAACAGAAGCAAAAGTCGAAGGATGAGATGGACAACGTGCTGGAAGAAATCAAGGTTGTTCGGGACACCGTGAAACAGCGCGTTGGAGAATCGCTCCAGGCTATTGCCTCGGCGGCTGAGCGGATTGCAGGTGACGTCCTGGGCGAACTAACTACTTTCCACAGTCAGTTACATGCTTCGTATAGTTCGCTTGGGAAGGAGTGCAAATCCATCTTCGAGGATCTGCTCCAGACGATAACCGCCCAAAAGACCGAAGCTGATAGACTCCGGCAAGAGCTCGAGGGTGCTAGTCAAACCATTGTGGAGTCCAACGCAACTGTGTCAGCCCGGATCCAGGAGGTTTTGGAGGAGGAGCGAAGACAAGCGGCCGAGGAGAGGCAAAACCTTCTGCTACAGATTGGCTCCCTCATCAACTCGCAAGCGGAGATGCAAGAGTCTCGCCTGGCCGGGAAGACGGCCCTTATTCGAAAGGCCGTCATGGATTCGAATACGACGTTTGAGGGCAGTATGTCCGAGTATCTGGAAGGCATGGACGCTTGGAACGAGAAGGACAACAGACTTATGGAGGACGTCGTCAGATCTCGTGATGCGCTCAAGAACAAGATGCAGGAGGACTGGGCGGTAAGCTACGCGTGCTGTGTCTCATTTGAGGACTCGTTTGCTAATGAAAGTCACAGACTGCCGACGAACACAGCAACTCTATACAGAACACCACGAAATCTGTCCATGCGGAGACGGTTCGTGTGGTTGATGCCCAACTCCAGGATCTCGATGTCCAGATGCAGGATCTTGACGATTTCGTGTCCCGCGCCCGCTCCGAAAACTCCGCGCACCACGAACAACATGCTGTCTCGATGGGGAACCTCACCTCAACCGTCGAAAAGTCCTTCATTAACATTGCGGACCATTTCGGCGAGCGATTCGACCGTATCCGCGACCTTAGTGGCGAGATGGATAACGATGCGAAGACTCTGCGGGAGTCTCTTGAGCCGCTTGACGAGTCCCTTCGTCAGCCCCTTGCCGCCCTTCGCGAAGACATCCAGAGCACCAAGATCCGCGAATACGAGCCTACTGGTGACACACCCGAGAAGAAGCGCTACGAGTACCCGACGGACCTTCCGCGCACCGCGGGCCACGAAACGCTCATTGCAGGCATGCAGGACAAGCCTTCAACGACGCCGACGACAAGCCCATCCAAACGTGCAACGACGACAGCGGTATATAGTGATATCGTCGTCTCGCCTTCACGTTCACCTTCCAAAGTGCCATTATCCGTGCCAGCTTCACCAAGCAATAATCCTTTCGGCACGCCCGGTCTCACCGCAAGCACACGAATCAAATCGCGCACGCTGGACCAGAGTTTACGAGAAGTTAACCCAAACCTCGGTGGTGCGCCATCGGTCTTTGGCGACTTGTCGTCCAGTACAATGTCAATGGCACCACCGCCGCCGCCATCTGCATCCGTCATCGGCTTCCAAGCCAACAATTCGGAACATAGTGAAGAGAATGCGACTCAAATACCACTCTTCAGGAGAAGTAATCGGAGACAGTCCCCTCGTGGGATAGCGAAGAAAAAGATAACTGGTCATGCTAGCGGGATCATCACAGGGGGCATGGAGAACATGCCAATCCCGACGGCAGATGCTAGTGTAGGCATTGCCGGAAACAGGAGGAAGACACCACGGTTGGGTTGAGTTGGTCCCGGGCTTGGTCTGTTGGTGAGGAGAATGTGGTTTTGGCGCTTGTTGGACCATTTGGGAAGGATTCTTTCATCATTCTTAGTTCGGTTGGTTTTGGTCGTTTGGCTGGTAAAAGAACATCCCCGATTAAGGGATGGGGTTGGTTTGGCTGTGTTGCATATGTTGTACGCTTTATCGAGCACTGATACCCTCATCATATATCAACTGGTTTCTCCTTTGCTTGGAGTTTTATGGTGCCCGCTACGATGTAGTGGATGCAGCAATTCGGGCAATTGAATGAACATTGTTAAAGACTTCGACGTACAACCTGTTTCGTTTACTCTGTCCGATTGTCGCGCGGCGTATTGACTTCGCTGCTGTTTCGATAACTGATACTCTACACGTTGCAATGCTAACCACCTCACATCCGAAAAAGGGATCTTGATGGGTGAGAAGAAATCCGCAACCGCTCCATCTCGGCTACAGACATTTAGAAAGAAAAAAAAAAAAAAAAAAAAAGAAAAAAAAAAAAAAAGGAGGAAGATATCCAAAAACATCGAAAAGGAAGTTTCCACCGTGAGCGAGGGTGGACATGATACTGACAAGAGTGGGATAGATTAAGGGTTAACCTCAACTGAACGTGGCGCCTTAGACCGCTCGGCCATCTTGCCTGACGTTGAATGCTAACAACTCTTTTTTTATTATGGAGTATATTCCTATCTCTGTCACTGAAAAATACTTGAAGGTACAGGACATGAGGTCAACGACGTGTTTTGTGGGTATTTCAAGTAGTTGGAGCACAGTATGGGCGGTTTGAAGATTTTTGAAGGAAGAGAGAATAGATTCGCGGGCGGAATGGTGAGTGTATCAAGGTCTTGCACTGGTAGTGGTTATTTGAGGAGAAAGGGTGTTTGTTGTGCCTCCTGGATGCTTTGAAGTGTGCTGAAGAAGATTCACGTTGTTAGATCTGAAGAGGAAAGAAAAGATCAAGATGGAGACACCCGCTTCACTTGAACAGGACAAAAGAAATCGAAGAAATACGAGGAAGAAAAGTAGGACAGTCGGAGGAAAGAAAAGTGTGAAGCTCGTAACGTACCCTGTAAGGCGTTTAATGTAGAAATAAATATCAAGAAGGGGTCAGTCATCACTGTCAGTCCTCTTAGCAACAATTGTAACTGCTATTGTTACATGGTAAAGGGTATAGAGGTATGCAGCAATTCTATCCTAATAGCACTTATTTCCAGCTCAGATCCTGCTGTCTCCTGTAGTCATCAAATTCCACCGAGAACTGCCCCCTCTCAATGATCAATCTCATGTCCTCCCGTCTCATCATCCCCAAGATTCATATCCACATCAGATCCAGCATCGCCCAACCTTCTTCTCCTCCTTCCCCTCCCAGTATAACTCTTCTTTGCCTCTCTCTCCCTCTTCATCAGATCACCTCCCCTCCACCCCTTCCTCACCTTAATCGGCTGCAAAAACCCATCCAGATGAACACCCCCCTCCATCTCATCCATACTATCTTGATCATCGCCTGCTCCCACCAGAGAACTCGCCGGAGACGCAGGCGGACTCCGTCCATGAACGAGCTTCAAGTGTCGATGCATATTCGCTCTCCTCCCAAAGCCCTCAACGGCTCTCTCGCAGTCGGGATACGGACAGAAATACACATCCCCTCCAGCTGCCGGGGTGACTGAGCGTCTCCTCACTCTCAGTCCGCCACCTGGTGCGGGGGTGCTGGCTCTTCTGGCTCTGCTATTGCTCCTGCTGCGGCCTCGGCTTGCGCTTTTACCGCGTCCCCTTTCTGCTTCAGAAGCAGTAGTTTCAACACCCTCCATGACTTCATCTTTCTGATCATCCTCCTGTGAATCATCATCAGGAGAGAAAGTCCTCACAAGACTAGGCTGTCTACTAACCGTTCTCCTCTGCTCCAACTCAATATCCGTCGCGTCCGTCTCCGAGTCCGAAGGCTCGGGCAACGGATCGCCGGGGTGGTAAATTGTGGTCTTGGTACGCTTGGAGGAAGAAGAAAGCGTATGCATCGTCATCTCCTGCCCGAACAAATTAGTGCACCTCTGCGTGGCACGGGCAATCACGCTCTGAGGAAACCCGGCTAAGGCAGCTGCCCCGAGAACGTCACGCCAGTCGCGGAGGCCCCAGCGTGCGACGCGTCCCTGTCGGTCTTTTTCTTGGACGGGGGTGATTGCAGTGATGCTGGTTACGCTTCGGCTTCGGCTTCTGTTCCGATCCCTGGTGTGCCGTGTTGTTGTCTTCTTGGAAGGTATTTGGTACGACTTGGGCGGTTCGGCTTCGGTATCGGCCTCGGAAGCTGTTTCGTCATCGTCATCGGTGGTGTGAAAAGAGTAAGCCCCGTTCCGAGACAAGGAGGGTATCCGTTTGTGAGTCTCGCGGGCGATGCGGTCAAGCATTTCCTCTTCCGTTTCGCCCTCGAGAGGGATGCGTATTTTTCTTTTACGGCCGCGCCTGCTGGTTGATCGCGGATTTGATATAGACTCGGACGCCGTGGCATCCCCCGGGGATGGTGCACGGGGTCGCCCTCTTCGTGTGCGCTGCTGCTGCTGCTGCTGCTGTCGAACAGGTTCTTCCGTCTCGGGGTCGTTGTCGTTATCTTCTGTGTCACTAGCAGAAGACTCAGACAGGTTGCCGAGACCGGCGACGCGGGCGTTGTGTAGGATTGTCAAGGTCTCGTCCAGCTTGGAGAGTATGCGCCGCGATGCGGGGCGAAGGAGTTTGTAGGACCGGTCATCGTCGACCGACGGGACGGGGATATAGGTAGGCGTAGGGGCCCGAGGACGGCGTCGACGTGAGGACGTGGAAATAGGCGAAGAGGAGCCAGTTTGCTTATTGCTCTCATCTTGAGAGAGAGGCTCGCCTTTGACCGGGCTCGAGAGTGGTACGCTATACCTGGACAACTCGTCGCTGCTCCGTGACGGGCTAGATGGCAACTGGCTGGATTCCGCATGGTGATGATGGCGGTGGTCGTTGTCGCCCGTTTCTATCGAGTCCACAACGCCATCGTGCCCTTCGCCCACCGCATGTTCATCCTCGTCGTCTTCTTCCGCGAACCCTCTGCTTCGGAACTTTTCCTTGGCACATCGTAGAATCGTTGCCGAAATATCTTCCTCTAGGGTTTTGCTGGGGTAGGTCTGGACGGGCCGACGCAGCGTGAAAGCCTCGTGCTCGTCTGCGGTCCGGGGGAGGAGGTCATCGTCAACCACCTCACCAGTCCTCAGTGGCCAGGCCGTCCATCGGTGGCTCGGAGCCCACTCATTCTCTCTGGGCCGTGGACCCCCTTCGTTCTCACTTTGATCGTTGATTGCCTGAACAAGGTTAGCTTCTTGTGCTATTTTGAATTGCCTCTGTATCAAAGAAAAACTCACTTCTTCTGTCTTCTGTCTCTTGACCCGGCTTTTCAGGACATGCGCGTTGTAGAGATGTGCTGACAAGTCTCGCCTGCGCAAACCCTCTAACGCTTGGTAGGCCTTTCTTTCCTGCGCAGTGAAGGTGAGCCAGGTGGAGGGGGGACCATTCCACCGATTAGGTCGCGTTTCGTGCAGTTCATCTGAGGCGATCGAATTGATCTCTTCAGTGTCCTTATCCCAATCCTCGTCTTCGGATTCTTCTTTGGTGTAGGTGGACATTTTGTGGTCAGCTTAGCGGGTGTCGTTCCCGCGCGCGGCAGGGTCGGGTTGTTTGGTGCAAATTCTGGGTGATCAAGGAGTGACAAGAGATTGAAGGCGGAAGAACCGCACCGACGCGGGTACACATCCATTCTTTATAACCACATGCTTGCAGATGTGAACAAACACTTCCTGCTTATCACTCAATTCTTTTTCTCTGTGTCCTGACCTTTCGCTCGTCCTGTTTTCAAGTTATTCTGACTTTACTTTTGGCGTACTAGAGGTAGCATCCAGCACGTAGCGACCCCTAGTCTAACCCTTAGGGCAAATTCTAGTGGAGGCTCGTTTCATATCACCATCATGTTCAGTTTTGCATCAGTTGGGAACGATGAATATGATTCAAAACTTGTCAATTACACAAAGAAAAATGAGCCTTTGGTATCCCATTCCAAAACATCAAGTGCTAAAAAATACGCCTTGCCAGTGTTTTAACCTTACGCCTTCTGCGCCTTCTCCTTCTCCAGCTTTCTCCTCTTGGCGCGGAGCTTCTCGTCCTGAGCGCTCTTCTTGTTGTTGGTATACTGCATCTGCTCAAACAGCTTGCGCTTCTTCTTGCTAAGCATGCCCTTGGCGCGCTCCAGATCCTCGGCCTCCTCCTTTGCCTTCTTTTCAAGGGCCTTGCGCTGCTCTAGCTTGGACTTGGTCTTGGGGTCTACCTTCTTGTTCTGCACCTTCTTGCCTTGGAGTTCGGCTTCCAGTTCAAGCTGGCGCTGAAGAGTCTTGGATTCCTCCTCATCCTCCTCAACATCCTCCTCCTCGTCCTCCTCGGCATCAGCTTCGGCATCATCATCCTCCTCCTCCTCATCGTCCTCAGCCTCGTCGACATCCATGTCGTTTTCGATATCGGAGCCCTCCTCAGCACCATCCTTAGCATCCTCAAGGTCGGCTTCGATGGCCTCGGCCTCGGTTTGCTGAGCCTCGAGGGGCAGAGTAGGATCGTACTGGCCAGGAGCGGCCTTGACGAAGGGGCTAAGATGGGGAGGGAGAGCGGCGCCGGGAGCATAAAGCTCAGGGCTCTTGAGCTCCTCGTCGTTGACGCAGTCCCACACCCATTGGGGCTGGACGTATATCCTGCCGGGGTATCTCTGGTTGGGTCCGACCTTCTGGGCCGTCTGGTTGTCCTCGCCATCGCCCTCCTCACTGGTAGCGGCTTGTACGACCGGCCTGTCAATGACGTGGTGGGTGATGGAAGGATCCGACTCGTCGTTTGTGAAAGCACCCTCGCCGAGAACGGAATCCCAGCCTATCCTCTTGCAGCCAAAGGCACGGAGAATGAACTCGAGAGGCTGGCGGGGGGTCTCACGGGAGAGATAGAATGTGAAGTTGGCGAACAGCTGCGAAGGATCAGTGCCGCTGTACGCCGGCTGAGGAAGAACATCACCACCAGGGGCAACTGGCTCGAACTTGTCGATAGAGTCTGTGGGCTTCTCCTCATCATCGGCCTCGGCATCTTCCTCGGCAGTCTCGTCGCTCTTGGACTCGTCCTCCTTCAATTGCTTGATAATCTTGTCAACCTCAGCCTGGACCTTGGGGTCAACCTGCTGTTCCTCTCCGTTCGCGACGGCCTTGGTCTCGCCCTGGGTGGCCATGTTGACACCCTCCAGGGAGAAGGCGCCGAGCTCAGCACCGTTCTCGTCCTTAAGCTGGTCGAACTTGGGAGGATACTTGAGGCCGATCGAGCTGTAAAGTCTGTAGTTGACGAATCCGAGAAGAGTCATGTAGAACTCGACGAAGGTGCCCATGATGCGGAAATCGACGTCGCCGACGATCCT
The DNA here is from genome assembly GCA_030685235.1 of Copromyces sp. CBS 386.78. Classification (NCBI taxonomy): domain Eukaryota; kingdom Fungi; phylum Ascomycota; class Sordariomycetes; order Sordariales; family Sordariaceae; genus Copromyces; species Copromyces sp. CBS 386.78. Next base: position 20,335 of record MU839189.1, on the reverse strand, counting down.
CTGGTTGAACTTGTAGGGAACGAGCCAGAGAATATCCTCGCCCTGGATGTTGGCCTGGTAGTAGATACCCTTGATCGACAGGAACGACTTGCGCAGGCTGTGGGAGACAATAAGGTAGTGTTGGAACTCGAGGCAGAGGCGCTCGCAGCGGGCGATCATCTTGGCGGGGACCGCGCTCGTGGAGGGGAGGTTGGCGAAGAGAAAGAGCATGGACAAGCAGTCATCGAGATCGCGGAGCGCATCGTTGAAGGTCGGGTAGCGCTCGCGGATGACGTGGTTGAGGGTGTACCTGGGCTTGCCGGTGGCCTCGGGGCGGGCAGCATGGCGCTCGAAGCGGGCGGCATCCGAAACATCACCTCTGCCGAGAGCACGGGAGATCTTCTTCTCGAGAACCTTCTGGTCACGGAACTTTTGAAGAAGCGGCTCGTGGAGGAGGTACTGGATGTCCTTGGTGTAGTAGAAGGTGGTCGAGGCAGTGACCGACTTGCTAACCTTCTTCTTGTTACGGGGCTCGCGAGGGTAGATGCCCTTCCAGATGCAAAGCTTGCGGAAGTCGGGGAGGCTGAGTTGCAGCTTCTTCACAGCCTGTGTGCGAGTGATGTAGTTCTTGGCCGCGCCGGCCTGGCCCTTCTTCTTGATTTTAGGCATTTTGGGTAGTGGTGGTGGTTGTTGTTGGATATAGATGGGAGAGTGAGAGAAGGAGAGGACCAAGGATGGATCTCTTTCTGTCTGCAGACTGCATCACTATCGAAGGCCAATTGGGGGTGGGGCGCTTGCACTGCAATCAACTTTTTTTCTGGTCGTCGCAGAGCCTTTAACTTTTTATGCCATCTTGCACCGCCTGGACTGATAAGATTAGATAAAGAAGTGAGTGGATGCCCCTGGAGATGATGCTGCGGTGGGTAGCCAGTCTGGATTCTGGAGAACCCCTTGCCTCACAAGGACCCGCCAGCTGTGGAGGCCAGCTGTCAGTCCGTCCCGGGAACAGCAATTCGTGACAGACGGGAGGTACAGTAACGTGCTGTTTAGCGCAACGTGCATGCCGTCAACTTGCGACATCACAGCTCCCACCTTCGTCGTATGGCGAATTGAACAATGAATGGCGGCAAGGCAACGTTGGGGAGGACGGCTGGCTTGTATGCCGGTGCTGCCGTCCTGCGACTTGCCCTTTTCACTTTGTTTCCCCGTCTCCCAGACCTCCTGACTGGCCGTGTCGAGATCTCAACGCCAGTAACAAGCTTCAAGCGCCGTATGTTGCAGCTCTATACTCTCCACTCTCGGTCTTCAGCTTCATTGTCTGGATGGTTTGCTAACTCCACACAAATACAGTCCAAGAAGGCCTCTTCCTTTATAACCATAATGTCTCTCCTTACGATGGCGGCGTCTACCACCAGGCACCCCTCTTGCTGCCCATCTTCAACCTGCTCCCGAGCTTCGCGACGTTTCCCATCTTCACCTACCTTCTCTACATCGCAATCGATATCCTGAGCGCCGATGCTCTTCTAAGGATCGCAGAGTCTGGCGAGGCTGGCTCGTCTGCGCGATTCACCTCCCCGCGCCGTGACAAGCGTTGGAGTGGTGCTGTCATCGCCGCGCTCTTCCTCTTCAACCCCTTCACCATTGCGACCTGCATTGGCCGATCGACCACCGTCTTCACGACCTGTGCCATTCTCCACGCTATCGCCAATGCCATCTCCGGCAGACACTTCCACGCCATGGTCGCCCTGTCCTTCGCCTCCTACCTGTCCATGTATCCGCTACTACTGCTCCCGCCTCTCGTTCTTCTCTGCTATGACAGGCAGAAGCAGCCCGCTACCGGAGCGCCCAATGCGTGCATCAAGTTCGCCGCAACCATGGTCATGGACGTTGTCGGTGCTCTGGCTGTGCTCTTCCAGATGTCATTCTTCCTTACCGGCTCATGGGAGTTCCTCAGTTCCACCTATGGCGTGCAACTGACACTGTCTGACCTGGCCCCCAACATCGGTCTGTGGTGGTACTTCTTTGTCGAGATGTTCGACTCGTTCCGTTCCTTCTTCTTGGCCGTCTTCTGGCTGCACTTGTCGTCATACGTTGGCGGGCTGAGTGTGCGGCTTCGCCAGCAGCCGCTCGTGGTGATCACTCTGCTGCTGGGTATCTTCAGCATTTTCAAGCCGTACCCAAGCATCGCGGATGCGTCGTTGTTTTTGGGCATGGTGCCGCTGTATAGACATGTATTCCCGTTACTACGATATTCCTTTGTGATTGTCGCTATCATCATCTATGCGACATTCCTTGGCCCCGCGTTCTATCACCTCTGGATTTATGCTGGTAGCGGAAACGCAAACTTCTTCTATGCTATCACGCTTGTTTGGGGCCTTGGACTTAGCTTGCTGGTCTGCGATCTCACCTTTGCCGTGCTAAGGGATGAGTGGGAGGTTGAGCGACCTGAAATGGTTGGCAAGGAGATCCGGCAGATTTAGGGGGCCAAAACAACACAGGGATGCTGTACCATAAAACCTCTAGACCTTTATATACAGCATCATTACCACATTTGGACGGATGAAAGAAGCTCAAAATAAACGGATGAAAGGCTCACGGTCGTCACATCACCGAAGTCGAATACATATGACACATGTCGAGGCACCAACGCAACAACCACACAAGACCTATCTTCCCCATATCCTTCCCAACTTGTCCTCGTTGCCATTCCCCAAGTCCCGGTCCTTTATACACATTCCCATCAACTTTAACACCGTCTTCCAACGATACAACCCACGTCCCCTTCCCGTCAAGCATCTTCTCCTGTTTCCTTCTCCTCCCTTGCATCGCAGCCACCACCGCATCCGCATGTCCCCCCTTCACCCGCTAATGCAGACACCCCGCCTGCCCGCTTCGCCGCCATGCCATGCCCTTTATAGCTTACATCTTTGTGCCATACTTCTAGCCCACAGAAGTGTGAGGGCCGTTGGCGCAGTGGTCAAACACGCAGTCTTCGAAGCTCTCATTGCCTCTCCCTCAGAAACTCACTGAGAACCACGAGTGGCCGTTAAAACGGCAAAATCCACACGCTAGAGCAAGAACTCCAATATCAAGATGAGACGCAAAAGAAAGTGTCCCGATGACGAGAATGGATCATGTCCCAGACGGATAATTTTGGGGGTCGCCACCGCAGAAGGGAATGAGTCCGGAGAAAGACTCACGTATAAGGAAGATAAGCCTAGTAAGATTCGTGGGGTGAGAAGAGGGTTGGCGCGAGAGTCGTTTGGGCTGATGTTACCGGTTCGAGCCCGGTGCGGTTCAATGATTACTTCATTTTTTTGCACCTTTTGGAGGATGTTGCAGAACTGCGGTCGTCTTCGTCAACGATATCTTTTTTCTCCTCTTCTTTTTACCTCTCCCTTTTCCCATTGCCAGTTAGGATTGATTATCTGCTGCTGAATGGCATCAGTTGCACAGGGCCTTTCAAATGCGTCGTCTCATGGGGGATTATTTGCCTTGGGCAACTTCACCTCGTCTTGTTTTCCCTTCGGGTATCATCACCCACTGTGGTATTTCTCATCATAGGTACATATCATACACTCACCCAAGGTTCCCGAAGTCTCAACGTCTTCATACAAGACCAGCGAACATGGCTCCCGCCGCTCCGAAGCTGCCCAAGCCCACCAGCGGTTTATGCCATGTCTGCAAAGGCGCGCCCAGCAACCCTCGGTATCGGTACCAGTAAATGCCGAGGCCGATAACGTTGGCAGCCAGCATCGTCAAGCCGACACCAGCCAGCAAGATACTGCGTTCGCTCTCACCAACGCTCCTCCTTACCACGAGTTGTGACTCGCTGGAGGTCTCCTCGGCTACCCTCCTTTGCCTCAACGACCACCACCTACTCCATTCCCGTCCAAGCGTTGGGATATCGTCAACCACGGCCCTGACAAATCGCCCGACAATACTGAGCGCCGAGTCAGAGGCACTGACGGCAGGATCGCTTTCCTTATCGGCCCACGGTAGCACCTTGCCACTCTCAGGGAACGTCTTCCTCCTGTACGTCACCACAAACGCGCATAGCCCGACATACTTCCTCTGCAGCACCTCCTTCAACCAAGGCCTCGGCACTTCGGGAAGCAGCATGAGCGCCAGGTAAGCAAACGCAAGACACTTGGTCTCCAGCGTCACTTTAATCCTTCCATTTCCGCCTTCTCTGCCCTCCTCTTCCCCTTCCTCGTCCTCCTCCAGAAAATCAATTTCCTCAAGCACCTCAAACACCTCCGCCGCCAAGCCCTCGAGCTTGATTCTCCTCTTCATCTCCGGGCTCAACTGGCCCTTGACACCGGTATTCTGCCCGCCAACCGCCTTCCTCAGCGCCTTCGGGATCTGCACCCAACCCGCCGCCTCGCGCTCCCGCTCCTCCTTCTCCAGCCGCTCCATTTCCGCGTCCGTGTCCAGGCTGCTCATGCCGAGATGCGCCGCGCGCGCGGCCATAGCGGCCCGCACGGCGAGCGGCTCGGCCCAGGGTAGGGGGAAGGGGAGGATGGCGCTGAACGCGGGTCGGGTGGTTTCGGAGTAGTTGGCCGAGGAGACGTAGAGGGATAGGGCGAGGAGTGGGGCGGCCGAAGCGGTCAGCAAGGCCTTGTACGCTTGAGAGTCGGCGTGGACGCGTGGGGGAAGGGTGGTGACGTCAGGGTGGTGGTAGGAGGGCGGTTGAAGGGTGGAGAGGTAGGAGACGATGGGGTCGAAGCCGGAAGTCCATGTTGCCGTGGAGGGGTTGTAGAGGGCCGGGAGGTGGTCTGTATCGAGATTGATGGCATTTGGTCGTTAGTTTGAGGGAATTTGGCATGGGGAAACCGTACGAGAATGAGATTATGTCCGGAGGAAGGATGGGGCGGGCACTTGCTTGCCCGTGGGGGGGTGTTTGTCTGAGATGCGATTGGTCGAGTGTCACTGGGTACGGGTATGATGAGCTTACGGGATGGGACGGCAGAGGGACTGCTCTGTACGAGCAGGTAGTCGGCGGCGCTCAAGGTCTGCGCAAAGTACGTAACGGTCGCAAGGCACTCGGCGTCGATGGAGGGGAGGCCGAAAGCCGGACCCCAGACATGGAGCTCTAGCGTCATTTGTTTGCTTCGGAGGGTCGGGTAGGGATTGGGAATAGCCTTATAGGGATGGGGTGTTTGCGTTGATGAATGGGCGGTAGTTGGTGAATTTTGCAGCGTGTATCGCGGGATTTGTCAAATGCCGATGGGTTGTTTGTTGGAGGATGAGGATGAGGATGGAAGCTCTGCCGAGATTAATGAGATTACGACAGAGACGTTACCCCAGAAGCACAATGCGGATGCCTGGCAGCGATTGATCAATGGATTGTAATTTTGAGAAAATGAGCAGGATCGGAATGTTTGCAGTCGTCTATTGGTCGATATAGGCTGAAGCTATCGCAAGGTTAGAAGCGGGACGTGACAAGCCCTCCTTGTCGCCCTCTGACGTGCGCTCCCGTTGTCCTCATCCGCAAACTCCCATCCCGCACAGTCGCGAACTCACGTGCAGATAAGATAAAAAAACTCCCTTTCACTTAAGGTAGGTTTCAGGGGAAGAGAGCACGGGCCTTGAGTCAGTAGTGTAAATGTCCCTGCCGTTTCACTAAACTTGCCTGCGGCAACAGAGTGACCTGATTGATGATCGACGCCCTTTTTGCCTCGGCTGTTCCCACATCGACTGCGAAATCGACCATTCACAACGGACACAAAGGGGACAGAAGCGGGTAACGGGTATGCCCGAGAAATCCAGAAGCGCAGAAGGCAATCCAACCAGTCACAACTCGCTTTTCAACTTTCTTTTCTTTTCGCAACGTGTGTTGCGCACGTGTGTTGTTTCTTCTTGTGAAACTGGATGCTCTCTCATCCTCCTGATTTGTCAATTCAACAAGGACGACAAGGTAAAAAAAGTATGGGTTTTCCCTTCGTGCATGAAACATGCGGATACCGTTCGAATCGTAAACTCTCCGATGAAATTCCACTCCTTTTCAAAGAACGACAACATGAAAGTCAACAACATCCCTACTCTATCTTGCCCTTCCTATCTGGGAATCTGTTTCGTTAAAGATGGGGTCTTTTAAAAATATGATGGTTACGCCGAGAAAAAAAACAAGATCATCCATGTTGATGCAGGCAATAGCATCCTCATCGGTATCGGCAGCTTCATTGTCTCCGACATCCGAGACACCCCGACCATGCTGTTTTTTCTCGTCATTCCTCGTCATCGTCGCTATCTTTCCAATGTCGTGCCCGTCTCGTTCGGATATGCATCTCCGACGGTGCAACTTGCAAATCTCTGCATCGGCGTATCGGCGTATCGGAATCGGAAAGGTGCGGGTTTGAACTCTGTGAGCGCCCCCATGATGGTTGTGGATCTCTACTTTCCGACGTGCATGCCCGAAGAGCACTGAAGAGGTACCCAGGTTGCCATCCGCGATTGCTTCGAGTTTAGCACCTTCTCCTGGTCCCCTCCGAAATCTGGCGCGATCATACAATGGCAAGTGAGATCCCGAAATATCTATGGCAATTCACTCAAATCAAACTTTGTTGAGTCGGATGATGGGTGGTGAGTATTACGCCGCGTACATACTCATTACGCGACGGTTCGAAACACACTACTGACTACTCCTATGAGCATCGATTCCCTTTCGGTCATGTCGGAACAGAACTTGTGTGGCCAGTGAGGATCTTGTATTTTTAGTGTTTTCGCCTCTGGTTAATTTCCTCCTTGACCCTACATATGTAGGTGTTCTCTACAGTATACATTGAATGCTCCCCTTTCTTGCGCCCGCGCATAGCCACATGATGCCCACGCTGCCACATACGGTCTTCATGTCAGGTACGCGAAAGCAGCAACGGGAACGATCGGACTCCCTTCATTGGACGGGTAACATTGAGGGGTTGCGAAATTTGGGGAAGGAATCAAGTTTGACCTCATGATCACCGCGGTTGGGAAAAAAGGAACCACAATCGCTTGGCTTTTGTCACAAAACGGATAGTTATGGCATCATGATTACGATGGCAATACCATTACAACCCATATTCCAAGGTTCGTAGGAAGGGGGAAATGTTGTTACGAATACGACACTGACTTGTTGAAATTTTCCTATATCGTGCACATCCTATACACTACCCGTGTGACCAAGATCTCGCTGGCCAAGTCACCGAAAGGGCCGAGGCGCGCAACGCGCGGTTACCAGGATCGTCTCTTGTTCATGCGGTCGATATCAAGAATCAGAAACAGAGGAAATGAAGGGAGGGAAAGTTCAGGAACGCGGGGGAGAGGAGGGGAAGGTAGTATGGATGGACGGAGAAGATCTTGGAAGGGGAACGACGATGAAGACACCAAGATGAGGCACGGGATGATGGGGGGGAGAACTCTCTATGCCATGCCGCGATGCCATGCGATGGAGGTGAGATGGTGAGATGCGATTGGTTGCGCCTAAGTGGACCTTCGATCAAGAGATCATCATCATCTGTCTCCTCCAAGCCAAACCGGAATGAGGTGCATAGAGATCGTGTTTCATCAAGACAAGAAAACGATTGTCGTGTACTGTACACGCAACCAATACCAACCACGTGAAGAGACAGCGATGGGTCTTCTTGACGGTATGGAGAAGAACGCGACACTGACCCCGAGGTAAAGATCGGACACTCTAAGCGCGGTCTCCGTGACTCTTTTTTTCGGCAGCCATTGTTACCGTGTTTTTGTTGACTTGCCTAGATCATCCTCCTCCCCTTCATTTACAAGACCCTTCCTTGGCAAGCTGAGGCCAAGACCATTGTTGCGCGGTATCATCACCAACCTGGAGTGCCAAGAAGATGGAGTCTCCTCTTTCTTGAATTGAGATGGGATGCGTTCGGCAACGCGGCTGCGCTAAAACAGGGCATGGGAGTGCTCAGGATGGCCTCTCTTGATGGGGAAAGGAAGAAAAGGTCCTGCCTTACACACGGATACAACACCACACGCATGGGACGGAAACGACATACAGTACAGTAATGTCCCCCTGAAAGTGCAAACAATTCGGGCATTGTGAGGAGAGGCTCGGAAGATTTGCACTTAATGGCCTTTTTGCACTTGCTGGTGCCTCACTCTCATACAAAACTGGGGATCCGGGTCGCTAAAAAGTTTAAACTTAATAGGTCACTTTGTATGTGTTTGCGGAAGGGGGGGTTTACACTTGCAGGGGACATTAGTATTCGGACAGGCTACTTCAGGCTTGCCGCATTAATAAGCCGCAACACCGTCCTCCGAACAATGTAGTCTTGGCAGCAGTTATGTATGCCATCGTAAGGTGGTATCCGTAGCCGAATACTGGGCGGTTTTTCGTATTCGAACTCCAAAGCCTCGCTCGCTTCTCCACCTCTTTAGGAAAGTTACAGGAGAGATAGGGTAGCAGAAAGCAAGGCGGACGGGTTGGAGTGTAAACAATGAACGGACATCGCCCGGCGGTTTCATCAGAGATCCTCCGTAATTTCTTAAAAGTCAAAGTAACGAAATGGCTGACGACAACCTAGTGGGGTAACGTTGAGTCTATAGGTTAGTAGGCACGTAGCTTTGAACGAGACAGACAAAAGTTACGGTATTTTGGTAACCTTCTGTATGACATTACAGGATCCCTTTGTATTTGCTAGCGTGGAAGAAACGAGACAACAATTGGCTTTGTTTCCCCGGAGGTTTGTCAGATATCGAAAGATCTGCTGGCGATGTCTTCGCTTTCTCTGAAGGGTCGAAAAGTCTCAGATCTCCTCCTTTCATCGGCGACCATATCTGAAATCTGAGTCTGTCCTTCAGTTCGGTCTCCCGTACTCGCCGATGTACCCCATCTTGTATCTTGCATCTGCCCATACTACCTCGCGAATCGAGCGACAGCAGAAAAAGACTCCATCCACATCAACAATTCCTTGCTTTTGCGCGCTGTCATCCGAGTAACTTTCGTTCGTCGCGTGTGTCCTTATCTCTACGATCGCGAAATCCCGAGGCTGGTGTTGACGAAGAAGAAGAAAATTTTCTTGCGGATATGAGTCGATGATTGCTGGTTCAGCCCATGCTTCCCGTCTTGCCCATCTCCGAGAAGTCACCCGGGCCAGCAGATATTTTTTTCACCTTGACTCCATTTCAATGATGTAACCGGAGCTGGGACCAGGTCTCGACCTCGTCCGAGGCCAGTCGCACATGAGTGTGGAGATATCCCTTGGCTTTTGCTTTTGCACTTTCAGAAACTGTGACCTGGTCCCACCAGATGAACTCCCCACTTTCTGTGAAGACAGACGGACTTAATCTGAGAGGCGAGGAAAAGAAAGGGGACGAGGGGAAGTGGTGAACACATGCAAGTCATCAGTTCATGGAGTTGTAAGAGAGCGATCTCGGTCTCGATTTGTGATCGAGGGGGTGTGGACAAATCTGTGTTTCATCAAGGATCATTTTGATCAGAATTGTGGGCGCAGGAGTGAGGACGTGTCAACCAAATCCCTGTCTCTCCTCATAGAGATGCATATTCCACACATTGAAGAGCCAAGGAGAGTTCGCATAATGGTAGATCATTAAATGATTGTGGTATTCGGATGGTTGAAAACCAGATCCGTTTAGAGAGTGAGGCACTCAAAGTGCTCGTGGTATCAAGTTGTGGTAGTACATGTGAATGTCGGTAGACCGACTACAGAAAAAACACCTTCCCAATGAGTTCCCAAACCCGCCCAGAAACCCCCTTCCAATTCCTTCCATGGCCCCCATTACCCCCTTCCCAGCCAATGCCCGTACCGGCGACCATGATGATGTCTGACGCCGATGTCCATATGCTCCCGTAGTGATAGTGATACAAGTCCCAAAAACAGAAACAAAAAAATGTGGCGTTCGCAATGCTCGTTGAAGTCGTCATTCCAAATCGGAAGAAATAGCGAGAGTAGTCGTTGATTAAAAGGCTGGTAATATGTGGTGGTACAATGTCGAAATGCAAAATTCGCGCCAGCTTGGACCCGGAGCTCAAGCTCGCGGGGTTTGGTGGTTGAAGTACCCGCGAGCCCGGCTGGTAGTTTGTGTTCCAAAAGACTGAATGAGTGGTGGTAGCCATCGTGATGCAACAGGATATGTCGCGTTTTGGATTGATTCAAAGGCCGAAGAGCGGCCGGAAAAAGCGTACGGTCATCGACCAACCGTTGAGGTGGTTGATATTAGTGATGGCATGTCGAGACCGACGGTGAGAGGCTGCTGCTGCGTTGATATGCAGGCGGGCGCATGCAAACGCACTATGGCGTGCAGCTCGTGGTGGTTGATGTGCCAGAGGGGAGCCAGTACTGAGAAAGCTACTGGGGCTCTGCAGCGGGCACTTTGCAGCCTTGTTGCTCCGCGGCCGGTGATACCAATCTTGAAGAAGCTCGGCCCGGCCGCGATCCTTGTGAAAAGAGGATAGAGCATAGACAATGATGATGAAAACAAGGAGACATGAGAGATGCCAAAAATGTTCAAGTGTTGCTTTCCATCCCTGTTCAGGCGAGCTGCTTAACCCCTCTTGGGAAGAGGAGGAAGAGGACGGCTGGGAGGGGGGCCGGGGCAGGGAGGAAGCTGAGAAGGACGCTGAGCGGCGGCAGGCATGTTGATGGCTTGTTTGGTGTTGTGGTTGTTGTTGTTGTTGATAATTAGTGTGGATGACTTGATAGTGCCGGAGTGAGTTCCTTGGAGGTTGGCGGTGGTGGTAGATATAAGTTGTTGTTGTTGTTTAATCTGGAGACTGTTTGAAGTGTCTTGAGTGTCCTGATGAGGTGAGCTGATTGGTGTTGTTTGATCTGATGATGGCTTATCCAAGGGTGGTGAGGAGGAGGGTGGGAGGGCTCTGGCTTATATGTAGGAAATGCGCCGAGTAACGACCTCAACATTGCCCTTTACTGACAACATGGGAATGGGCAGGGTGGCAGGCTCTGCGAATTCACAGACAGGGCTGCGGCCAGGCAATTGCTGCCAGGGTCTGTGGATCGCAGACCTCGAACGGAGAAAGCATGAATGAATGGACAATGGTACGGCTTGGTACGGCTTGGTACGCTTGGTACGTACCGTATCAGGAACGGGCGGTACCTGGCAGCGTGGAGTGGTACATTACAAGGGGGTTCGGTACAAGCGATGGAGTGCTGCTGGCGCGACGGATTGCTGTGCGCGTTACAAAAATAAAGTTGCGCATCGCACTCAAGGATGCCGAGCCTTGTACCGGAACATGAACGACGCTAACTCTGCGGTGACGCAGCCATGGCTTGGCGTAATTGAACGTCTCAAAGCAGTGAAAGGTGCCTGAAATGTGCCTGAAAGTGTTACCAGATTGTTCCTGGTAATGACCTCGAGTTCGCGCTGCGAGAAAATTGAAACACAGGTGGTCAACCGGGGTGCCCTGCTGCATGACACCGCTTTCCCCCCTGGTTCGCAAGAAAGGCGATTGAGAGCAAGTGCCCTTTGTACAGTACCTGCCGCAACCTGGAAGTACCTGATGACTGGAGCAGGCCGAGCAGCCTTTCATTTCCATTCTCACCCATTTTTGGCCGTCTGTTGTTGCTGGTCCCGCACAAGTCCAAAAATACGCTTGGATACGGCATCGTACGGGGTCCCAGGGTGTAGGTAATAATGGCCTCGTAATAATGGGATAATGGGATTGGGATTGGGAATCATGGGAGGACAGGCCAGTCCTGGATTCGGTTTGCAAGAGAAGAGCGTCCTTGATGTTCTGGAAATAGCGGTCGGCCTGCTTCCCCATGGCATCCATGACGACGGCAAGTCCTTTGCAATCAGACGGCCGTGATTGTTGTCCTCATCGCACCTGGGGTTTGCTTGTCTGTCACAAGATGTGTTGGGGCCTCTTTCGCGTGCCGGTGCCATATGGCAAAACATGCGACCGGGCCTCCGGCGACCCGCGCTCTCCGTCCCCAGTGCTCGCTCTGCCAAGGCTAATCCGCCCGGCTATTGCGCTGGAGAATGGAGATGGGGTTGCCGTCGCGGTCGGCCGGCCGTTGAGAGCGGCCCTAGAGGTAGCCAAGACCTCATTCACTTCCAAACTCGGCAGGCGGGAGAACTTTTGAAACAATGTTGCGTCCAGTGGCCGCCGTCATCGACATCATGTTTACTCAGCTGCACCCTCCACAAGGCCTGCGACTGGACGGGACGCGACGGCATCATGTTCAAAGGGACCGGCCGTGCTGTCCAGTTTCTACACTTTCTGTGAGAGAAAACGGGAAGTGGTCGTTGATCTGCCACCATTCGCGCATTGCCTGCATTCAGGTCAGGCATTTCACATGTAAGGTCGTCCAAAAAGGGCAGCGTACATTGCAGCTGAAAATTGGCGATTCCCGTCTTGGAGTGTGCAAATTTTACTCGCGTTTGTAGTAGTCAGCGTATCCACCGGCAATTTCAAGGTGCTTCATTAAATTTGGCACAAGTTCCGTGCAAAGCTGCATAGGGGAAAATTCCACCTGGCATTTTGGCTGCTAGCCTGCCCCCAGCAGTCCCGCCCAGGCACGCCAGGCTCTTTTGTTTCTCTTTTCGGGGTCTCCCCAGGACGGGAACCAGGAATAGGTCGATCTGCCCTGTCGACGGGAGTTTTTGGAGGGGAGAATTCAGGTACCCCATACGGAGGCTTATATGTTCAACTGTATTCTACCCCACTTTCCACCTGGCAGGTGTTTTATTGTCACACCCCAAATCTATTTGTACCTTGCAACCTCGCAACCTTACGTTCACATCCTCGGTTTCGCGCTCTCGCTTAACCCTAACCCTGAAGATAAAAAGGGAATCAAAATGACCGCCTTTTCTTCGCGGTTATTTTGCATCAGGCCAGAGGTCCGTGCGCCCTCTATTTAACGAGAAATCCTAGTTTAAAAAAATTTGCCGAATGGGTCTTTAGAAAAATAAAATAAAAAATAAAAATAAAAATAAAAGTAAAAATAAATATAAAAATAAAAATAAAAATAAAAATAAAAGTAAAACGGAATATAAATATAAGAATATATATAAAATTAAAAATAAAAATATAAGAAAAAAAAAGTTAAAGAAAAAGTAAAATAAAAATAAAAAGAAAAGGAAAAATAAAAATAAAAACAAAAACAAAAATAAAAATAAAAAGAAAAAGAAAAAGAAAAAGAAAAAGAAAAAGAAAAAGAAAAAGAAAAAGAAAAATAAAGTTAAAAAGAAAACGAAAAAGAAGAATAAAAATAAATAAATATAAAAAAATTAAGATACTTATACTTATATTTAAAATATTTTAAAGAATTTAAAAATAATACTTTTTAGTTTGGGTAAATAGGTATTTTATTATCTTCTATAGGTATAATTAAGCTTCGTTAATACCGGACCTATATATTTATATACATTTCTAATAGTAAAGGTTATAAACTTACCTTACCTAGTAGGTATTTACCTACTAGGCTTATTATACTTCTCTATTTAATAAGATAAATAATAAAATAAGGCTACTATAAAATATATTTATTTTATCTTTAAAGGTAATTTATTTTAGAACTTTCTTAAAGGGTATTACTCTTTATAATATAATATTTTTATATATTCTAATACTTCTGTATTAAATAATAATTACAATTAAAAAATTTAATTAACTAAATTAAATTACCCCGTAATGTATTTATTTATAATTGTACTCAATCGGCTAAAACCTTTACGCTACCTACTAATATAACGACCCCTTATTTACTTTACTTCTTTTATAATTTAAAATTTACGTACGATTTTTTAATAAACCCTAATTTATTATATAATTACCTCCCTTTAAGAAATTAATACGACGAATTTAAATATTCGTATAAAAATTAAAAAAACTCCTAAAAAATTCTTCTACTTTTATAATATAATATTTCCCTCCTAAATACTATCCTTTTATTTAACGCGAAAATTTATAACTAAATTTCTTTTATAATATTTTAATTTAATTTTTAATAAATAATAAATTTAAATACCTATTTATTAAATTAATTAATATTGTAAATTTTACTCCTCCTATAGTAAATTTAAATAATTATTTAAAGTAACTACTTATTTTATTATAAATATTAAACCCCTTTACATCTATTATTTAATATTACTTTATTAAAAAAACTATATAAACTTTAAACGAAAAGAATTAATAATATATTATAAAGCTGTAATATTAATTATATTTAATTAAAACCTCCCCAACCCGCCTCCTAACCTAATAAACGCGCCTCGCTTTAAAATCCTATTACCCTTTAATGCTATTACTATTAAAATACTTATAAAAGTAGAATATTTATTTTCTTTAATAAATAACGAAGGAAATATTCCTTTAACCGTTCCTACTAATATATTAAATATTAATAAATTTAAATAAAAATAAAAATACCCTCCGCCTTCTATTTTATAAATAATTTATATTATATTTCGTACTATATTCTAAATACCTAATAATAATAAAAAATTAGTAATAAAATAAATAAATAACGCTTCCGCTACCGATAGATTTAACTTCCTATAATTAACAGCGTTAAATAATAAAAGTAAAGGTAAGGTATTAGATTTTATATTTAATAAAGTATAACTATAACTGAAATTAATAAAAATAAAAAATAATAAAAATATTATAAAATACTTCGAAATTATAATATTAAATAATTATTAAATTTTAATTAATAAATTAAAAAGGATTAAAAGAAAAATAAATACTATAAAGAATATTACTAATACCTTTTGAACTAATTTTAATTAAATTATTTAAAATAATAAAAATATCCGATTATCTCTCTCTTATATTATTAATACTTATATTTACTCTTCTTCCCTTAAATTAGCCATATTAAATATATAATTCGGGTCCCTTTCCTTTTAAAGAATAAGAATAACCCTTCCCCCCTTTTAAAGTAATTTTATTTTTTACCTCCTTCTTTAAAATAATTTTAATTTACAACTTTTAATAAATTTTAAAAATAATAATAATCCGCCGGCCCCTCCCGTTCTAACGCTACCCTAAAATTTTTTAATTGCTTAGATTATATTATATAATACTATTACCCAAATTATTACTATTTAATAAACCGCTAATTAAATAACCGCTACCCTTATTACTATTTAAACCGCTATTGTAATTTAATAATCTACTACTTTAGCTGCTATTTAAAATATATTTTAAAATAATAATAATATTAATTTTATTTAACCGGGAAATAATTATAATACTACTATTTTTATATTCGCCGGAATATAATTAGGATTAAATTTAATTAAATTACTAATTATAATTATAAATAAATAGGTTAAATTTCTTAATTTAAAAGGTTACCCTTAATTAATTCCTTTTATTTTATTTAATTAATAAAGAATAAGAATATTAGCTTTCTAACTATAGGCCGGCTCTATATATATTAACGATTTAAATATAAAAATTAAAATTAAATGTAAAAACGTTAGAATCTTCGATTTTTAGTAGATAAGGGATTTAAACGATATTAATATCGTATAAAATAATATTAAAATTATTTAAATAAACGTTAATTCTTTCTATAATAGGATTTAAATATTCTTAAAAGATCTTATTATAATTAATATTATTATTATTTAATTAATAATTATATTTTAAATATTATTAATAAAATAAATTATATTATAGTAGAATATAAAATTATTTATAGTATAAAGGGCTAATATTAAATCTAATAGTATTTTAATTATTATTAATATATTATATATTAAATTTACACCTAATATTATTATAATAACTAAATAATTTACTGAAATTAAATTAACGATCCGAAATATTATTAAAGACGAATTTTCCTTCCTATTCTATTTCTAGAAAAAATTAAAATATATTCATATTATAAGAATCTTCGATATTTAATAAATAAATTAGTAAAGGATTATAATATAGATTTAAATTACTTTAAACTTTAAAATTAAATAATATTTACGACCCTTATTGCACTTCGAAAATTACTAATCGTATATAAGGGAAATTACCGAATATAAAGAATTTATTATTTCTATCGCTAAATAATAATATTTATATATTAAATTAATTATAAGAATTAACTATACTACTTACATATTTTCTATAATTAGAGAAGAAAATAATAAATCCTTTCTTTAATACTAAGAACAACCTTATAATAATAATTGTAATTAAAGACCATACTATAATTACTATAATAATTAAGACTATAGGAAATACCCTAATAATAATTTAAAATATAATAATTATAATTATAATTAATATTAAAATTATAATTATAATTAATTTTATAATTTTTAATATAATAATTAATATAATAATAAAATTAGAAATAATACCCGTAATAATTAATATAAATATAATTCTTTAATACTTAACTATTTGTATTTCGCTTAATAGGAAGAAGAAAATGCCGGATATTTAATTTCTAATATAACTTCTAATAATAAATCTATTAAAAATATAAAGTATATTATTTTAAATACTATAGTAATATATTATGAATATTATAAAAATTTCTCTAATTCTGTAGATATTAGGTAATACGTTAAAAAATATAAGTTTATTCGCGTAATAAAAAGGGAGTAAATTCGTACCTTATCCTTAATAATAATTTTAAAAAAAATATATAATTATTATAAATATATTTAAAATTTATAAAATATTTTATTTAAATATTTAAAAATATATAATTATGTTAATAAAGGCGAAATTAAAAATAATATAAGAATTAAAATAGAAGTAGCCTATTTAATTTAATTTATAATTACTTTTAATAACAATATAACTATAATTAATAATCCTATTAAAAAAAACGAATTTTCTTAAACTTTATATCGTTAATACCTTTTTTATAAAAAATATTCTTAAAGGAAACGCTTTATTTAATTATATTTATTTACGCGTACAAATCTAAACGTATTTTAATTCCGAAAAAAAGGAAATTTATATTAATTTAAAAATAAGGAAGATAATAATTAATAGGGATTTTTTAACTTAATTAAAATATATAATCGAAAAACGAAAGGTTAAATTATATAATATTAATAAAAATATTATAAATATAAAAGAATAAGCGATATTTATATTATATATCCCTAATAAAAATAATAATAATAAAAATATCCTATTGAAATTTCGAAGTCTAGCTAAATCGTTAACGAATTAGCCCTTAATATCTTTCTTAATAATAATTTTATAATACTTTATACTAGAAATATTAATTATAAATATAAGGAAATATATTTAAAATAATTTAGAATAACCTTCTTATTTAAATTTAAATAAAGGGGATTTTTTATATTAAAAGGGTAAGAAATTTAAAAAAATATATTCTATTCCTAAATTAATAAACTTATATTATAGTAAATTATAAACCTCTTCCCTTAAACCGGTCTTTTATATTTAATTTAATATATTTAATAATAATATATATTAAAATTAATTATAAAACCCTTAAAATAATTATTGTCCGTAATAATATTAATAAAATAATAATAATTCGGAAGAACTTTTAAATTAAAATAATTAATAAAGTAATAAATAATAATTATTTCGTTTTATCTTAATTTAATATTTTAAAATATTAGTATTAAATTTAATAATAATTTTAATTCCGTTAAGAATAATAATTATTAATATTAAAACTTATTTAATTAATTAAATAATTAATATAAAATTCCTATTAATAAATTTAATAGTAAATATTATATAGAACGATATATTTATTTTATTTACTAATCTTAATCTACTAATTATTATAAATATATAAAAAAATAAAGAAATACCGTTAATAGATTAAATATATAATATTATTATATAAAAAGATAAGACTCTTTAATCCCTAGAAAAACAATTTATATTCGGTATTAGGATAATAATTAATTAATTAGAATTTACAATTATTGAAGGCGTTTATATATATAATAAAAATAAAAAATAGGCGGGTAAATTAGCGAAAATTATAAAAGAATTCCTAAAAGTATAATAAAAAGGAAGTATAATATAAATAGCCCAAAAAAATATAATAAAGATACTCCTAATAGAAAGATAGTAGAATTAACGAATTAATTTTAGGATATACCCTTTTAATTAAGAGAAACTCTATTCGCACCGCAGCAAAACGCTATTCGCACCGCCGTCAAAAATGAAAATCCTAAGTAGCTCTATGAAATCTCGTCTATATAAATTAATACTAGTATTATAATTTTTGTTATTTTTTACTCTATCCAATACAACTTTGGCCAAGATGCTTAGGCTATTTTACTACGCTAAAGGCACTAGGTACTTGAAAATAAAACTTTTAATTTATAAAGTTAGGGATGTGTTTTTAAAGATACAAAACGACATTAGTTGAGAACCCCATTTCAGTTATAAAATATAGAAAAATTCAAGGAATCCTATATACTTATTTATATTGTCGTAGCTTGAGATTTGGCCAAGTTATAATTTTTTTTATTCTGGACGGCAGTGCGAATAGCGTTTTGCAGCGGTGCGAATAGCGTTTCTCTTAATTAAAAAAATAAAAAAATAATAAATAAAATATTTAACGAATTCTATCTTTAAAGTAAAATAATTTAATAAATAAACGCTACCCTTTTTTCTTATTTAATATTTATAATTTAGAAAACTATTTATAATAAGTAAAAAGAGCGTATTATAATCGATTTATAAATATTAAATAAAGTATTTATATTTAATAATTACCCTTTACTCTTTTAATTAAAAATTATCGACGCCTTGCGAAGAAAAATATATATTATTATAATCGATATAATTTTATTTTTCTATTAATTTAAAATATAATTATTATATTATAATCGCTTAATATTAATAAATTATAAAGGATTAGAAATATTAATAATTATATTTATAAACTATTGAAATTCTTTAATATTCGTTTAATAATATATAAATCGCTTATTAACTAACTTTAATTATTTTTATAAAGCTTTTATTAATAATATTATTATTTTTTTAAATATTTAAAAAGAGTATATTATATATTTACGCTAAATTTTTTTATTATTCGTTAGAAAGAGGATTACTATATTGCTTAAAAAGTTTTACTTAAATTTTCTAAATATTAAATTATTAAATTTCAAAATTAATTCTTTAAATTTATTGAATATAAAAAATACAATCGAAATTTTTAAACGCCTTTATTTTCTAATTTATTTAAAAGTTTTAAAATAATATATAAATAATATAAAATTCTTTTATTATTTAATACTTTACTATATTTAATTAATTAAATTTCTTTAAATTAAAAAATTTTTATTATTTATAAACGGACGCTAATTAAAGAAATTAATAATAAAAAACGTATTAAAAAGGTAAAATTATTATAAAATAACGGTTATTACTTTAATTAATAAAGAACTCTTCGTTTTTAAAGTTTTATAGGACGTTATTTATAAAAAACCGATAATCTTATATTATTTTAACTTAAAGAAATAATTATTTATATAAATTAATAAATTGTTAGAAAATGGTTTTAATATTATAATATTCTATATAAAAAATATAATTAAATACCGAATTTAAATACGGATTATCCGAATTAAACGTTGCTTACTTTATTTAAGCTGTTAAAAAGCTCTAAATAATAATTTACTCCGCCGGAATATTAATAATTATTTTAATAGATTATATAATAATAAAGGAGATTATTAAATAAATTATATTTTATACTAATTTAATTAATAAAATAAATAAGAGGCTAATTAATATATTAATATATTTATTACAATCGACGAAGAAGCGACGATTGATCTCGAAGGCACAAACGGCAGCATGGCGCAACCACGTTAATAACGCCTCGAAGGACCCTAGCCAATTATGGTCATTGGAACGTTGGGCCCGACTCCGAAGCCACTGCCCGGCGGATCCGCCAAAACTCCCAGCCCTTAAGCGCGACGAGGTAACAAAAGAAGAGGCTGAAGACTACGAGGGTAAGGCGGATATCCTTGCCGACCGTTTCTTCCCAAAAGTAGATGTCCCTACGGACCATCTACCCGATTGGACGCGAATACCAGACGGCGGACCACCGATCGCCATTAACGACCAAGTCACCGAAGAGGACGTAAAGGACGTCCTCTCGAGAATGGCGCCTAACAAGGCCCCAGGACCTGACTGGTACTCGAACAGATTTTTGAAGATATGCGGGAAACCGTTCCAACAGGCGATGGCGGCTCTCGCCGCAGCGAGCCTTCGGCTTGGATATTTCCCCCAACGGTATAAGAACGCAAAGGTTATTGTTCTCAAAAAGCCGGGAAAGACGGCCGCCCAGCTGAAGCTGGCGGGCGCATGGAGGCCGATTTCGCTTCTAAGCAACGTTGGCAAGATTCTCGAGGCCCTCGTAGCTAAGAGACTTATGGCGGCAGC